>JARHVA010002063.1:2315000-2605000 GCA_037957365.1 Torreya grandis | reverse complement strand
CCATCAATATCAATAATAACCATAGGAGTCTCTCCTCCACCATCTCCCCCAACCTTTACCATATCCACATCCTACATCTAGTTCTTATGACCTCTAATACCTTTATAGAATTTGTCTCTTGTACCTTACCCCCTATCCATCTCCTCTTTTGCCACCTTGTGATATATCTACTATCATAATCCTAGCTTATATGATTTTACTTAGAGGGTATGTTCTAAATGCTACTTGTAGTCTCTACCTCCATGTCCTAGGTGGTATGTATGGATCTATGAACCTAAGTGGTATATACTAATCCAACCATTTTTAAAAATAATCCATCATCCCCACATCTACAACATCCCTCATATAATGGAATGTAACTATCTAAGCATGTGTCTAACTCTGAGACATAACTCTAGATTCAATGCATGCACCCCATTATGATCTCTCCCATATTGATCATGCAAAAATATGAAGACTAGGTGGTATCAGTTGTCTAATCCCAAACTATATTATCACTATATCATGTATGTATATCTCAATAATATACTCATGGTATCCAATAATTTAACATTATATCATAACATAGTTTAAATGTCTGACATCCTTCATCTACTATGGATCAATGATTTAACTTTTTTGGGAATAATAGAGTTGTGTTCCTATTTTAGTTAAGGGTATGAATTAATAAATCAATAAAAAATATAGAAATAAATACAATCCAAATTTGTGCAATTATTTGTATTTTTTTACTTTTCTAAAAATAACAATAAATAGGAAAAAATATAACTTAGCTAGAAAATAGACTTAGATAGCTAATACAGATATTGACAATGGTTGTGTAGGACTGGGAAGTTGTCACAATCCTGAATCTAGATTTTGTTTGATGAAAGGATAGGAGCACAAAAAAGTGGATTCTTTGGTGTTTGGTGTTATTTTTTTTTTCATATCATTATTATCCAAACTAATCATAGAGACCTAAAACTTTTTGGGTAGTTAAGTTATACCTATATGAGTGTGCTTATGAAAAATTGAGCATTGGTTGTCTATAGGACTCATTATGGAGATGATTTTATCTTAAAACCATAATCCTCCATCATGATTGATAAAATGAAATTTGAATCACTTGAGAAAGAGGGTTTTAGTGTGTAAGATATACTAAACATGCAATCCACACTTGTGTGGGCATGCTGTCTACATACCAATACTCTGAAGAGGGATCAAGCCATATGTAGTTCTCCCACCTAATGTGATTTGTGAAATAGTGTGATGCAGATGAAAAATGCTAAATTGATAGTGTTTGAGGTGGCTAGGGACTAGTATGAGGGTTTGAGTATGTTTGAAGCTATGTTGGGTGATTATGTGTAGAGAATAGGGATGTTTATCTTAGTGCTTTATTTTTACTCTTGCTTGCTTTTATAAATTTAGTCACTTCCTTTGTAAATGAGATTTGAGTGGGATTTTATAGGGAAAAATTGGTCATGGGTTAACTTTATTTACACTAGGCTAACCTAATTAGGGATATGGACTAGATGAAAATGACCATTGGGGCTCAAAGTGAAAAAGGATATGAGCATTGAAAATAAGACACTTTGGTGCTTGGTGCTATAGTCCAAATGGGGTGTTTCTATCCTACAAGCTTAAGACCTAGGGGAATAGGATTGGCATAAGGAATATTATCCAGCTATGGTGGAATCAGGGTTTAAAATATTTTAGATGAATGGTAATGAGTAAAAAGGTGCCTAGAAGGGTTGTAAGAGCTTGAAAAAAGGACCTATGGATAGGGTGTCACAAGCCACACTCAAACTACCAATTTGGGCATTTTATATGACTACATTTACCCCACTTTATTATAGTGATGTAGGAAAGAAAAATAATAGGATAAAGGAAAAATATAAAGTGTACCTAAACTTACCTACAAGGATGAAACCCATGAATATGTGTGATGCTGATTATGCATAGGGAGAGCACAACATTAAGCATTAATCTACAAGAGAAAACAAGTAGTAGATCAATTTTTACTAGACACACTCTATCTAAAATAAAAATGTACAAATGTTGGGTAAAAGAGAGAGGAAAAAAAATGAAAAAAAACACCTCATCAAGTATGTGAATGAATACAAAACCTATTATGATGTTGATTGATGTTGATCGATGCTAGGTATGTGCTGCACCAAGAGTAATATCATGAATGGAGCTAATTGCTCAATTCCCTAAGGGTGGCTCAAGAATACAAAGGTTAGCCCTTTGGCTCTATCATCACCCACTATGTATTGAAGCTATGTGATCATGCATGTGTTAATTAATGCTTTTAATATGTATCTAATCCCTTTGATCAGGTGGCTCAATAATACAAAGGCTAGCTAGTCCTTTGGCTCCATCATTGCCCATTATGTGTGAACTATGAACTGATACCAGTATTAATGTCTATCATATGAGATGGCTCATTAATCCCATGAATGCTTTGTAATATAAAAATGTGGCATGGATAAACAAATGTGTAATAAGAATGAGAATAATTTTGGCCACTCTAAAAGGTGGATATTAGGATTATATGAAAACCAATATGAAATTAAGAACTAGGATTATATGAAAGCCACTCTAAAATGATACCAACCACCTATAGATGGAATAAGGCATGTAATTTCTAAGAATACCTAGGTAATATAATGAAATATAAATAAAATAAGGCAAATTTATCATGCACATTGCCCCCAATCATTGGTGATTGAAACATGGATACTGATTTGGAATTTATACCAACTACCCAATCTAAAACTAGAATCAAAATCCATCATTTTGTGTATGATTCCCCCTCTATCTAGGTAATCTAACTAAAACTATATGAAAATTTCCCAATTTGAGTTGAAATATAGATAACAAAATTATAATTAACCTTACATTTCTATATATTTCTAGAAATTTTGGGTTTTTGGTTGTTTGGACAAGAGCACTAAAAAGTAGACACTTTGGTGTCTGATGCTATAGTCCAAGTATGGTGCTCTTATACTTTACTATTTTTTATGATTGTTCTATATTCATCATTAATTTTTTGGTCTATTTTTCATATTTTTAATTTTGATTATTATCTAAGTGTTCTAAAAATTGATTTTTAACTAGTAGAGGGATTTGATCTCTATGACAAAACCCCTACTTGGTTCCCCCTCTTTTGATGGTAGTAATGAAGACCCTATAATTAATACCCTAAAAAATAAATAGACCTAAAAGTGTGTTATGCTATGAAATACATGATATAGCAATGATAATCAAAATGATGTCTCAAGAAATAACATAGTTTATGTTGGATATTGTTAGATTAATAGGGGTATGCATAGATAAATGTAACAATGTAATAACATGTGTAGTATACTAAAATAAAACTAAAAATATGGTTAGTTTTCAAGGAGGTATGGAGCATGATTTCCATCATGACATCTAAGAAGGAAAGATAATGCATGATGTGGATCATGGCATTGCAAACAATAGATAAGTAACAAAAAATAAGAATGCAAGGCAAGAAACATATAAAATAAGCCAAGGGGATGATAAAAAAAAGGACATGGGCACATGTCACTCAAACTAATAAAGGTAATCATATAAAGCATGTTCAAATTCCCACATACACATACAATTTTAAACAAGATTGGCACAAGGGCCACAAGCACATATAAGAGTACAAGTAAAGGACATTGACAAATGTCCTAAGGCACACACAAGTAATAATATAGGAACTAATAAATGAAAAAACATTTAGCTACTCAAAGAAATAAAAGAAGGAATGTAAATATAGGAAATATTATCGCATCTAACTAATCAAAGTAAGAAGTGAAGGTATGTAAAACATGTAGTACAAGACTAGGTAGATGCTAAGAAATAGATAAGTGCTATATACTAGTGAGTGTTGATATAATAATATATGTAAGCTAGTAATTAATGTATATTAACATGATAACTAGAGTGTGTAGTGAAGGAATGATATAACCTAGATGGTGTAATCATGTAGAAAATGCCTCTAGTGGGTAGATATGTTGATGTATGTCTTGAATGTAGAATTAGGATGCCCCCTCAATGGGTAGAGTGAAGCAATTAAGAATCTAGGTGTCACTACACACACTCAAAGAAGATCAAGTGAAGAATGGTAATGTAGATAAATCAATAAATAATAGCATATAATAACAAAATATAAGTCTAGCATGGTAGTAGAAATGTAATGCATGGATAATGCATAGAGTTGAAAAGTTTTTGATGTTTTGAGTCATTTGAATGTTTTTTTTAATTTTGACATGTTATATTATTTTTGGTATTTTTAAATAGGATTTCCAAAAGTAATCATAAGGAAACTATGTACAAGAAAGTTAAAAGAAACTACGTACAAGTAAGTTGAGAAATTATGTACAAGAAAAACTAAGAAAAAATGATACTAACTGATAAGTCTCATAAGAGACTCACTCTCATGTTGTCTTGTATCAAAGAGAGGGATAGTACATGATCATGAAGCATGATGGAAGGGCTGACTGTGACTCTAAAATTTGTGTATGTTGTAATTGATCTAAAATCTCTATAGTGGAAACCAACTATGGGGTCCCCCTATAATCTAATAAGTGGATGCAATTATAGGGCTCTTAGGGACCCATCTAGTAGTAGAAGTTCTCTAAAAATTTTATCTATTTATAGAGTCATGATACCTCAATGATACTACCTTGGGTGTGAATACTATAGCTACAAACTGTCTAGAATCTTAAAACTATCACTGTTGTAGTGGTTTCTCTAAGAGAGACCTCTATAGAAGTGAATGAACTTTCTGTGCTAGTGAGGGAGGCCTTGACTATGTCTAAATCTCATTTGGACGAATTTTAGTTTTTAGTAGAAGGGAATTTAATATATGACTCTATGCATATCAGTTTCATGGCTACTATGTCACTATCTGAACCCTAAAGGCCAATTGAACAAGTGGCCATACTATTCATGTTGTGTAAGAAGCTTTGTATCTAATGTTGTTTATGGTGCATTAACTATAGTTGTATGTGGAAAATATATAAGATGCAACCTCAATGGATGCACAACTGAAATTGTGTGCTATGAAGGAGGCTCACCTATCTGCAGTCATAGTGAATCGCTATTTGAAAAAATACCCTATGACCTTTACTATGATGTGTATGACTGAGAAATAGATCAAGATAGAACTATAAAATATTATAGAGGCTCATCTAATCTCAATATTTTTAGTTTTATATGTAAAATAGGTCCCTTAAAACTTGGTTTTAGTAAATATCTATCTAGAGTAGTACTCTATGATGTGGGTTCATCCAATCTTAACTATAATAGGTTACTACAAGAGATAGGACCCTAAAAACTTGATTGTAGTGAATATCTATTTGGAGCAGTACCCTATGATGTGGTTTCATCTAATATTAACCACAATAGGTTGCTACATAATAGAGGACCTTGAAAACTTAGTTTTAGTGAATATCTATCTTGAGTAGTACTCTATAATGTGGGTTCATATAATCTTAACCATAGCGGGTTGCTATATGAGATATGAACTTAAAAACTTTACTACAATGCATATGACTATGTTGGATATGTATATGGAACTACAATATATAATTTATAGACTAAAATACTATATGTAGACTACTCTCACTATATTGGTCTCCAAACCCCCTAAGTAGGTGGGATAGGAGATCTCCTATGAGGCTCTGTCCTAGAAACCACATTACTCTCATGATGAGTAACTAATGATTCTTATGAATGAATGTCTTGGGATGACTCAATCATTAAGGAATGAGTTATATGGATCCATGATGGAGGATATCTCAATTCCCCCAATGTGAATTCTATGATGTCATTATTAATACATCTATTAATACATGCCTTGAGTCCATAACAATCATTATCTCTATGTCCATGGTTATGATGATAGTTACAAAAGGGTGATGTGGCTATCTATGTAAGAGATTTGGATCTTGAAAATGAGTAGAAGGAAATGTGATTAACCTCCTATCAAATAGCTTTGATAATATGACATATGGGTTATCTCATTCTGAATCAAACTGTAGTGCTGCCCTACTACTATTCTTTGTAGTGCATATTATAAGTGGTGCTTTAGAAATTGGCTCTCTATTCTTAACTAGTTGATATTTGGCTATGGTATCCTATATTATTTGTTACATGGTGGATACTAAGTGATAGGAGATATAAAAGGAGGTAATGCTATGAAATCTATAGTTATCCCATGAACTAAATCTAACTCAATCAATCCCAATTTCTTCTCCAAGGCTAAGACTGTATAAAATAAGTGCTTGAAAGAGGAATTTGTTTGATATAATATATGATATAGGAGGGTTTAGTGAATAATCTTAATAAATATATGTTTAACCTCCAAATATGATGGTTTATAGATCAAGTGTAACATATGAGTCTTAAATCGTAAGATATAATCACTAACTAGATCTAAAGGATTATGATGAAATGCAACAAGTTTTTCATATGTCACATGAGGGCTCATGTTTTATATGTAATATATAAGGAATTCCTCCTATAAATCATCATATTTATGCAAGTAACCAACATGGAGTAGATGAAAGAACCAATTTTGTGCATCACCCACTAATATCTATTGAAACAACTTAAGTATAATCAAAGGACTCGCATGAGATGGGAAAGCCTTCTGTAAGACTTCAAGGTGTATGAATGGATATCCAATTCCATATAATTGAGTCAATTATGATATATATAAATTCTTAGGCAATGAATCTTTGAAAAATGTCTTTAGAAGAGGGTTACCTTGAAAATCATTGACATCCATCCAAGACTTATAAGCCTTTTTTTCCCAAGTAAGGAGATGTACTTAGTATTGTAATTCACAAAATGCATGCATCAAATAAATAATATCTTGATATGGTATGTTAGTATCTTGAATTGGTTCATTTAACTTTTTAATTTGATAATTTATTTTATCTTTGAGAATGCTACATTTAACAATTATATCATAGAGAGGCGGTGTGCTCACTTGAACCTTTAGAGGAATGGTAACTTGGACCTTAGTAGAGGGATGTGGGATACCATTCTCTTTAGGTGGAGAGTGAGAAATATGTGTTAATATATTAGGGGGTGGCTTGGGAGTTTCATTTTTATCTTTAGTATTTATTTAATCACATTCCAATTGAATATAAAATGTGATGTTATCATTGACATGTGCATCATTTGAAATAGAATCATGCATATAAGTAGAAGAAATATTTTCTAATGCAGTATGTTTGAGATAAGGAGGAGAGAAGATTTATAAGCATGAGATGAATTTTCTTCTTTGATATATTTATAATAGTCATCATTATTCCATGCATTATCATAATCGTAATTTTATCCATTTGAAAGAGGAGAAGTAGAAGTATCACTTTCATATTCACTCTCATTGTCATATTCATTTGCATGTTCGCTATCATAATCATTATTACTTTGATTATAAATAGGGAGATATGTAATATAATATGTTAATTATTTTATAATATGCAATAAATTATCATGTGAAATTGGAATACTATGTGATCTATGTTATCCTTGAATAGAGTGCATGCATTATTTTCATTTTCAATATGAGAAGTAAGAGTAAGAGAGTTATCATTTAGACATTATTTTATCATTTTTTTAGATGAAAAAGTGGAGTTAAGAATATGAGGTTGATCATTTGAACTATTCATTGTAAATTTGATTATATTTTATTTATATTGTTGTAATTTGAACATAGAAGTAGCAAAAGAGAGGGAGAAACTAGGTTCAAATACAAGCAAATTATCACAAATGATAGGTTTACTTGGAATTGCATGAATAATTTTTACATTTGATGTATTGTGCATAGGAGAGTGAGGTGAAAATAATCTTTCTCATTTATCAAAATTACTTTCTTTGGAAGATGGAAGAAAAGAGATAGGTTTGAGAGAAGAAGATGCATCTACTTTTTCTTCATTATCACTTTCATATGCATAATCATAATCCTCATTAAAATAATAATAAATGTATTCATTGTAAATGAAATAATTTTAGTTATTTTTGGATAATGTGTAATTTTGAAAATTTATCCATTCATTGTCATAATTATGAGAAAAAATTATAAATTTATCTATAAGATGAGAGGGAAGAAGTGCCTTAGTGTCCATTTTATTTCTTTCACCAAAGAGAGTATGTAAAAGTAATATTAATAAAATAAATAAAATAATTACTACTAACATAAGGATTTTGAAAATATTTTTTACACTTCAAACAATTTGCAAAAATTCCAAAAAAATTATGTAAAAATTGTAAGGGAGGAAGGCTTGGGGTTTGAGGACCTAGTTTGGAAATCTAGGGTTTTGGGTTGGAGTTTTAGAATTTTGAAATTATTGAAATAATTTGAATTCTAAAAATAAATTTGAATAAAAAAAATATACAAAAATCATAATTTTGAAATTAAATTTATGCACAAAAATGTGAAGGAAAAATCCTAGGGGTACCTAGGGTTTGAGATTTGTTCAAAGTAAGTTGGGTTCACAAAATGATTTAAATTTTTTAGGAATAATGGAGTTTTATTCATATTTTAGTTACGGGTCTAGATTAATAAATTAGTACAAAATATAACAATAAATATAGTCCTGATTTATTAATTATTTGTCTTCTTTTACCTTTCTAAAAATAGAAATAAATAAGAGGAAGTATAACTTATCTAGAAAATAGAATGATATTGTTAATACATATTTTGAAAATGGATGTGCAATATTGGGAAGGTTTCATAATCCTAAATCTAGCTTTCATTCGGTGAAAGGATAGAAGCACTGAAAAGTGGACTCTATGGTGTCCAGTGTTGTTGTTTGTTCCTACCGCTATTGTCCAAACTGATCATAGACACCTTAAACTTCTTGGGTAGTTTTGTTGTGCCTATGTGAGCATGTATATGAGAAATCAAGCACTGGTTATTGATAGAACTCACTATGGAGCTGATTTTATGTTAAAACCTTAATCCTTCATCATGATTGATAAAATTATATTTGAGTCACTTGAGAAATAAGGGGGGTTTAATGTGTAAGATGTATTAAACATGTAATCCACACACCTTGTGTGGGTATGCTACCTAAATATCAAAAATCCAAGGAGGGATCAATCCATATGTAGTTTTCCCACAAAATTTGCTTTATGCAATAGTGTGATATGGATTTAAAATTCTAATTTGATAGGGTTTGAGGTGCCTAAGGATTGGTATGAAGGTTTGAGTATGTTTTTAGCTATGTTGGGTGACTATGTGTAGAGAATAGGGAAGTTTTCCTTAGTGCTTTATTTGTATTATTGATTGATTTTATTATTTTGGTCACCTCTTTTGTAAATTATTTTTGAGTGGGATTTTATAGGGAATACTTGGTCATGGGTCAGATGTATTCATGCTAGGCCAACCTAATTAATGAGAAGGACTAGATGAAAATGACCATTAGGGCTCAAAGTGCAAAAGGATAGGAGCACCAAAAATGGGACACTTTAGTGCCTGATGGCATAGTCTAAATGGAGCACTCTTGTCCTATAATATTGGGACCTAGGGGAATAGGATTGGCATAGGGAATACTATCTAGCTGAGGTGGAATCAAGGTTTAGAAAATTTTAGATGACTATTAATGAGTAAAAAGGTGCCTAGAAGGGTCATAAGAGCATGAAAAAAGGACCTATAGATGGGGTCTCACAAGCCACACTCAAACTACCAATTTGGACATTTTATATCACTACAATCAGCCTCTTTATACATCCTACACATTATATGATTCACTCCTAACTCATCAATAGAACTCCAATAATAATTCACAACTCTTAAATGTGTCTCATATCTCCCTATAATCACATGCCATTCATAAGTGAATGGTTCCTCATCTAACCTACTAGGTTTACAATAACCATGTGCCCACACACCCACACAGGTAGTGTGGATGAGCTTATATACACCCAACCTATATAAACCGCATGATTTAGATCCTTGTATATATATTTTAGTGCACATGGTCCCCATGCAAGCTGTGTGGCACTCTATAACATATCACCAATCACATCTAATAAGACCACTGAGAATAGTCTCTCATTATTTTCAGATAACACAATACCACTGATAATATCCATAAGTACCACTATCAAAGGATTTATATCTTACCCCATGTGGTTATTAATGCCTATCCCACCACTCACCATATGTATCAAGTCCTCCATAAGAACCCAATATAGAGTAATTACATATATGCCATCATAATACTATACTTATGTCCCCTAAATCATTATTCTTATGATCCTCTATACATCCTCCAATATCATAGTCATCTCACCTGTCGGTAGGTGAAATGTGTTGGTATCACTATGCCAACATTCAACTAGAGTAGTCAAATATGCCATATCTTCTCATATCTTAGGAATTTATATAATGTAAGCCAAGACAATCACCTATGGTATTCCCACCTCATATTCATTGAACCTTGCCATCATCTCAGACACTCTCAAGTGTCTCTCCTACATACAATTAAATAAAACATAATATTGCTATCATTAAACTACATAGCTTACCCAAAAATAAATATCTATTTATTTTTCATCATACCCCAAAACCATAATTTTCTAGTTTTATACTTTTAACAAATTCACCATTTGACATGATAAATTAACCTTTAACTTTGATGAATTATCTACACTTCAAGATGAATTCACCAAGGTTTTAGATAAATTCACTTAACTTTTCAATTAATTTGCTAAAGTATTTAATAAATTTAATGAACTATTTAAAAGAATTTGCTAATTTTTTTGATGATGCCACCACTTTCAATGAATTTTCCATTCTCACCATCATACTTATTTTTTGTTGAATTTGTTGTTTAACCTAATGAACTCACCAACATCAATGTTGAGTTCACCATTAGGTAAATAGAGAATTCATTTTTTATAAAATTTGAATGGCATTAAATGTTAAACCAACTAAAAAAACTTGAAATTATTACTTATCAGATCATCACTCCCCTCAGGCCTCTGATGCACTCATATGCACTTGATACAATTCCTATCCACGAGAATATAATCTATTTTCCTCTCCAACCCTAGTTAAAAATCACAAAACTCAAATCTATAAATCAATAAAAAATAAATGAATTTGCACAAATGTTTTTTTAAACACCCTACCCCTATTTTTACTCCATCCCATCATTCAAATATTTTCCTTCACAAACCATTATTTTCACATTTAAAAACCAATTTAACCCAAACTAGAGGCAAAAAATTGATCAAATTCCTCTGAATATTTATCACTACTTGTAACTATTAATCTTTTAAACTTTTATCCACATTTTCAGATCTATATTTTTTTCATTTTATGACTGACATCTTCCCATTGTTAGAATATACCCTTACTGCATCCAATCTTGTGATCCCTGAGTCTTGAGCACCATCTAAGCATGTAGTATAAGAATGGTAAATGTTATTTGTATAATCTATTCTATAATTTTTATAACAACTAGGGGAAAATCATTTTACACACTATTTTAACTTGTAAGTACTATACCAATTTTAGTACTCAATTTATTGACAATATTACTTATACCCACATCATCATTTTACCTTCAAATAATTTCAAGCATTCATTTACTTTCCTAAATAAACACTCAAAGGGTATGATCATGATAATTTTAATTTACCTAGGGCTATCTTCTTCTTAAAAAATCATCAATGCTCTACTTTGTTTATTATTCCTTGAAATGGTATTGCTTCACAATGCCATTTCAAAGAGGGGAAAATGTAAACACTTGAATTTCACCATTTAGTTTTGATATTAAATTTGATATGCTAACCCTTCTCATTCCATAATTTAAATTTAAAATTAACATAACTTCCCTCCAAATTTCAAATAATTGATTAATTCATAACTAATTAATTATATTCATCCACATATATTTTCCTTTACAACTAATTAGAATTAACAATTTTCCACTTCACCTAGACACCATCCATATTTATCTCAACATGATAATCCAACTACTCCATCAACTTCCTCAAATAATTTATGATTCATATTAGAAAATTTAAACTTCCAATCTAAATCAATGAACTAACTTGACCCAAACAACTCAAACAACTTTTTTGTGACTCACTCAAACAACTCCTTTTTTTTAACCAATGGAATTGGTCATCATCACATGGATGAGGACTAGTTCTTAACCATTGATTATTTTAGTAATTCAAAAATTTCAAATAATCCTCAAACATCTTAGAAACTTCTTGTAATCCTATAAACTGATGTAAAATCCATTACTTTCAATAATCCACCTTTAATCTAATAAAGTGTTATCTATTGTTTAAGTGAATCAAAGAGAATCAAAGTCAGCAAAATCCTCTTGCATACCAAAACATTGCCCAATTATCTTTACTTGGGAAAGTATTTTAAAAAACACATTATCATCCAAGAGAAAATCCAACATTGATCACACAATGGATAAGGTGATGAACTTGCATCTTGTTTAGTAAGTTTCATTTGTATTTTTTCTCTTATTGTTATTGCTCTATCTTTGAAGTTAAGTTTAGTTTAGTTTAGATTACTATTAATTTTATAGATTTCACTCTATATTTTACACTTATATAAGGATGATGTTATTATTTATATAAATTTATTCATAACCCCTTCATTTCTATATTTAAATGCAAACATGACAAATAACTTTTCATATTTCTTAGAAACTGGGTTTTCCAATGGTTTGATTAGTTGGCATATATGTTTTATCATACTAATGTCCATTATTATTTTAATGTCATTAAGTTATGAGGATAGATACTTTGATCACCATAATATTTACCTTTATTATTTTTTCTATTTTTGACCTTGAATGGATGGTTTTGATTTGATCCATCATTGGTCTTTTTACCTAGGAACATGTATCATGTTTGATTTTATGTTCAAAACTCCAATGAAGAATCCAACCAACATTCCTAAAATGAAATTGTATAGGGAAATTTTATTTCTTAAGTTAATCTAACATATAATTTATTAATCATAAATAAGAATATCACTGATATCATATAACAAATACCATAAAGCCTACATCAAGTTGTGAGTTCATAGTTTGATGTTTTATATAGTCATGATGTATACAAGGAGATTTATCTTTTAATTTAGATTAACATACATTTAATTAATTAATAATGAATAAACATAACATTGATAATGCATAATACATTTATTGACACATGATTAAATTATCATTTATACATGAAACACAAGTATATATGTATATGTTATGCTTACTTTGATATTTGGGATAATCTCCATATAATTCATTGTTAAGACTAAATACAGTGAAAAATATCAATCAACACATATTTTACTCATGGATATACATTTATTATTTTATGCATGAGATGTCACAATGTAAAATATATATTATGAATGATGTCTATAACTATCTAATACCATGATATCAACATATAATTATATGATTTACTTGTATGTTCAATACTCCATTGAATAATAACACCAACATCATCCTTAGACTTAATTCTTTGTCTCGTATTTGAGACAACCAAAAATTAAGAATCATTGATTGGTCTATAAAAATTGGTAGTTAATTTGGTGTAAAAAAATCCATTGGATGAGGTATCCATCCACCCTTTATAATTTTTTTTCTAGTAATATATTCTCTTAGACTAATTCAACAATGTCATTTTCTTAACCTTAATGGTGATCATTTTGTGAAAATTATCCATTTCTAAGGTCACATGCTCTAATTTCAGCATATTTTTTTATTATCGCTCCAAATTTGCCTAGTTTGGTGATGATGCAAGCTTGTCGTTCTTTTTAGTGTGGAATTGATCCCCAAATATAATAGTCATTTTATTTATATCCCATTAAGGTCCTTAGTGACGTGATATTTTTCAACATATTTATTCATTTTTTCATCAAAATCATCTACAGTTTTCTTTTTTATGTGTGTTGTCGATGACCATCCTTAAGTGAATAAAAAGTAACGACATGTGGAATCACTTTCTGAAATAAATAAATATGTGTTTTGATTATATTTTGATGTTGGGAATTATCTACCACTGGTTTTGTGATTTATTCAAACATAAAATATTTCATGATAGTTGCATAGATGGTTTGATTTTATGCCTATGACAATGATTGATGTTTTATTAAATTTTGAATAGTATCCTATAGGCATTGTTCCAATAGCCAATTTTATTGGTGTCAATGTGGCCTTGATTTTGATATTTTTTATATAACTTGTTAATTTTACTCTTTAGAAATAACACAACATTGTATCTAATTATAGGTTCACTTTATTTTAAAAAGATACCCAAATGTTATTTTTGTTTCTATGTAGGAGATAATTTGTTGAGATGGATGTTAGTGCCTTAACGTGTGGATTGTATCATACCTATGGCCAACCTCATGATTTTAATATTTTATCATTTAGCTACTATGGCCTTTATTAGTGTGCATCATTCTTGTGGGGTGTCATATTATGTAGTTATAGTGTGTTGAGATGAAAATGGTGGGGTTATTTTTTATGTATGTATGGATGGTGTATTTTGGGATGTCACTCTACTTATGGCTTCATTGACAGGGGAAGTTAACAATTAAATAGTAACTCCTAGATCAATAATCTTCTTTGAGGGTGAATCAAAAGTATGAGGTGGAGAGTACATATGTTGAGGATATGGAATGAGATGTATCTTGATTTATAGTTTCTTCCTTGATGTTGAATTATCATTGTAATTTTTGTTAGGAACTTGATTTTTTTTATGATCTTATACCTATAATGGCTTATGTTTCCTCTTACATATATAGTGGAAGGTTGAGGAGGTGGAGATAAGGATACCTACTTATAATTTTTTAAGACTCTTCATTTTATTAAATTCACCCCACCATGTGTTTAGTAGCTTTCCTCATAAACCACGTTGTAGACCTTTGCAAAAAAAAATTGGTTTATTCCCTCAGGTTTATTAGTTCTTTCATTTCCTAGTTTATTTTTGGTAGTTGAATAAATTGTATTTTTTTCAAATGTATGATCAATCAAATGACTCTAATAATCTGCAATTCCTTGAGTAACCCATTCTAACATGTGTGATTTTAACTGGTTTATATTCCTTCTCATCTAGACTTTTTTCTTACCTCTAATTGATTTATATAGTCCTTCCAAAAGTGTTTAATTTATGGAATGTTTTAATAAAATTATCCAAGTTTAAAATTTGATTTCACATAACCCTTTATATCAATAAAATGTCTCTTAAAGTATAAATTCATAGTGATACTATCCAAACCCCTTTAAATATTTTGTGCATCAATTGAATTCTTAAAAATGTAATAGTTGAGGCCTATTAGAAATGGGATTTTGACTTTATTTTCACTTAAAATTTCATATTGACCTCTCCCATATGTCTGCATACCTTAAATAATACCATTTTATCAATGGAAAATTGTTGTAGTTTGTAAGGAATACCAACAAAGCCACTAATCTTAATATATGTAAATTTTGGGAACTATATGAAATATTTATCATATTTCATAACAAGAGTGTAAAATTCAAAATAAATTCTCATTTCTATGTTCCCTTCCAATTTCCTTACTATTAACATTATGAAAGCATCATTCACCCTCCTAAACTTTTTCTTGCTTTTTTTAGAACCAACTAAGGATAATACTCATATATTATTTTTGTAGAGGTGGATGTTCTGTTAGTTGTGAATCTAGGCCATACGATAGAATAGAAAAAGTAAGAAGACATGTAAAACTATTGAGTTGACTCTAAGTTAATTTTTCATGAATATTATCACTGATAATATGGCTTTAATATATGAAATGTGTCCCATCAAAAATGATATTGGTGAATAAAGACACCCAATTGTGGAATATTCTAGTTTCATTATGACAAATTCACTCTGTTTAAGAGTGTTTTTATATTAAATATTTAATTTCATAAATTACACATGTATAAGGTTATAGGAAAGTTAGATCCTCTTTTCCTTTCATATTTAAGTCATGGTTGAGATATTAATGACTTATAGTTGTCTTTATTTTATTTAAAATTAAATTATCTATTTTATTTTGTCATTTCAACATACCCTTCTCTTTATAAAATCCTATAGAAAACATTTATTAATTTATTATCTAGTTTTTCATGTAGCTTAGCTTTAGAATACATTACCTCTTTGGTTTCCTAATTGTAGTATTTAGCACAAGTAAGCACTATGTCAATGGATTGAACTGAGGTGGGAAATATAATTACATGTGTGAACCCACTCTTGAAGGTCATTTAAGAGATAGGATTTGTGTTATCATTTTGTATACTCTACTAAAATTCACTCATGTTGATATTATAAATTCTAGAATATCTAATTTCTACTAGGTCATTTTGCATGGAAAACATTTATTCAAATCCTTGATAACTATATTTCATCTTCTTCATGACTATTATTCTCTATTTTGTTCTATAGACTGTCACAAAGAACTATCAATACCACTAATTATGTATGTAAATGTCTGATGACATGGTATGACTTTAGGATTATTTAGTTTACCTTTATACTCAATGATAAAGACAAAAAAATAGATTGTTGACATGGTTGAGTGGCTCAAGGCATGATTTAGCCATGCAATGTTAGAATTTAATGGCTTGATATATGACTTAGCCACATGAATTATGGATAGGTGTTTAAAAAATGGGAATTAAATTACTAGTAGGATATCTTCCAAGACCAAAGATATAACTCAAGTACATGATCAGGATATGAATATGGATTTCTTTATGAATCTATTCTCCCTTTAATTCACTACTAAAAATAAATAATATTATTATCTAAGTATCAAAAAACTCATCCATTATTCATGACTATTATTATATGTTTTGTTTTGATATATATTATGAATAACTATAGATACCTTAAAGTATGTATGTCGATATCTAATGTCTCAATATGACTATAGGTTTTTGTAGACACTAAAAATATACACATGATGGTTCAAAATGTCATAATTCCCTTGGACCACCTTGAGACCCACTTGGGCCCAACCTTGACTTCTCGATTGTAAACCAAACTTAATGCACCTAACTCTGGTTAGCATGACCTACTAGATAAACCTACATTTTAAAACCCAACTTACCTTTGACCATCAACCATCGATAGTCACCTTAACCTTAAACATTGATGGTTACCTTAACCATCAATGATTACCTTGACCACTGATGGTTAGGTTCCACCATCTGAACCACATAACGTTTACATCACTCCAACTTGTTTTTCTATAATTAGAATATGTAATTTATGTGTGAGCCAATGCATGCAAAATTTATATTTAGACAACAAGTTAAACCACTTTTTAATGTATTATTTCACCTCTCCTTCCTTCCTATAAAAAGAGAAGAGAATGAGGTGACAAAGGATACAGAATCAATCAATCATCTTATAACTATGAAGAGATTTTACATCTAGAGTTTCTTTTACAGGTGTTCTTCCAATAATATAGAGATCCAACCATCACGATAGATAGCTAAAGTGTTTCCATCTATCAACCAATAGCAAATTACCATTAATCTACCAAAATTTCACTAACTCTGGTTAGCATGACCTACTAGATAAACCCACATTTTAAAACCCAACTTACCCTTGACCATCGATAGTCACCTTAACCTTAAACATTGATGGTTACCTTAACCATTGATGATTACCTTGACCACTGATGGTTAGGTTCCACCATCTAAACCACTTAACTTTTACATCACTCCAACTTGTTTTTCTATAATTAGAATATGTAATTTATGTGTGAGCCAATGAATGTAAAAGTTATATTTAGACAACAAGTTAAACCTCTTTTTAATGTATTATTTCACCTCTCCTTCCTTCCTATAAAAAGAGAAGAGAATGAGGTGACAAAGGATACATAATCAATCAATCATATTATAACTATGAAGAGATTTTACATCTAGAGTTTCTTTTATAAGTGTCCTTCCAATAATATAGAGATCCAAACATCATGATAGATAGCTAAAGTGTTTCCATATATCAACCAATAGCAAAGTACCATTAATCTACCAAAATTACACTAGACTCCAATAATGAGTCTATCAATGATCCTCATCAATTATTCATCCAATCAATCATCAGTAGGTTAAGTATCTATTTTTAATTATTCAGTCACTTTGTTTATATTTTACAATCAACCCAGCCTAAGCCAACCTATTGGAATTCCATTCTATAACCCTATCCAAATAACATTTTATTACCTAGACGTAACCCATAGTTGCTATTAATGGTCACTATAACTACTGATAGTCATCTCAATCATCGACGGTCACCTCAAACACTGATGGTCACTATGGCACAAAATGAAAGTAAGCTATTTTTACCCACTTAACCTCAACCAAATCCAACTTTATTTTCCTATGCCTATTCATAGAGACCCATCCTATCTTATAAATGACACCTAACCTACTTAGCATTAATAGTTACCTATTTATTGATATAATTAATCAATTTAGTCAATTTATCTATCAAGCATTTCTTGTATCTAATTTTAGTATCTTTCATGATTTATGCAAGTGCTTTAGGTTTTGATTTTTGAACTTAATTATTTACGAAGCATGGATTGAAAACCTCTAAGGAAGCTCATGATTCTTAGATCTATTTTGCTAGCCAATCCACCTAACCATCTATCTAATCAACCATTTCCTTTAGTGTTGTCTTATTTACAATTCATTCCTCCCAAGCCAAAGAAAATCTCTTTACAATCATCTAATTCAATGCATGCACAACCAAACAGGGTTTTCAACCATAACCATATCTAGTTTCTTTCTTCTTCCTTCTTTAGAATATAATCTGAAATTATCTAAAACATTTTGGCATGCTTAGTGGGACCCTTGAGTATTTTCTTAGGTGTATAGTGACCTCTAGGTTCTTTCTTTTTTATTATATCTATACACATAAATTAAATCAAAAAATTCATTTTGGGCTTAAAATTAACTGCATACATTAGTTTCTTGAAATTTTAGCTCACTTAATTAAATTAAAGAAAAGTAATTTGATCGTGGCATCACTTGTATCACACACATAAACTAGACCACCCACATCAATCAAACATCAAAACAACTTGACATATGGCCCTACTTGGATTTCATTACATATTAGTCACCTTACCATTTCCTAGTGATCCTTCTTTAAGGTAATTATGAAGGGGAGAACCAACTCAACTCTCTAGTTGAGTATAAACTCTAGAAATCAGTATATACTATCTAATCCCCTGACACCATTATCATTATGGTGTGTGAAGCAAGGGGGTAGGCCCCAATACCAAACCACATATTTATTTCTAATATATATCCTTTTGAGATCTTGAACAACTTGAAACCATCCATAAATTTATTTTTTAGTACCTATTATATCAACCCAAGTGGAGTCACATAGTTTCTTACAAAGCTTAAGGCATAATCTAAAAGAGAGACTAAAAATAACTTTAGGACTTAATGTGATTTTTAGAATGTGTTTTATTTTTTTACTCATTTCTTGTCTACTCTCTATTTTAGTAGTGAGATTTTTTTTGTATTCTCTCTCCCTTATCTTTCATGGTTCTAACTTTCCAACAGTGAAAGAACCTAGTAGAATAGAACCCATCACCAAACTAATCAACCTCTTCTACCTCCTTATCCATGCAGTACATATCTAAACTAGAAGAGTCTCCTCATCCTCTAAGAAGTCCTTCTTTCCCTTGATTAGTTACCTAATGAGATACAAACTTTTCCACCTTCTTAGATAATAATCCTATGGCCTATCAACATTATCTCAACACAATTCCTCACCATACCCCTAATTTGGTTTCACTTATGGATCCACATTATGTCATGCCTTCCCACCTTATGGGGAACACTTATGTTTCCATAGTCACCACCTAACCATTGACCACCCAAGCATATTCATCTACCAATAATCTTTTTGATACTATTGTGGAAAACCAACCTACCAACACCCTTACACCTTCCGCCCCCACCAAAAAATCCTCTAACTTGGGAGTAACCCAACCATTAACCACCTATACTCCCCTCACCATAGGGGTATTTATTACTAGCATTTCCAACCTTTCTTAAACTACCCCCAATCCACTAGTAACTACTCCACTTAAAAATCTTGTGGTGTCTATACCTTCTACCCTACCACCAATTAGTACAAAGATCACCACCTTTCCTTTATTTAGAAACCCAACTAAATATCTTACCCAACCTACCTTAACCTCTCAATAGGTGCCCATCACACTCAACTTGAGTTACATCCCTAACCCATAAGGGCATGTACTTTTACCCACTACCCAACCACCTACATCCACCTACTCCCACATGGAATCTACCCAACCACCTATGTCCACATATCAATATATGGCAGCTCCTCAACCTCCTACCAACTATCAATATCACCCAACCACAATAATAGTATGCACATTATAACCTTTTAGGTGTACAACCCCAAATAGATATAATGAAAATGCTAATGGATAAGTTGATTACTTTAGAGTCATACATCTTTGCTGATCATAACATCTTATCATATGTCCAGATATGTAATGAACCGATTCACCCATATGTCCTTATCAGACCATATATTCCTCAGTGGGAGATTCCCATGTTTTATAAATTTCAATGTAAGGAAGACCCAAAAAACACCTTAAGGCATTTAGGCATGCATTTTATTTAATTTCCTATGATGATGATCTCCTTCTTTTTACCTTCCCCATGTATGTATCTAGTCTAGCACTAGATTGGTACAATGCCATCACAAAACATTCTCTCTTCTCTTTCACCTAGCTATCCCAAAAAAAATTGGATCACTTTTCATTAAAAATTTCCAATAAAGTTTCTATCACTAACCTTTAATCTATGCAGCAATTTGATGATGAATCTATTACTGATTTTATAGCTCATTAGAGAATCCTAATCAATAAACTTTCTTTCTATTTACCCTAACCCAAACTAATAGAACTTTTTTCTTAGGCATGTGCCAAGCACATCTCTTCTAAATTATGTTTTTAGAGATTCATAGCCTTTGACTAAGCTTCTACCATGTCATGTAAACTATAAAATAGAGCCATCAATGAAGGAAAGTTAAAGTTGAAAAAAAACTCTACCTACAAAACTAATGAGGCCTCTTCCTCTAAACCAAGCAACCAAACCAACACCAATGCCAAATTTAAGGGGACTACAAATGTATTTATCCTTAAGACCACTCCTATACCATCTATAAATTATCCAATGTATTCTAATGCCTAAAATCAAACCATGAGAAATCAAAACCAAAAGAATTAGAAGTAATTTACTCCACATGGTGAATCTTATGCTTCGATCCTAGAGAAGTTGTTGAAAGCTAATATCATAAAACATCCTCCCATCAAACCCCCTAAAAATTTTGATTCTTCTCATCTTTCACCTATATGGTAAAATTAGAATGACCTATTTACTTTTCATTGATTAGTTGGACATGACATTAGTAGGTGTAATACCTTCAAAAATGTTGTCCAAACCCTAGTTGATAAGGGGGAGCTTGTGTTGGACAACCCCAATGCACCTCTGAACCAAGCCCCTAAAATTTTCAAATAACCTTTTCCAAATCATGCACCTACATAAAATGAGATAAAAAAGTTGAGTCTTACCATGATGCCCATACTGTCAATATGGTTCTTGACACACTCATTGCTAAAGACCCATCACCCAATCTACATGTTCTTTTCCCTCTCCACTTATTGAGGTAGTGGAGTCACCTTGTCTTCCTTTGGAGACCTAAAACAAATAAATACCATCTTCCCATCTTCCACTTATTATTTTAGTGGAGTCCTAAATCCCTCTTTTTATTAAAATACCTGGGCAAGCAACCACCACCACTTTACCTTCTCCCTCAATTACTAAACAATTCACCCCTCCTTTGGAGATCATTCCCAAGGAAGAGATCACCATATCTACACCTCCCATGGGGTAAACACCCATCCAAACCTTTCATCCTTTTATTGAGGAGGAATATGAGGTTACCATTACCCTTCATTAGCCTATGCATCTATCTTTTGAATGCACTACTTAGGGAACAAAAATGGTCTATAAATCATTCTCTAAACTAGTTAAAATATTGGAATTTGTCTCCAAACCTGCCATATATTGATCTAAATTTTATAGAAAATTGGGGATTTATTAAATCACCAAATAATAACCTCTAACCACCTCTTTTATGGACCAACCTACCAATTCTATCATCCAACCTGCTATCATATCAACTGAATTAATGAAAACCTCTACCAACCCAACCATTTATCAACCATCCAAAGTAACCAAATCCCAAATAACCAAATCATCCACTATCACTTCCACCAAACCAACTAAAAACTTTTTCATCTTCCCTACATAGATCCTTAATCATGCATCCTTAAAATTGGAGCTAACCTAACTAGAACCAACAAGCAAACACCACACCAAATCAACCAAGAAGGTGAAGCCATCAAAGAGATAGAAGTACAAACTTTTACCTCCTTAAACCTTTTCCTCTATCTTGGCAACTCATCCATCTAATTTTATTAGGAATACAACTATCTCAACCAAAACCCAACCATTACCTTTGATAATGCCATCACTCTTACTTTTTAACATGCCCATCTTTATCGAACCATCCACAACCAACCTAGATAATTTTACATCTCCTACCTATAAGTTATCAACTCCCTTATCTAAACCAAAATCATCAAGTAAGAATGAGACCTTACCTAATACCTTTAACACTAAACATGTTTCTAAAAAACCTTCCATCTCACCAACCAAGACCAAAACATCTATACCCTCTCCACCTTTAGCTGAGTCTTACTCAACTATTTTATAAACGTTATTGAAAGATTATTTCTTGAACTAACCTCCTATTATACCATTTGACCCTCTTGGTTCAAAACCCATCTGGTATAATGACCACCAAGTATGCTCCTATCATAGGATATTTGAGCATGACGTAGATAATTGTGAAGCTCTCCAAACCATAATCCATTAGCTCTATAATGAGGATGATCTATTATTAGATGAACCTACCTTAATCTCACTACCAAACCAACCAAAAACAACCAATACCCAATTCCTACCTACTCCCCCACTCCCACCTTAGAGTTAAGGGGAACCAAACTAATCTCCTACCCGCACTCTTCCCTCTACCCATACTATCCATGTGGTCACATGATCACATACTAAGCAAAAGGATAAGGGGAAGGAAAAAAGTGTCTATCCCATGGACATACCCATATTCCACCTCCCAACCAAGTCAAATTCAAGTACCTTCAACTTCATCCAAACCTAAGGTATCTATCTTGGGTACCTCTTACTCTAACCTCTCTAAATAAATCAAAAGAGTAGTTCTCAAACAACTTCACCAAACCATGGAAAAGATGAGCCTATATAAACTGATTTATACTTCACCTCATCATCTCCAAGCAATGATAAAGGCATTTCAATTAATAAATATCCAACCTAAAGACCCTTAAGCTATGGCATCCTTTATTGGCGCTCTCCAAATTTCCAACCTTGTCACCTTTAAGGATACATAAATGCATTCTATCCACCATGATGACCCAGATTCCCCTCTTTTCATCACTACCTACATCAACCAAACCCACATCAAATGGGTTATGATTGATGGGGGAGATAATATTAACATCATCTCCTCTCGTGCCTATGATCAACTTAAACTACCATATAATGTTATGTCTAAAAACCCAACCATCATTCGATCCTTCAATAATACCATGACCACTCCTCTGGGAAATGTTGTCCTTCACATTCACTTAGGATCTCATACACTCCCAAAACTCTTCTATGTAGTGGAAGGTGAATTCTAGTATAATCTTTTATTGGGATGACCTTGGATCCACTCCATGGGTTGTGTACCCTCTACCCTTCATCATTGCATCAAATTTGAGTTTGAAGGTCAGGTTGTCACTATACAAGCTAACCCAAGTCCATTTTTATCATAAAACATGACTTATTGACCTAATGAAATCCTCATACCTCCATTTATCACACCCTCATTAGCCAAATATAATCCCTCAACCATAATAAATGAATTCATACCTTCTTCTATCAATGAGGCATCTCTAGCTCATCAATCCCCTTGGATCAAATCCCTACCATAAACCACTTAAAATCAACATTATAACATATTTCACTTGGGTAATATCAAATATTTTCCCTTGATGCCTTCTTTACTCCCCATGAGTATAGACAACTTAAAACCAAAGCTGGGTATGACCCTAATATTAGATCCATTATACCCCTTAGACCTTCAAACTATCAAACTCCTTTTAACTAAGTGGGACTCAACAAACCCCTTGGTGATTTCATCACCTCTCTCTCACCTTGACCATTCACCTCTAGCTTCTCCTATCTATATAAACTCAGTTTTGGTAAGACATATCTCCATCATTGTGCTTGGAAGGGTTTTGGTCTTGGATGATATAAACACATCTCGCATGAGTTGATTTCAATCAAGACCAAAAAACCTCATGAAAAACATGGCCTTAGACTCATCCTACCCATGAAGAAAACCAAGTCACCTAGCATCACCATTATTGAGGACAACATCCCTTCCTCAATAACTCCTTTACCATCCAAAATAGAGGATTATGACATATCCCCCCTAACCTTTTTTTCATCAACATGATCAACTTTAGACCCATGATTTATCAAAAGGAAGGGGAAACTATAACCATCCCTATGACCCATCCTAAGATGATAGGAGATGAATTCATTACCATTTATACCATTCAATGTTAGGATGATGATTCCATTCTCACCTATCTTGGTGTACCATATTTTTCCAACCACAAATATCTTCCTCTTGAGACTTTGACCATGTTGAATGAATCACCATGGATATCAACTTAGGCACTTTGGATAACCCCCACATTGTCAAAATTAGATAATCACTAAATTTTGACAAACTTTAGGACTTCCCCTCCTTCCTACAATATCAAAGCATAGAATTTACTTGGTATTATAGTGACATATTAGGAATTGACCCATCCATAACTAACCAAAACATAGTCACCAACCATGATGCCAAATCCATTAGATAAAAACTTCAACAAATACAAGCTCGCATAGTGCTTCTCATCAAAGAAGAAATTTAACATCTCTTATCCATCAATTTCATTCAACTCGTTGATTATCCATGATGGGTCTCAAATGTCATACCTATAACCAAATCCACAAGGGGGACTACACATTTGTGTAGACTTTCATGACCTCAACCTTGCTTGCCCAAAATATGACTTCCCTTTACCAAGCATTGACCAACTGGTTGATCTTATAGCTAGCCATGAAAAGTTATATTTCATGGATGGTTTCTCTAGATACAATAATATTCTAATTTACCTTGAAGATCAACAAAAAAAACCTCTATTACCCCATGAGGGACCTTTTTCTATAGGGTCATGCCTTCTAGAATAAATAACACTATTGCAACCTACCAACACACTATGACCTATATCTTCCACAAACTTATCCATAAAATCATTTAGGACTATATGGTTGACCATCTTAGGAATTTCAAATATCGTAAGGATAATTTGGCCCTTCTCAAGATTATCTTTGATTTCCTCATCCATTACCATTTCCATCTTAACCCTAAGAAGTGCATTTTTAGGTTATTATCAAGAAAACTCCTTGGATTTATTGTCTCCTTTTAGGGGATCAAAGTCAATCTTGCTAAGATTAAATTAATTCTTGACATGTTTCTCCTAATCAAACTTAAGTAACTCTATAGCCTATAGGGGAAGCTCTAATCCATTCAACACTTTATCTCTCAGCTCTTAGACTGATGTCAACCCTTCCATCACCTCCTAAAGAAGTATGTCTCTTTCAGGTAGAGTGATGACTATCAAAAGGCCTTTGATTTACTTAAAATGTTCCTTTTGCCTCCACCTATCCTCACCCCTCTAAAGGATGATCAACCTTTCTACCTTTATATATCCACCACCAACTATTCTTTAGGGGAAATTCTTGCTCACTGAGATGAACAACACAAAGAGAAAGTCATCTAATACATTAGCTAGACACTTGTAGAATATTAGATTAAGTACACCTATATCAATAAATTATACCTAGCATTGGTATTTTTGTCCACCAAACTCCACCATTACCTCCTTAACCATAAAACCTATGTCATAACCAATACTAACCCACTCAAGTATATGCACTCCAATCCATACCAAAACCAATGTATGGCCAAGTGCTTCATGCTTTTAGGTGAGTTAGACCTTGAGTTTATTTAGTAGAAGTCAATTATAGGGTAAGTAATTATTGACCAATTGGGTGAAGCACCATTATCCAATAACCAACCCCCTCCGCTTGAGTTTCTTGATGATTTCATCATGACCCTCTCATAGGTAGACTTCACCTATCAACTAACGATGTTCTTTGATGGATCAAAGTGTCACCATGGTGGGAGATTGGGTATCATCCTTATTCCCCTCCATGGAAAAACTATTCCTTTATCCTTTGAAATATATTTTAAATGTACCAATAATATGGATGAATATGAAGTCATAGTCATAGGACTTCAACTGATGTTTTGAAATAGTAAAAACAACTAGTTGATGAACTCTTAACATCTTTTAAACACTATCATATTCAATCCACCCCATAATCTACTGACAAGTTTATCGATACCATGACTTCCCTTTCCTCTCAAATCCTATCTAAACCTTCTAACTCTAAGCTATTTATCACTATCCATAGACTTACCCAACCCTCTTATGTCAAACTAGATTCTTCCACCATCTTTAATATGAAAGAGACCCAACTTGACCTCTGATATCATTAGACCTTTGACTATCTTAACCTTTCCATCATTCCTTCTAGTCTCTCCAAGAATGGTCAAAGAGCATTTATCTAAAGTACTTCATGTTATACCATTATGGGGGGAATTATTTATAAATGTGGTTTTGATGGTATCCTCTTTTGTTGCCTATATAGTCATGAATCCTCTCATGCTATCAAGGAAATTTATGATGGGATCCATGTGGGACACTTTCTTGGCCTTGTCATAGATAAATGAATCTTACACCTTGGATATTACTAGCCTAACATTAACCAAGACTACTGTAACTATGTGAAAAAGTGTGTTAAGTGTTAAAAACATGCCAATTTACATCACACACCTAGCCATAGTCTTTGCATATCCACTAATTTTTGGCCCTTGTCATAATGGTGTATGGATGTTATTGGTGAAATTAACCCCAATTCTTAACATTGGCACCACTCTAAAATCATTATAATTGAATATTTCATCAAGTGGGTCAAATCTATTCCTCTTGTCTAAACTAAAACTAAAAAGATTATTGAAATAAATAATTCTATGGTCTTTATGATGCATTTAGTATCAAGTTAAGTTTGTCATCACCCTATCACCCTCAATTAAATGGATAGGTAGAATCCTCTAGCAAAAATCTTAAAAACATGTTCACTAAAATGGTCAATACATCTAGTCAAGATCAGCATTTAACATCCCCTTTTCCTTATGCACATATTTTACTAGAATCCAAAACCCTATGGGTGATACCCCATTCTCTCTTATGTTTGGTACAAATGTTATCTTGCCTCTTGAAGTCCAAATACCATCTCTTCACATATATTTACAAGATCTCATTTATAAAGATGATTATCATCAATAATATTTAGCCCAACTTGAGCTACTTGATGATCATCAATTATCCACCCTCACCCATCTTCATGTATATCAAGATAATATCAAACACACCTATGAAAATAACCTTAGAGTATGAGAATTCAACATCAAAGAACTCATCTTAAAGGAAAACCAACATGTCACAAATAAAGAGAAAAGAAAGCATGGAAAGTTTGATTTCAATTGGCTTGGACCTTATATCATAACCCACAAGTATGGATTAGGAGCTTATTGGTTATATCCTCTCAAAGGAAACCCATAACTTGAGCCTATCAATGCTTCACATATGCATCCTTTCTTTTGTTAAAAGGGATCAAACTTATCTTTTTTAAAACTTAAGATCATCCCTTGATTTCACCCACATTAATCTCCCTATTTTAGGGGTAATTGATTAAAACTAAATCATGTGATTATTCATCATAATCATAGCCTAATCTTGAATAATTGGTACCATATCTCTATGCATGGCATGATTCTCATGGTACTTTGTGCCCTTTTTTTTAAGATGGATTCCCATGATCATTATCACCTGAACCTCTTTACAACTAATAAACCTTCTTGTGATTTTAGTTTTACCTTGATAAATGTCAACCTTTAATCCTATATAAACAAGTCTATATATAGAAAAATCAAATGAGAAAAGGCAATGTCAGAACTAGAAACAATCATGGATCATTCTTAGTATTCACAAACTACTCCCTTGAAGGATAACTACTGGAAACATATCTAAATTTCTCAAATTAAGGTAGAATATTACCTTAAAGGATAGCTATCAAAGGTAGTAAAAAAATAACGCAAACTTAAACCACTCCCTTGAAGGATGGCTGAGTAAATAATTTTTCAAAATCATAACAATTTCTTGGAAGATTCTTGCATCGATCAATTTCCCATAAAAAAATAATAAAGAAAAAGACTTATTATCCAAATCAACACAAAAGTAACCTAATATTAAAATCTATAATCAACTCTCACATGAAATATAATTTGAAAGATATAACCAGCTTCTATAAGTAGACTTCCCACATCTATATAATCTACACCTTACATGACATGGACTTACTTATACTAACTCTTTGATGACCTACAAAAGAGGCAAGTTATCTCCTAAGAAGGTTCCATTTCCATCTCCCCTTTTACACTATGACCAAGGGATTTTTGAGCTCACTTGACATTATGTGATCATGATAACTTCTTAAACAACTAATGAATACTAATACGAAGCATTTGAAGGGATTATATTCCTTAAGCCAATCCAACTTTAGTTTTTGTTTTCATCTTTTCTAAAAAAGAAACATCATTCCCTCTTTTTATCGTATCATAACTAGTTGATATATTCATTTTACATTTGTCTCTTGGTTATCTTCACTTTCTTACATCTAATATTGTTACTCAACTTACTTTATGTGTTTTACCTTAAGCACAATAACCATGACCATAACTGTATCACATCATAATAGCATATATAATGAACAAAAACAAGCATCATTCACATAAACCATGATCATCACTCTCATTATTATAATCAACATCATAGCATCTATGAATAATAAAGAAATGAATATTTTTTCACCACATGTCTAAATATAAATAAGGAAGATATACTCATTAAGTTTTACCATGAACAAACATCATCATAAACATAAATATCATAAGCATCATCATGAACATAAACAAGACATCTCATCACATACCTATTTGAGATGAATCCACATCAATGTCATCACAACCATAATCAATATGAACATCACATCATCAACATCAAACTAAGCCATGAACAATCAGTAATATACAAGGAGCATATCTATAAATCATGAGTCTATGATCAATAACATCATAATGTATAAAACAATATACATGTCTCTCTCTCTCTCAAAATATATATCTCATCAGATCAACTCATAGGATGGTATCAAAATGATATATAACAAAATATAATATCTCATAACTATATCATAACTATGCCCCTAGGGCACCAGTATCTCTTGGGATACCACTACCTCGTAGTGCATATCCTCCCAAGATACCTGCCTATCCCCCTACAAAAACAACCCATTGACTTGGTATCACCATGTTATCACCACCTACCAAACTAGATCTATGCTCACCCCATCAAGGCTCATCAGGACAAGGTCTCAAGACTATGGCCTCATAGTAGCATAGTTCCTCCAATGTGGTTAGATACCATTCCATGGGGATAGTACCTAGTAGTCCTATATATGTTGTGGTTCCTCTTTTGGCCTATCTCAAAGAGTCTCTCTCCTAAGTAACCAAAGCTAGTGTTGCTCTAGCCTAGTCCCTCTCACATATAATCATGGTTACCTAATATGATGCTAGTAACAAATAACCCTATAATTCTACCATAGTAGCCTATGCTCTAGATAGTGATACTTGAGCCTAGTCTCTCTCCATGATCATTATCTATACATTTGGGGTATCCCCTTATACCTATGACTATTGACCTCTACTAGCTATGTCGACATCCATCAGCTTCCTACTACCATCATCACCCCCAAAATATACCACTACATATATTGCTTGGTACCATGTAGGGTACTCATCTAAAAATCCTACATCATCTATCTTAACCCTAGATATCAACTCCTCATGATCAAGAAAAACTTGTATGGGTTGTGGCTCTAAAAGTAAAACTTTGCATTCTCCCACCTATATCTCAAGAATATATCCAAAATCCCATGTACCAGACGAAATTGTTGTTGCACCATATCAAATGAGGTGAGATCTATCTTACCATCCATCCTACCAAAGATCCACCTATAGCTCTATCAAGATATTATATATCTCCTGTATCCAACCAAATCTAAAAACTTGATGTAGGGTCTTCAAACCACATCACCAATGACCAAGGCATCTAAGGCACCCCTAAACCAATCAATGTCATGTACCCCTCCTCTTGGTCTAAATATGGAAATATCATCTCTTCACCATATGAATTTGACTCTAAACTTCATATATGTATATCCCTCCCATGACAAACCCATCGGCCTTAGCACTCAAATATGCTCATAGGCCTAATTATGTATAATAAATTTGATGTTGATACTATATCTCATATGGTCTCTAAAACCCTAAAACTTCTTGTATATTTGAACTACTAGTATAATTACCTGGCCAAACACTATGTGGCTTAGTATTATCTCAACCAACACACCCAATAGTAAATAGGGAAACCTCCTACTAATTGAATTTGGTATGAAAAAGCATGAGACCACCACCATCATCATGGTCATTAGTCTCCTATCATCTCTATCCCTTTTATATATTATAGTGTAGCTAAAACCTCTAATGTAACACCTGGAAAAGTCATGGTTATCTCCATATAATATCTCTATGAGGTCATCTCTCTCCTCTCTCTCAATATGATAAATCAACTCACCTTGAATGGGTAGCCATGTGATCTTATGCACATTCTCTAGTAAGATCATTATCTCACCAATGGGTAGTAGGAAGGTGTTCATGGTTATATCCCATCTCTTGATGAGGGCGATAATCATCATCACATCCCATAGCATGTGATAATAGTACAACATCACTCTAAGGCCCACGTCTTCCATGTGAGCCCAATCTATTGTGATCATCCCTTGGTGGATCTCCATAAAAATGTGAGGTACATGATTCTACATTTGGATTTTCTCCCATGCCTATAGGTTTTGTTAGAAAACAAACTTAGTCCTCTGTATTATATTTTGCCTACAAACATTACCTCCTATAACCTATACCTATATCTTGCTTCTTATACCAAATACTTAACCTATCCTATTTTTAACCTATAATATTACCAAGCATCAACTATACCCTAATTAAAACCCCCTACCCATAAATCATTAGCATCAACAAGATAAGCTACCATTCAAAACTATTAAAATACATAAACTTAAACTTAGCTTTTTCACCATTTAGCTTGACCGTCGATGGTCATGGTAATTGCCAAATGGCTAGGTGACCATATTACCTATGGTCATCAACTATTGATGGTCAAGATGACCATTGATAGTCACAATGCCTAACCATTAGTGGTGCATTATAACCCTAACCCACCTAAAAATCTTCTCAAAATAGCTAAATTTCTATAAATTCCTACCCCTACATACCCTAAACTAACCTATCACTCCTAATTTGAGCATTCAACCATTAATCCCACCAAAAACCAAGATAAACCTTAGAACTAATTCAAACACAAAAACAAACCCCAGTCTACCCTCTTAATCAATAAACCACAATCCAAATATGAATACATTTTCAAAGATCACAAGCTATTCTACCAATTTAGTATAACCCCTACCTCATTCCTTGATCATTATCAAGGAGGAATCTAGAGACCTACTGCTCAACCACATGCTTGTTTACATCCACCTTACATCCTTGCCAGTCCACTCAGTCTACTAAGTCAACTCAACCAATCAATCACCTACTTAACAAATGCCTTGTCAACAAATTTTCCCAATACACCCAAAAACACTAGATGCTAAAGTCACAAAAGCAAATGAGTGATAATGACTCATTGTGGTGATTTTTTGGAGCACTTTTATTGTTTTTACCTTACTACTAATGGTCAAGGTGATCACTAATGGTCGACCTAAGGAGACCTAATTATTGATGGTCAGGCCATAGGGATTTTTTCCCCCCACACCAACCACTTTTCAAATTTCTTATTATAGAACCAAATCAAACACCCACCCATGGAGGTTGCCTTCTCTACCCACCTTGACCACCAACCTCATTACATCACCACTAGCCATTTTTAGCTTAAACTAGTGCACATTTTGTGATGACCCTTGTCTAGTTTTTTTGACAATAATGAAAATAATTACCATGTTGAAATTTTTACTATGAACTTGTGCTACCTTGCACATACCTAACCAAATTGTGTCTTCACAAGATTACTTTCTAATTTAGGTACCCATGATGACACCTCACTAGTTTGTGTTTTTATTGAGAGAAATTCCTACCTGATATACTCATAAAAACATAAACCTTTCCTAGGATAATTGTGTTTAAAAGTGTACCCAACCACCATGCCTAAATGTGGTCATGCATTACACTTTTCACTTGTCTTTCTAGTATAGACCTTTATTTTTACCAATTATGACAACCAAGTCAATGCACGATCTTAGCTATTGCACTCTTATCAAACTTTATGCACATGTTTGTGCTTTAGTTCCCAACATATCACCCACATGTTATCATCACCTTCACTAATGATCAAACCTATACATAGTTTTGTTTTACCTCATCGACTCCTAGTTTAAGGGGGAACACCTCCTCCCATATGCAAAACAACTGAACCTTTGAACCACAATCTATTTTTTTTGTTTTATAGCTTGTTGATAAAAATTTCATAATAAAAAGGGGGAAAATGTAAACACCAAAAATCCATGCATGATGGTTCTAAATGTCAAAATTCTCATGGAACATCTTAGGACCCCCTTGGGCCCACCCTTGACCTCCTAACTACAAACCAACCTTTACCCACCTAACTCTACTCAACATGACCTACTAGCTAAAACCAAATTTTTAAACCCACCTTACCTTTGACCCTCAACCACTGATGGTCACCTTAACCATCAATGATCACCCTAACCATGATGATCAAGTTCCATCATCTGAACCACTTAACTTTTACATCACTTCAACTTGATTTTATATAATTACATTATCTAATTCATATTTAAGCTAATGCATATACAATTTATATTTAGAGGGTAACTTGAACCTCTTATTAATGTATTTTCATACCTCTCCTTCCTTTTTATAAGAAGATATTAGTAGGAGGTAAAAAAGGATCTAGAATCAATTAATCATCCCACAACTATCAAGAGATTTTACATCTAGAGTTTATTTTATAGGCATCCTTCCAATAATCTAGTGATCCAACCATCATGATAGAGAGATAAAGTGATTTTGTCCATCAACCAATAGATAAGTACCATTACTCTACCAAAATTACACTAGAATCCAATAATGAGTCTATCTATAATCTTTATCAATTTTTCATCTAATCAACCACTAGCAAACTAAGCATTTATCTTAACTATTCAATCACTTTATTTGTATTTAAAAATCAACCTAGCCCAAGCCAACATCTCAGAATCTAATTTTATAACCCCATCCAAATAGAATTTTATTTCCCAAACCTAACCCACAATAATCATTGATGGTCACTCTAACCACTAACGGTCTGTCCCAACCATCAACGATCACCTTAACCATCGATAGTCATGGTGGCACAAAATAACAACAAGATATTTTCACCCACTTACCCTAAACCAAATATAAATTTATTTTCCTTTACCTATTCATAGAGCCCAAACCTATTTTATAAATCACACCTAACATACTTAGCATTAGTATTGGCTTGCTTATTGCTATAATTAGTCAAATTATTTATCAAACATTTTATGTAATCAATTTTAGTATCTTTCATGATTTATGAAAGTACTTTATCTTTTGATTTTAAAAATTAATTATTTAATAAACATGGATTGATATCATCCAAGAAATCTTGTGATTCTTGGATCTAGCTTGCTAGGCAATCAACCCAACCATTTATCTAACTAACCATTTACTTTAGTGTTGTCTTATTTATAGGTCATTCTTCCCAAGAAAAAAAGGATCTCTCTACAATCATCTGATTCAATATGCACACAACTAAACAAGTTTTTCAATCATACCTATATCTAGTTTCTTTCTTCTTCCTTCTTTGGAATATAAGTTGAAATTATCTAAAATAATTTCCAATGTTTACCTTTATTATCAATGATAAAGACATCATAATTGATTGTTGATAATTCAAGTTGTTTGAGGTACGATTCAACTAGACAACATCATATTTGATTGGTTTGAGATATAACTTAGCCACACAACATCATATTTTATTGATTTGAGATATCACTCATCCATGTGATTGATTGATAAGTATTTAGAAAAATGGGTGCCAAAGTACTAATAAGACAATTGCCAACTTGAGAACCAAATTAATTGGTAACCAATTCTCAAAACTATAAATAGATATATTCAGCATGTGAATAATGATGTTAAATGGAATTGTGGTTAAGGTGGGGTATTTTGATCAAGATGAAGTTGTTTTAGTGAATCTTTTTAGTGTTGATATTAATGAACATAGTGTCTAAAAGTTAGGAAATTGGGAGAGTTTTGGATAAGCTATCATGAACAAAGATATAAAAGGCCTTAGTAGTGATAATAGTGAACTATGTAAGGTATAATATATAAAGAGAGAGTGTGAGGCATTGATAAAATATCCTCAAGGAGTTTAGAAGCCTCTATTGTGAAGATAAAGATATGAAAACATAAAATCCTAATGAAATATATAGTTATTTTTTTGTATTTTGTGTTTATTATATGTGTGGGCATGAGGTTGGATAAAAGAGGTTGTGAGATTTAGCTCCCCCTTTGAGATAACATATGAAAATAATGACTGCAAGTATAAAATTAAAATGATAAGGAAGAATTATTAACTAGCATATACCAACTCTTGAGGTAATCATAGATGAGTCAGTAGAGAGTCATGCATATCCCTAAAGTGTACATGAGTGGAGGGTGGGAAACACACGAACACACACCTAGAAAAATAATAAGTGTGTCCATAATGGTGATCAAAAATTGTGTTAGAGAATATTGGATACTCTACACATATAGAGAAAGAGAGATAATATGTAATGGAGTCTATGGAGCAATATGCTAAGATTATGATGGGACTTCAAAGATAAAAGGAAATGGTGTGTAAAGGAAAGGAGACATAGTCTCTTCACTAATGTAGTGTATGCCTAGACCCACCTCAACATAGATTAAAGTATTGAGGGGAAGGTTTTTGAGAATTTAACCTAAAATAGTAGGTGTTAGGGTGAATTTTATGATTCATTTGATGAGGATCTTAAGCCACTTTATAAAATAAGGGGGCATAATTTAGAATGTAGAAAATAACATGGATATAGAATCCATATACAAACCCATCACATTGAGGAGGAACTTGAGTTGACATGAATAATATAAAGTGCATAGATCAAATATTTTGAGGATTAATTGAAGAAGTCATGTAATAATGAAAGGATCATGTACTTTAGAATGCAAAGGATAACACGAAGCTAAATTCTCTAGATACACCAAGCACTAGGGGACATAGACTTTTATCTAACACATACCATGAAAATTACACAATATTTATTCCTTGTATATAATGTATGGAAATAAATTAAGGATGAGGACAGTATGGACCCATCCAACCAATGGATAGATAGATAATAACTTACAAGTGTTACTTACCTCTAGAGAACTAGAAAGTGCCTTAAAATATAAGAAAATGAGGAAATCAATAGATATTCAATAACATTGTAAGAATATTGAGCACCTTGTAACCCTAAATGGCCATGTAATGTTGAAATATGTTATAATGAACATAAAATTATTTATATGATTGTGTATTATTAATGGCTATGTGATAAACATTATTATTATCAACTACAAGATATATCTAGTATATATTTTTAATGGCTATAATAACTATCAATTGTAAATTTTAAATTACTAATATAAATTTACAATACATTTAGTGGGTCTATAAGTAGTTCATAGTGATTAATTCCTAATTTAATGGGAACATATTTAAATTAGACATGGGGGTGTGTAGGTCACAATTAATGATATACTAATAATAGAGGCAATTATCAATTATCACAAGAATGAAAGAATAATTATGAAATTATTAATTAAGAATCCATTATTCTTATCTTTTGTATAATGGGCATGTGTCCATTCCACAAGAATATAAGAATATAGTAAACTATCAATTAGGAAGCCAATTTTCTTATCTTTTATAGAATAAGTATATATCCACTATACACAAGAATATAATAATATAGGTAATTATAAATTAGGAAGATAATATTATTATATTTTATAAAATTACCATGTGCCTATTATACACAATAATATAATAATAATTAGATAATTATCAATTAGTAATCCAATATTCTTATCTTTTATAGAATGGGCATGTGCCTATTCTACACAAGAATATAACAATATAGGCCTATGTGCTTCAAGTATTTTATTTTTATGCTAAAACATAGTGAATTATAACCTGTACAATATTAATTAATATTCATAACATAATCCATCTAAAATAAATATTCGTAAACTAATAAAATAATACTAATGCACAAAACCATGCTTTGATATTATATGTAAACAATGAGACCATCCACCTAGGTGCATAGAATCTCATTATAGGTTTTCATGACCAGGTTAGTTACAATGGTATAATATCAAAAAGGATTAAAAAATTGTGTCCAAACTATGGGCACCACATTTCCACTTTGGGACCACATAGAAAAAATCATTGAAGATCAACTAGAGCCTGTTGGGGGATGACCACTAGTTGATTTTGGGCCTCTTATGCTACCAAAAATTGAACAATAATTTTTGTCTCTCAATTAAAATCTGGAAGGTCTATAGATAGATCTATAAAATTCACATATCCTCATACCAATAACTCATTGTGATACTTTTGAGGGAGATCTAATGCACTCTTGACTATGTTTACCTTGTTGATGTTGCCCATAGCCTGTGTGGCTAAGTACATGATGGAATTAGCTATAAAATAGTTGGTATTGGTGATGTTTTTACTAAATGAATACCTAAACCCTCTTGTGTGCACCATAAACACATTTATGTTGATAATTATTATAGAAGGGTTGAACAACATAGTGATCCTCACCTCCTTGAAATAGGCCAACATCTTATATCTACTCTTATCCAATGGGATAATTTTTGATTTCATGTCCATGATTCATTCCTATATATAGGTCCTCATGTGTCCATCAAATATTTGGTACAAGTTTAGGTCTAGTAATGGTATGATATTTCACCAAGGGAACATCCCCTTATTAAAAACAACTACCATTTTCTTTAAATTATTTCCCATCATGATAATTTCATCCAAATATGTATGTGTATTTTGATACAACATATTTATTTTTTAAATAGAGTCCATCACCTCCACTAAATCAAGGAATAACTAAAAAAAATAACTTAAAATGTGTCTACCAACCAAAGTGGGAAGGTGCTTCTCACTTGAGATTCTAGGGTTTTCACTTGCTATTTTGGCTCTTCCATGATATTTCCCATCATGTCATGAGAAACCATTACCATAGATATTAGGTATTAAATTAGTAATTCCTTCCCCCCCCCCCCAACATTTTTTATTTTATCCCGGTTAAGGATTAAAAATCCTACTTTTTTTTACACACTACAGGGTTCCTTTTTGTGTGAATCTATAGCTCATAATTTTTTTTCTTTCTACTTGTATCCTTTTCAAACATGAATTGGATATCAAGGTCCCATTAGTACACCATATTAGGCCTCTAAATTTTCTCTACTTATAAGGCATTTATCCATTCACCTACATGTGTTAGGTTAAGAGATCTTCAATTAGCAATAACATAGTATGCAAGTATGGAAGTAGATAGTGTAGGTGTGGATGATGGGGGAAAATGTGAGAGTGGATTCAATGTAAGTGGAAGATGGAAGTGGGGGATTGGGAGAAAAGTTAATAATGTAAAAGGGGGATACCCATGGGGATATGTTATTTATTATTTTCTCTTGTTTCATGTGGACCAAAGGTATAATAACACTAGGTCACTCAATCATAATTTTGAGAAGAGATGGGCTTATTGATCATAAATCCAAGGGACCATGAATATATTAGATTGGGGATCATGGGATAGCTATTGATAATTAAATAGGTTATTAAGAGGTACAAGAGGAAACCTATGGATTCTAAATTTTAAATGGAAGAAACAAAGGCCTGTCTATAAAGGATTGCATTGTAGAGATTCTAGATCTAGAGGGCTCCATAGTGATTGGTTTTAAATGGGAAACATGCCCAGGCTGAGGGATAATTTCTTAGGAAGTAGAATTAAAATGTAGGGAACTTTGAGAAGTTTGTTCCACTAATCCATGTATTATAAATACCCTTGTCACATTTAAATTATAAGGATTTCCCATGTGAACTTTGATTGATCCTAGTGATAGAGGGGTACTAGATATTGAAGCACTTTAAACTAGGGCACTAGATCTTGGGGTAATTGGGGTTGAAAAATGGTTGAAGTAGAAGGGAAAACACTAATAAGAACTATAGAAGTTATAGGTGATTTATTATAATCATGACTATAGTAATGAAACTTGGAGGAATGAGAGAAGTAACTAGGTAATTACGTGTTATTGGAATAGTGGGAATTGATATACTAGGGTTTAGAGGACTAGTAACACCAGTAATAACATGAGAGTCAAAGGAAACTTAGCTTAGAGTTCAGCCAATAGGTAAGGAAATTACATGTGGTGTTGACCCTGTAGAGGTGGGGTAACTATCTAATATTTCATAGAAGGTTATGCTCCTAGGGAATTTTTTTGGGACTCAAAATCACTAGATATATGCAATGATTTTCCAAAAATAGGTGGACATATTTGGGCTATTTTTCTTTATAAAATAGTGGTAACTAATGAATATACAGAGACTTTCATAGGAACTCCATTTTATATTTTGATATTGAACATCTTGATTGTACTTAGAGTGTCATATAATGGATGTGGCTCACTAGGTGTATCCTTTAAGACTTGATTTACAAATTGTTTCTTGTAAAGAGCCTTAATATCCTCTAGCTTCCTAATCACTTCATCACCATTGTTAAGGTTCAAATGATACATTTAATCCACATGAGAATGATACATGTTATCCACATGAGGATCATGATGATGTGTGATGTTTATCCTTGCCTTAATTACCTCCACAAACCTATGGAAATTATAATAAGGCTCCATTATGTGTCATCATGGGATGGCACGTTTAAGGATGACCTATGTGTTTGCATGGATTGTAGAGATATAATGTGTTTATACTTTTGGTGGCCAATGATGATTTATAGATAAGGAAATACATTATATATCCTACTAGACCAATGACACGCCACACCAATAACATATTAGAACACTATTTCCTATTATATGAGCTTATAAAACACATATTCAGGTGATTTAAAATGGGGCCACTAAATTCCTTTAATTTTGATCACTATGAAGATTTGATAGTACCAATAGGATCTAATAACTATTACATAGGCCCTCATCTTCTCAAATATCTTGTGAATATTCTTCTCATTGATATCAAAATATAGTGGGGGATAGAATTGATGATTTTATAGATTGAATTATATTGCATGAACTAGCTATATCAAAGGTGCCCAATGTGAGAAAGTTGCATGTTTGAAGGGAATGATAACATAGGCTATGCCCAAAATTATTTCTAGCTCAAACTCAGGCCACATGTTGTCCAATGTTAAATGTGATCACTCCTCCTATATATGGTATTTTATTTCCCTAAAAATTATGCTAAGGGGGACCTAGAATTTTTTCAAGTGCACAATGTCACTAGATCAAAACAACTAGCTGAGGAAAAACATACCAACCCTAACCCCTTCTCTCAAAATATTAATAGTATATGTGTATATACCATTTTTTTTACCTAGTGATCTAAGTATTTTCCAAACCATTTAGGTTTCCAAAACATCATGATTATTCATCCACTAGATTATGATGTTTTTGTCATAATGAGTGTTAGGCTATGGGATATTGTAGTATTTATTAAAATCAATCCTTGAGATCATGGTTATTCATTGGTTTCCATTATCCTTTTGGACCAAATTATTCCTTCACACAAATAAATTGAGTAAAATATATCATCACAAAGGGAAACATTTAATTTATTAGTGGCTTTGTGGAATCCTAAGCAATGAATGAATGTTAAATCATCTATGAACTCAATTTCATCCTCCAGTATCTTCATCATTAATTGATAGATTTTTTACTTTATAAATTGAACTAAACACATCATTATAATTTTTTAATTTGATACTCCCCTGAATAAACATGTGTCCATTAACTCTTGAGTGGGGTTAGAGTGTTATGACGAGGCTACCATAACTAATTGGTGAGCCTAAAGAACTTTGAAAACTATTTATGATAAGGAATGCTATGTGGAAAAATAAATTAGGCTCTATTTGATTACAAGATATCCTAATATTTGAATAATTATCTTTAAATTTTTCTTAGATGGGACCTTAGAGTTCTTAGAATTTGGCTTGTAGTAATGATGATGAGAATTCATGATACCTGTACTAACACTAAGTTAATGAAAATGTTTAAATTAGTCACCCTTTTTAATTTATTATAATTTTTTAAATCCTTAATTATGTCTTAAATAATTTTTTAGATATGTTATTCACACATGTGGATATCTTTGACCCATCCTAATCTATTAAGGGTGAAATATAGATAATCTATTAGATGTTTAGAGTGTGTTGGGAACATGCATAGATTTTTACCCACTGGTTCTTGAGGAGCTCATGAAATCTACCAAGTGTCATTTATGTGTCAAGGTGGGCATAAAAAATTTCCCACCATGTGACATTAAATTATATACATGTTCCTAATTATATAGAACTATGGGAGGTATCCAAGTGCCACATGGTAGTTTTTGAGTGACCAATGATTCTTGGACCATATTGTTCTCTAAAATCCTAAGTGGAATATAAATTACATTTAGAATTATCTAATAAATTGAAGTATCCTAGATATGTACAATAATTTAACACATAATATTCCATGGAGTGTAATGTGATACATATCTCACATTGATTAGTCAACACCTCTCATGTTATACCCTCCTATTATTGCTCAGGGTACTATCAAATCACATGTAGAATCATGTTATGCCTAAACACACCACATTTTAAAAATTAAAATAAGGATCTATATTGTTAAGAAATATTTATTTTTGGTCTTTATCAACCTTTGGAATTCTAATATTGTTCTAATATGCACAAGCCTGATGTTGATTTTAGAGTCTAGTTTTATTACAAAGTCTTAAAATGGAGAAAATCAAATCTTGGACATCACTCATGAGTTATTTACCACATTTTATTATTTAATTATATTTTAATATGCATATTTAATATCAATTTTTTATTTAATCAACTAACGTGACTAATGAAAAAATGTTAGCTTACTTAAGCTTTGATGTGCAACATCTAGTTCTTGGGTTTCAAATTTTCATCATGTTCCATAGATTGTAATATATACTTACATCCCATGTATTAATAGACAACTTTAGTCTTCATTAAATTTTAAGGTTACCTCAATCATTTAGATTCCCTAAGTCATCTGTGTCAAGATCTCATTCATTTTTAACATATCTAGTCTTCATGAAAATTCAAAATCTTTTGGGTCATCATATCCCTAAGATTAAGCCTCATAGTGACATATCAGTCACTCAAAGTATATGAGAACAAATATAGTTAATATTTAAAATTTTCCTTGACTCCTGATATCATGTCAGGTTGTAAAATATCATTAACCTAAGAACTAGAAGATCAAGCCAAGTCCAATATTCAAGGTTCCCAAGTAGATGAGAAAATAAGATCATGATAGGTGGAATAATCCTATTCACTAATGCCTTATCATTTATAAAGTACAATTCCAAGAGTTCCAAGAGTTACAAGTCTCTAAGATAACAAGAGATACCCACATGTTGTGTTCTCATTGAATTGAAACTCATTGTTTAAAGGTACATAACTAGAGTGTTATTTTTTCCATATTGTTAAGAGTTGTCCATATGCCATCATATTATAAGCTCAAAACCCATCAAGATAAAGGTACATAATAAAAATATAACAATTTACCTAGCATACTAAGATTACTCCATATGGCACCATGTCATGCATGTAGAGCCTTCCTGGAATAGGTACATAATTTCATTTTTGATAGCTTTGAGTCCCTCAGATCATAACAGGTGGAGAAATATTGTTAATTCATAACCCACATAGCATATAGAGTATACATTTTAATATCCTAGTTAATAGAGATAACAAAAAGTGTCATATCATTAGAGATGAATAACTAAAATATAAATGAAATTGTTTACAACTAGGCAAAATCTTAATACATAGGAATTTGACACTTGGATAATAAATATGAATAAGCATTCATGATAAGTGGGAAGATATCATATGGAAAAATATGCCTGCTAAAATTGACTCATAAATTTAGAATCAAAATTGAAAGTATAGAAAAAAGACATTATTACATTAGCTTCACACGAACTATGAATTTCATACTCATGATTTAAGCGATATAGGAAAAATACTAAGAACATCAAATCACTTTTCCATTAATTAAAGAAATGTGAACTATGAATTTGAGCCACCAAACCATCAAGATCCCTAATTTTACTACACATTTTTTGAATCAATATAACTATCTTACCAAAAACTCTAAAATACAAAAATGGCTTTGTGATCCTAAGTAGCTAACTAACCTCATTCTTAATATTCTATCGTAGGAACAACTAAGTAATTAGACATAAGTTTTGATAGTTTTATTACCATTTCCCATTACTATACTCTCTAGGATAATATTGATGGCATCAATCCATATCAAAACCAAGATCAATTGGATGAGGATAGGAAAAGATACGTAAATGATTTATTATTAGTTAAAATAATGGGTTTACATAATGTGATAATGAAATTCAAGGTAATTTGATGCATTGACTTAATTAATTATTTGTCTTGATGGAACCACTATTAGAGACTATTATCACTTTATAATTCATATAAATTTGGTTGATTATATATCTAGGGATGTTTTTGATAATTATCTACACCTACCAGTGCCTAAAATAACTTGTAACTAGGTCACATCTAATGTTTGGGTAGACCATAACACAACTAAGGGAAAACTCAAAGAATGACTAGCTAAAGGAAAAAATTGAATATTTGAGGGGTTATTTCTTTAGTGTCCATAATCAAATTTAGGATAGGTATTAGTATATCCATGTCCTTATTCAACTAGTTGTATTGGTTTTATAGAACCACCTACATACACGAGGTGTGGGTTCCCTTACTAGACATAATTTGACTTACAATAAAATTGTGTCACTTGGGGAGGTTATTAGTGTCTAGCTTAGGGCATAGATGCTCAAAGTTGATGAAATTCCATCTGAAAACAATTTTAACATAATGTTCTATTTAGTATATTTAATCATGGGGATAATATAAACAACCTACAAAAGACCTTGGGAGCCATCTGTAAAACATGTGAATAATAGGATCTATGAAGACTTCTCCCTACTCTATGTTATCATGACCATACCTACCCATTACATTGATTTTGACTAATTATTGATCTATTATGATTTTTATACATTATATTATGGATATTATCCTTCATTTCATAATATTTAATTTAGTTTTAAATTGATATTTATACAACATTATATTTATATACTTGTATAATTTTGATGATGATAAAATATTGTTGAGGCCTTTGTGGGTTTGGTTATAGTTTTTTTTATAGATAAGTGTATGTTGGTTCTATGATCTTATACGTAATGACAAAATTTTAGTACACAGTTAATTTAAAAGCATGATTTAATATTTTCACCACTAAATTTAAGTTCTTTTTATTGTTAATATTGAGATATGTTAATCCACCTTATTTGTCAATCTTATGTTAGTTGAATTCCTTTACTATTTTAGCTTTTCATTTTAGTTTATTTATTTTTCTTCTTAGTAACCAAACGCAAATTAGGATGAGAACATTTTTTTAACATCAATGTGAATATTTATGAGAATACTAGATGGATTTGGCATCTAAATGTAAATAAAAGGTTGTTAAAGGTTATAATACCTTTGATAAGTTTTATGGTACTGGTTGTTCAGTCTAAAATTTGGTTCATGAAATACCCATGAGATTGGGTATTACCAAAGAGGAAGATGAGAATAATGATGGAATTTCATCCTCTATTTTAGAATTGATTTGGAATTAGTTCAGGGCATGGCTATCAATACTTGACTTCACTGTGGAGTCTAAATGAAATAGTCTCCAAAAGATGTGGTGACACCATTACAAAATCAATACAATATTTTTATATATTGAGTTGATTTTCCAAAGTTATTATTAATGTTCACACATTGTGCTTCTCTATTTTCTAAACACAAGATGAAAGGGTTGTTCAATATCTAAAAATAAACACAAAAAAGAGGGGAGAGTAAGGCAAAAAAGAGAGCCTCTAGATCTAGAATAAAATCAATACTTCAACCATCAAACCAGGTGCCCTTTCCATAGTTCTACCACTAAGGACTAAATTTCACAACAAATTATACCACCAAGAACACACAATGGGGAGAGTCTAAGGAAATAGGGGAACATGCCTTAACTATGAACCCTCGTTAAATATAAGTACTAGAATTTTATAATAGATTACACATAAAACTCCAATGGTAACTTATATATTAACACAAAAATTAATAATACCATGAGAAGAGAAATAAAATATTTCATAAAAGGATTATAGTAGACCAACATATTATAACTATAACATACATTTAATAATAAGGTATTAGTGTAATTAATATAGCATTAACAATCATCCAAAATGGAAAAGAAAGATAATTTGAGACACAAAACAATTATTTTATAGAAAACTAGAATTGTATTCATTAATAAAAACAAGTGTTGTTACAATAATATCAATCATGGTCAACTTTAAAGTCTAAAGAGTTAAAGGAGAAAGTAGGTGAAATCTTGGATTTAATCTGAAAACACTTTTGAGAAAAATTGTGTGGACCCTTAAATTATAATATGACCTTGCCTTTTATAGATAAGGATGGAATTTGGCTCTAACTAGTGTTAGATTCCCATCCTGGGCCATGATGACCACTCATGGTAGTTATAACCATAATTCAAAATTCAAAACAAAATCCTCTCCAAAACCCCAAAAAGATATATGGGGGAGAAATTACTTGATACACAATGGTGGCTATGGAGATATGGGTCCCAAGTATTTTTACATTGCATCACTAGATTCCATCATATCTACCACAAGGTCATACTCTTAGTCTAGCTTAGTAACATTCATTGAGGGTTCCCTAGATGTTTCCTTTGCCTAAGTTACCAGTATTTGGTATACCTAGAAGGGAGCTTTTATTGACACCTAGACCTTAGACACTTGGATGATGATTTCCATGGACTTTATTAAGAGCTTAATAACCACCTAATCCCCTTCCTTGTTCACCTTAGTGACCTTCTTTTTCATGACCTTGTTAAAGTGAGCCAGGTGGAATCCAAATTATCTCTTATCTAGTAGGTTTTTATCTGGGTGGAACAATATAGAGATATTGACCTCATTAAATTAGGATAATATATTTTTCTTGCCCTCTTGCAAGGGTCTTATTACAATTCAAGCCACAATTAGCCATTCTTCCATATTCATTTTCATGTTCCCTGTATACATCTAGTACAACCCCAAGTCTAACATGGGCATTAGTTTCAATTCTAGGAACATAGCTTTGTTGATTATCATTAACAACTTCATACACTTCCCATTAATATTCATGATCCTATCCATGTAGTAATGTGTCTATTAGATGAGCACATTTGTCTCCTCCATAGTTTCCATGACATTCCTAAAACTAAGAAGAGTAGCGAGAGGGCATCTTTTACTTACCCAATAAATATGTTGAGGAAAGAGCTCTTCACTTGGGATTTTAGTGTTAAACTTAACTTTACATGTCCTTGAGGAACTTATCTAACATGTCATGGGTTTCCTATAGAATGGAGAGTGGATCCTTAGCCACATTTTCTTCCCCATTTAAATTCCTCACCTTGGTAAGGGAGAATAAATCATGTTGGATTTTTCATACCCCTAAGTTCCCCTCTTGAAAGAATTTCTATGTTAAGGTCCTCTTCATGCTTCACGTGGCTTGGTCAAAAATCCACTACACATATGAGTCACATTATGTTTTCATATATGGTACTTAAAAATTTTGTATCATTCCATGGGTTCTGGAAGGTGTTAGAGGAGTGTCATAGATGGTGTTAAAGGGTCGAGGATGAGGTAGAGGGGAGAAGGAAGAAGAGGAAAGGGTGAATTAAGAAAGAAATGGGGGAAGAGGGGATATAGGAACAAAGGGAGGAAGTATTAAATGGGAATACCATAGGAACATTGGTGCCCACCATTTCTCCTAGGTTATACCCACCTGATGGGTAATGACTCTCAGGAGAGGGGTATTCAATATAAGGTAAGAGATTGTCTAGTTGAATCAAAATCCCTAGGTGATCAGGTAAATGGAAAGAGGTAGATGGATATAAATACATGGATCCATCACGACTAGAATTGGAATAAATATAGAGGCCAATAGATGAGGCTATATTAGAGTGGCATTTTTTAAACTAAATCTTCTAGGTGAGTCATCTTATGCTTCTTATTGGGTCTCTTACCATGGTCAACTCTAGATGTTATGGTAAAAGGACTAGTAGTGATAACAAGATCCATAAGGGTTGATTATGGAGGTTTTTAAACTATTAGAGGAGGCACCAAGATGACCAAAGTGGGTGGTGGTATGGTAATATCCACTTGAGATGCACTTCCTAATGTTGTAGTTATGGTCATCAAAGGAGGTGTGCCTGTAAGTACCTAGACTTGAGGCATATGAAATGGAGGTATTAGGGAGGTTACATGTTTATAAATGGATGGGGAAGATGGAAATGTAAAAGTGAGGATGAACAAGAGGAATAAGGCCAAGGATACCTAAGTGAATAATGGAGGAGGTGAAATACAGAATAAGGGAGGTACCACTTGAGGAATTTGTGTAAGGGGAGTACAATTAAGGGGTGTCATGATAGGGAGTTGGAAGGTTACAAGAGTGAGGGGTGGAACCTATAATGATGCTTTATAGGATCTTTGATTTGTGATTTCCTCTAGACTATTAGTGACATAAAACCTCATGGTCGATGTGGCCTAGGCACGAGGTGCCAGTGTTTGAGTTGCATTTGTTTGGGTTGCATAACATTGAGTCATGCAGGTCTAGCTTGGTTTGGGCCATGTTAATGAAGATGTTTGAGGAAGAAATGGTGGATCCCAAGAATTAGGAGTATGAATTGATATAGGATGAGGAGGAGGAGGATATGGAGCTTAAGGAGAGGGATCTCATGGATGAAAACTTGTAAAAATGCCTTATTAAATCCTCTTAAAAATAATAAGAGTCAATGCACAAGGATTAGGCACTCCTAGAGGAGGAGAAAGAGATAAAATATGATGAATGGGAAATCCTTGAGGAGGAAGAGGATCCATATCTTTATAAACATGATCACATGAAGGAAAAGGTGGAAAAATACCTAAAAATATCTTCCTATAAATCATAAGTGGATTCAAGGTGACATCTTCTATGGAGTGAGTAAGAGTTAGATGGGGCATTGATGGGCTTACATGAACCTCCTTATTTTATTCTTCTTCCAACCTATGATCTAGGATATCACCTCCTAGTTGATCATAGTGTTTAGTTATAGGTCATCATCATCATCCTTCGATTGGTGGATGTAATTGATGTTGAGGCACATTGACTACCATGCCAAATGAGCCTTGATCATGCCCATGTAATTATGGAAAAAGTGAACATGGGTATGAACATCTCTAAATAATTTTGGACAATAGTAGCTTAATCAAATAACTATATGGTCTATGGAATTTAATATGGGATGACTAATTCCTAATTTTTCATGGAAACTTGCCATTATTTCTTATGCCTCCTCATGTGACATGCACTTGAGGTAGATTCTTTCTTTGTTCTTTATGAAGATAACTCCCTTATTTAACATATATTGTGTAGTCTTCAACTAGAGGGCCCTCTTCTACGTATAGTTGAGTCTTATAGGTGTGTTTCTATAAAGTATAAAATGCATGGTTAGGGAATACTAGTCAAATTATAACACTCTCTCATGGTCTAGTTGGTGCATAATTATTCTCAGATTGATCTTAGTTATTATCTAGGTGAGGCCTTGTCCTCTAGCCAATCTAGACAGTTTAATTTATAATTTATACTCTTACAATTTTGTCATCCATCAAAATTTGTATTTGACCAACTCATTATACCCAAACATTTGCTTTATTTTGGGGTCTAAGATAATTGTGTGCACTTTATTCTTGAGGATGTAGTGTCTAAATTTCTTCACAATATTCACAAGGGCTTATGCATGCTTCACTAGGGTAGAATATCTCAGCACAACATCTTTGATATTTGTGCTCATGAAACTAATGGGGTGTTATTCTCCCTCTAATCTCTATTTGAGGTAAGTAGTAATGACGTGTTCAGAAATAAAGGGGTATATATGTAAATAGTGCATGTAGTTTAGTTTGATGAGAACCATGGATTGCATAATGGTGTCTTTGATATGTTAAAAATATTTTTATAGGGGTATTATAAAGAGAAAGAGGAAAATATTAAGGATTTTAGTTATTTAACTAAGGATATCACCAAGAGGGGCCACTTCCAATATGTTATAAATGAGGGAAGTTAGGGAACAACACAAGGATTCACATAGAGAAGCCATAAGTGGAGTTTTAATTTTTCCATTAAAATGGAATGCTTAATTCATTTTCATACCTAAAGGAAGCATAATATTATAAAAATTAAGGAATTAATATAGATTAAAATTTAATATCACCTCTATAAAAAAAGAGAAAACACATGAATAAAATACCAAAAGTGGTCAAGCCTAAGATAAGATACAATGAGATAAGAAGAGATTAAAAAGACAAAAAAAATTAGGATGAATGAAAGTTTTAAAACATAAGAGAGTCCATCTCTAAAAAATTATTATAATTTAATGCATTATTAATAAATAAAATACTGGGATTAAAAAAAGGAAGGGATGGTGATAAAAAATCCCAAACCAAGAATTTTGGTGACTGGACATAGTGAAATCACCAGTGAGAAAAGAAAATATAAGATGATTTATTTTGGGGAGAAATTTTAAGAATATAGTGATTGGTATTATCTGAATACTCATTATCATGATAGAGTAGTTGAAAGAAACAAAAACAAAAGGAAAACATATAGATGAAACTAAATCAACTTACATTGATGAGGAGGAAGTAAAAAATCTTGAGATTGGTTGAAAAAAATGATTTTTTTGGAAACCATGACATAATTATTTTATGTATTGGAATAATTAATAACAATAAAATAGGTTAATAAGAGTGGATAAATGAAAACAAAAACGTAAAAATAATTTTTTAGGAGTAACCAAGAGTGGAAAAAAATCAACAACTATTTTAGATGTCGAATAAATGGATTATTGGAAGCACAAAAATTTAGAGGCGGGGGGGGGGGGGGGTGAATAAGTGTACACAAATTTATTTCAAATCCATACTTCATTCATTAACCTTTCAAACCAATCTAGTAAACAAGCAATGCATAAAGAATAAATCATATAGATAAGAAGCAAGATACCAACATATGAACATAAGATCTATGTGAGAAACCCTCATGTGGATTAAACCCACTATTAAATCACTTATAATATTATACTATAATAAATTAAACGAAATTTAGTGATGCAACAACTCCATAAGGAGTACCAACCCCTCACTAATTAGGAACCAACCCAACTAGTAATCTAGAAATATGCAACTTGAAAGGAGGATATAACACCCTAATTGACTTGGAACCAAACCAAAAAATTCAAGTACACTTTTTACATCTCCAACATAAGAGGTAAATCCAATTCCCTTCTTGAATAAGCACCAATCTATCCAAAACAAGCTTGATCACCTTCACAACACCTTATTGCTTAATTAATAGAAGGTGACATATTATTCATCTCTATATCTTATCTCTCATGAAATCAAATAAATATAAAACACATATAACATAAATATGATTTTTCTCTGATGTTGTATCACCTCATTCAACTCTCCTTAGTATTCTACCTCTCTCAAACAGCCTTCTCGGCTCACTCGCTCAATATGCCTCTTCTAGGTTCATTAGGTCAATTAACCTTGTCAAACACATTCATACCTCATATTATATTTTCATTTTTGATACTATACCTTCCTACAATCCAATACCTCATTATTCTCCTTAAGGTGATATTTTACTTGCTTTCACTCTTTCTTGTTAAATAGCCCTTATTTGCTCATACTAGGTCTAAAACCCTTGATCTCAAGTATAACCCTATAATTCAATTCTCATGGATAAACCTATAATGTTATATTATTTTAATAAACATTATTTAAATAATTTTATTTATCACAAATACCCTCTTCTACTCTTATCTTATTTTCTTATCTTCTATTCATCTTAACTAGCCCAAATAGGCCTATTTTGCCTTGCATTTATATTCAAGTCTTACTTTCACCCACATTGGTCAGCCAAAAATATTTAAATACATGTATCAAAATTTAAATATGTCATATAAAAAATTTAATAGGTGAAAAAATATTCACATAGGCTGGTCATACCCCTTAAGGGCCAAAACCACCATTAGGTCTAATGGAGACCAAATGCAATTAGGTCTACTCTAAGTACATGTTTCACTTAGACATCCTTTGAATAATTTGAGACTATAAAAATGAATTTAAAACATAAAATATTACTCAAATATAAAATTTATAACATAAATATATTCTCATACCACATTTTATCTTATATGACCCCTTGAACCACACCATTAGGACTACTTGCAATTATCCCTTCATACACAAAAAACGTTTGCCTTGAATCTATGAAGCATAAAGCCAAAAATTCCATAAAAAACTATAAAAAATTAACTTAATAAATCATATATGACATAATGGACACAACCATGTCCATTTTACATCTCCAAACAAGCCAAAAGGCCTCAAACACACTCTTGCAACATGACCACTCACAACTATCAAACACTACCAATGTATAGTCAAGAACATTTGAATATCCATACTTGTATAGGGAATTATCATGAATAATAATAAATTATAATGATCCTAATATACTTTTATAACATATTAATATGAAATAGATTATTCAAATCATGGTAAAACACCTTAAACTCACCTCTATAAGATGCCTACACATAACTACCTATAGCTTCTAAAACATAGTCAAGAAGAATGATATTTGTAACAAATTTAAGGGAACTTCCATGAATTATTATCCATATTAATATTTAATATTTTACCTTTATAAAATCTCCAAACATTTATATCATTGTTTCTAGTGTCAATCATTGATCCTATAGACCAATTTGCTAAGCCTCTCTTACACATTGCATACATAGCCAGATAGGCCATTTTGGATTTCACGTTTCACCTTGTTAACCTCACTCTCAACATTATATAAATAATTAATAGGCTATTTATGTCTGAATAAATAATTTAAATCTTAATTTATACAATGGCTCTTTTCATATATTCTCAAACACTTCACTTCATCTTGTATACCTGGAGTTGTCATTCTACCTTGAGAACCAGTCAAGATGAACATGCATTATAACACTTGTATAATCATTTTATTTCAATTATAATGAATTATTATGGTACTATAAGACCCTAAAAATAAATTAATTTTAATTATATCATTTAGATCTATCTAAATCACCCAAAAATCATCTCTGTAATAAGCTCACTCAAACCTATTAGTCTACTAAAAAATATAGTCAACTTTGAAAATAAATAATTTCACTTTTATGGACTATCATTAATAAATTAGACTTTTAGGATGTTCATTAAGGAGTATAATTCATCTTTGGTTTTTATAGCATGCCAAATTTCTCAATATTTTGGTCTTTACATGCATTTCTTTTCATACTAGTTTTCATGGTTTTTACCATAGTCAGAACCTTTGACTTTAACCTAAAATAAATAAAATTGTAAAAATATTCATAAAAAACTACCACTTGGAAGATGATATTCATGGAGTCTACTAAAAAATTTTATTTTACACTAACTTTATCTAACAAATATCCTACCTTTTACAAGCACTTATTTGTTCACTATTCTAATGTACACAATCATTTGAAATCCAACATTCATATTTTTGAATTCAATAGCCATTTCTTGAGGCTTAAACGTGATGGTTTATGTCATGTCATGTCATATCATAACAGATAAAATTTTGAGGCTTAAACATGATGGTTTGTGTCACGTCATTGCATAATGGATAAAATTTTGAGGCTTATATATTAAACTAAGGATATCTTCAATACACAAAAAATTTAGGGTACCTTCTTGTCACTATGGACAAAATCACCATCAAAACCTTTGACCAAGGTTGAATTTTTAAGTACCTATAATAAATGAAAAAACTTGTTGGGTTATTCATATCTCCATGATGTGAAGTGATGGTCTAGATTATTTTCATCTATAATGATGCATTTTTATCTCTAAAGGTCAATATGAAGTACCAAATCCTCACCAAGACATCTATGGATGATTGAAAATGTATTCTTTGTCCTCACTAATCTTCACATATGCCATATGCTATCCAAATTATCAAAAACAACTTATTTGTCATTAATGCACTATTAACTCATGATCTTATTAAAATCAATGACAACGTAAGACATCACTGACCATGCTGGACAATCTCATGATTTATCATTGATGTAAAAAACCCACATAATGTCTTCTTACCCATTTGAACTCATTTATTATGATCTTTCTCCCCATTAGACATTAATGAATAAGGGTCTTTTACAAGCTTTCCAATTGATCCTTGGACCTATTCTTCAGCAAACCATGCCATGCATACCTGAATCAACTCAAATAAGATCCCCCTATAACCATGCTCACCTATAACTAATTATCCTTATATTTGAATGATATGAGATTTGAATAAACCTTTTTCCCTTATTAGGCCATCACCATAAGTAAAGACCTAAGATCATCATAAATACATGTTCCCTCTACGTCTATGATTTACCAAAACTATATGTACATCTTTTAAACACAAATATAATAACTCCCCCTTAGTTAAAACATACTGGTCTTCAAGGTTATCAAGAGACTTGAGTTATCTCCCCATAACTCTCTCATCCATGTAGATCATGTTATCTAATTGTAAACAAAGTACATATATAATTCTTACAAGAAATATCATACCTTGATTTGAAGATAGCATCACAAATGCATGAGATACTGATGATTATCACCATACTTTATGCATCATTTTCAAGGCATACAAAAATTTTCATCTCACTTTTATAACATAATAATACCTTCGATGATATGAGCAAACAATATTTACCTTTAATAGCATTGGTCTTGTAGACCAATCTTCAACTCTTACTCCACTAGTTATGTCATTTTCTTCTTACATATCAATTTAAGTTTACACATACATGATATACATAATGTATTTTTAGGGAAACATTTCACTCATTCCATGTAGCAAACATTGAAATCTAGAGTCCATGAATTATTTTATTTGATACAAAAAAACATACCTAGGGTTTGTAGTCATGCTTCACCTTAAAACCCTCATATCTCTATATTTTGAGTTATACCTTCTCAATTAGGATCAATATGACCATAAAATAATATTTACATATGCTATATGAACTTAATAATATATAAAAATACTTAGAACACTCACCTTGAGTGATTAATAACACTACACAACTCACAAGGATACCCCTATTTACCATTCTCAAGGAATAGTCAACTTTGAACAACATTTGCACCATTTTCAATGACTTCCAAGCTTCCAAACCAATATTAACAAGAGGAATAGGTATTGAAAAAAATACTTAAGAAATTAGATCCATACCTAATCAACTAAAACTCATCCCTAAACACACTCTCACTCTAACTAGTTTTTCTCACTATCTTCATTGTTACTTGTTGGTGGTCTAGATTGTACCTTAGCTGAGCAAGGGGATTTTGCATGTCCTCTTTCTCAAACCTATTACAACATGGGACTGAATCTAGGATGTGCATCACCTAAAATTGGGTTAGACCTCTAGATAATGTTATCTTCCATTTGGATCTATCACCTATACTAAACCTAAACTAGTTGTTTGCTTAGAAAAGGGGAAAGAGATTGATAATAATCTATGAAAGCATATAGAAATATGGTGATGCACTAAATGTTTTGTCATCTAAATTTCACAAGACACACTATAGGACACTTTAAATACTACCATAAATCACTTCATTTACTTTTTGATCAATTTTTAGATGAGTATTTCATAACAAGGCATTAACTATCTATCATCCTAGCATGAGAGGGAAGTTGTCCACTTTCACACTAACTAGTAAACTATGTATGCACTTAGAATTACCTATGAGAACTACCAAAACACTACATGAAGGTGAGGAAATATAGATAGAGGAAAGGAACACAAATATTTAGTTAACCATATCAATGAACTCATAAAACACACTTCAACTCAATTTACACAATGAAGGAATTTAGTCTTTTATTAAATCATAGAGGTGTTACAGTGTAAATATCAGTAGAGTCTAGTCATGCCAAAGAGAGGGATCCATTTAAAATCTTAGAAACCTTTATATATATATATATATATATATATATATATATATATATATATATATATATATATATATATATATATATATATATATATATATATATATATATATATATATATATATAGTAGAAGGGATGAAATATGTGGGGACGAATGCATATTATGATGGATAAGGGGTCATTATGATTAAGATTTTTGATCATTTAGTGTTGATTCACTTAGACATGATCATCATGCTAAGAGTACTTTTGAAAAATAGCCATGATAACTATATCAATCCATTTTTGTCTTTCATGATTCTCCTTATAGTTATAATGGTTGAATCAAGTCATTTTCAACATAATTTTAGCATCAAAGTTGTTATAATAGCTTGATAAATCTTTTATAACCTCTTTCTAGCATTGGTGTAATTAAAATTGCTTAACCAATCCATTTATATCTTGTTCCTACATCGATTACTCCTCACTAGTTCATTTTTGGCATGCAATAATGGAGAAAAGGGTCACAATCATGTAGTTGGTTGAGATATTTGCTCTAGTTTGAGCTAGATTTCAAATTTTAATCTTGACCATTGATCTTGATCTATTAGGTGATTATATGTCATTTATCATTGTCATACTTAATCATTAACTTTTAATCTTGACCATTGATCATCTTATTTGCACACCATTGGATCTACTTTGTTATGTTATATGTGCATTATTGATCTTTCTATATATGAATAAATTCACACCATATATATTTTTCCAGTTTGATATGTTCATAACACTTGGAAGCTTCTCATTTTTCTTTGAGATCTATTGACTTATTAACTCATTCCTCATCGTTGATCTGCCTTTACAAGATGAAACATGCACCATCAATTCTTTTGGGCCCACTAGTCCTATCAATTAATTCACACCATTAGATCTTCAATTAGGCACCCAAAATCTTGACACCAGTCCACTCTATATTCATGCTGACCTTTTGACTTAATGCTCACCATTAATCTTTGATGCATGATCAAATGCACATCATTAGATCTTTGGGACCCACTAACACCTATTATATTACATCTCACCATTGGATATTTAGTATTATTGAACATCAAACATTGATCTTGATCATTTTAATTCTAATATAATTTTTTTGAAGCTTGAACTTGATGTCTACGTGCCTGCTTCATTCTACAATATTAAATTTGAAGCATTATATCTTGAGATAACAAGCTCATCAAGATACAAATTTTTTAGAGAATGTTTAAGGCATGATTAACTTCATGTCCATGCATTTATTTTGACTTGAGATGTTTTTTAATCATATTTATAAAATACCCAAATGAGCTAACCAATTTAATTCTGTGTGACATCATGATGATGGTCTAATTCTTCTAGGTTTGCTCAAGTCATTTTTGATCATCTTTAAAGGCTCATATCTATAGATAGGAATTACACCAAGGCACCAAAATTATAGGGAATCATTAGGGCAAAAAATAAATCATCTTAAAGAACTCTTAAGACCCACCTAACCCACAAGTAAAACTAGCATGATATACTAAGTCTCAAATGATGGGGTGATAATTTGACCTATGGGGGAAAAATTGACAACATTTTAGGGACTCAACTAGAAAGCATGCCTACTATGCTTGAGAACCTAACTATCCACATGACCTTTAGACTTATAAATAATGACAAGTTTGATTTATGGATATAAATAATCCCTTTGACTTATATATACAATGAATTCCACCAAAATAGGGAAGGAAACAAGCAAAATAAGGAAGCAAAGAAATAAAGCAAAAGAAAAAAATCTAATGTGATAAGAAAAGACTTGGAGGAAAGCCAAAACAGCTAGATATGTACAAGGAACTTAGCTTTCTTAATAACAATGTTTTAAGTGAATCCCATTGACTAGGATAGGAAGATATTCACTATCCATCCTTGCAAGTTAGAAGGCATTACGGGATTTAAATCTAGAGATTGTGTATGGACCACTCTAAAGAGAGTCAAAATTTGTATGCCTTCCTAGATTAGCTTTGTCCTCATCCCAATTGAGGACCAATAATCTCCTTTTTTAAAGGCTCTCATTACCTTTTCTTGATGGCTTTCCATGGCTAGCATGGACTGATGTCTAGTCTCTTCCAACTTGATAAGCTCAACATATCTAATTTTCATAGGTTCATTCTCCAACAAATCAAGTTGATGCATTAGATATAGGGTAGGAAAATCAAGAGAAATAGGAATTATTGCTTCCTGACCATATACCAATTTGTAGTGGGAGTTGTTTATTGACTTTTTGTAGGTGATCTTATCAACTTATAGATCTAACTTCAATTTTAGATGCCATGACCTTTGATTATCTTTAATTTCCTTCTTAGGATCTTCAACAGATTATTATTAGTTGACTTAGTAAGGCCATTGCCTTTGGGATAGTGGTATGATGAAGTGATAAGAAATAAACTATGTTGAACTACCCAGTAGCTAATTTTAGACCCCACAATGGCCATAGCATTATCATAAATGATGTTTGAAGGGATTCCAAAACTAGTAAGCAAACCTTCATAGAAATTTAAAACATTAGACTCATTTACTTCCTTCAATGCCACTACTTCTATCCATATAGTAAATTAGTATGTGGAAATTATTATCCATTTATGACATGATATTGAAGGTGGGTTAATAAGACCAATTTATTCTAATCCCCATTGGAAAAATGGCTAATCTACTACAACTGGTTAGAGAGGTAAGGCTACAAGTTTCACCTTTCCAATGAACATATCACATTATCTACATTTCCTAACCTATGCATGACAATAACTAAATAAGCTTGGCCAATAATACCCACCACTCATGATATTATGGGTTGTAGTCCTTTTTTACTAATGCCCTCCACCATGGCCATCATGTAAATCTTCAAGTAGCCTTTCCTCTTGATGTTGTTCAATGCATCTTAACATCAAGCCATTGATATATTTTTAAAAAAAATTACCATCAACAAGAAGAAATAGAATGGATTTTAATTTGAAATATCCTCTTTGTGAAGAAGTGAGATGAGAAGGATAAGGACCATCCTAAATATACCTTACCAAATCATGATATCAGATAAGAGGTGAGGTATGATCAACTGTAACTTCTTAATCAATTGACATCATAACCACCTCATTGGCCTCTTGTATGTCTTGGGATAGATGATCATAAATTCCTTTGCTTCTAATCAAATTTGTGAATTTGATCTCCATATCATACTCCATTACCTTTATTATCCAACCAACTCTTTTCTCATTTATGTCCTTATTCAGGAGAAACTCCTTGATACTTGGATGTGTAACCATTAGGTGTATCTTATTCTTAGAAAATAAGTATCTAAATTTCTTGAGGGACCTTATGACTAAAAATACATGATTTTCAACAAAAAAGTACCTTTTTCATATTTTTCCAAGCCTTGACTAAAGAAGGCTATTGGCTTCTCTAAGGCCTCATGGTTTTATGACATAAAAATGCCTAAAATGGTGTTAATGTTATAATAGGTGTACAAAATGAAGTCCTTTGAGAAATCTAGGTTCATGAGCATAGGAGAACTAGCCATGGATTTCTTAATTTCCTCAAAACTCCTTACTCCTTCCTTAGACTAGCTAAAGCTCTGATTCTTCTCTAGCATGGTTGTAAGTGGCTTAGCTAAAGTGGAAAAATTTAAGATGTATCTTTTGATAAAGTTGATCTCCCCTTAGAAACTTTACAAATATATTTTACTCTTGGGAAAATAAAGTACAAGAATTGAAGCTATTCTTTTAGGATCTATGCTTAAACCATTCTTTAGAACTATATGTCTAAGAATTTTACCTTCATGAATTGAGAAAACATACTTTATGGCATTTAAGGATAACCCAAATTGCCTACACCTTTCAACCACTTTCTCAAGGTGAATCATGTGCTTACTTGCATTATTTGAAAACACTATTATATCATCCAAATAAACTAGCACAAACTTGTTAAGAAGGCCTTAGAATTCCATGTTTGTGGATCTCTAAAAAGTTACTCCAGCATTGGATAAACCAAAGGGAGTATTTTTATATAAAAATGTCCCCCACTTTATGGTGAAGGTTGTCTTGAATTGGTCTTATTACTTAACCAAAATCTGGTTGTAACCACTATAGCCATCCAACAAGGAGAACATTTCTGAACTTGAAATCAACTATAAAATTTGTTCCATAGAGGGAAATGGATAGTGGTCTTTAAGGGAATCCTTATTAAAGTCATAAAAGTTAACATACAATCTAATTTCACCAGTATTTTTCCATACTAGAACAAGTTTTACCACCCAAGTTGAGTGCTTGATTGGAAATATAAAAACTAACTCAATGAGCTTATGAAGCTTAGTTCTCATCAAAAGGCTCAAGCTTAGGACAAATAGGCCTTTGTAGTTTCCTCACTGTCTTAGTTTCATCTTCTAGTTCAATGGTGTGTTAAGATATATTTGGGTTAAATCCCTTGAGATCACTATATTTCCATACAAATACATCAACAAATCTTGCATATAACTCAATAAGAGATTCCTTCTCTAAATAAGTGCATACCTTACCTAAATTTAGGTTTTTACTAGGTGTAACTTCCATATTGGCATAGTTTTCCTCATTTGTTGACAAAGTTGACTTATCTTTCCTCAGTTCATCATCACCACTGAATATGTTTTCAAGTGTGACCAATACCTTGGGAAATTTATTTGTTTTTAGTTGTATAATCTAATCACCATACTACTTCAAGTATTTTGACTAATTTCCTAAGGAAAACTCACCCTCTTCTTGCAAGAATATGACAATCTGATTATCATCTTCAAACACTTACCAATTATCATTATTATTTGGGAAATAAGGCCTTTCCACCAACTTAATGTGTGATTAGACATTTTCACTTATTACATCAGTTAGGATACTAAATTGTGACCTACTAGTAGCCAACCTATATGCAAGTTCTCATCTCTTGGTATTGCCTGAATGTTGAAGGCCTAAAATTCCTTGAGTAAGTCTCATAATATATGATTATAATATTTTAGAAATGGGTTCTTACATACATTAAGGCCTCTCACTTGGTGAGCTACAAGTTCACTATCAATAAAGACTTGTAAAGTGTTGACTTTCATCTTCCTAGCCCATTGTAAACCATGAATTAATTCCTCATATTCTACATTATTATTTGAACAACCAAATTGAAACTTAATAGATGAGAATCAAATTTTATTTTATGGAGAGATTAAAATAATTCCATCCCTAGTACCATGCTTATTCTTTGACCCATAAAAGTATAATTTCTAAAGGTCATCATTGGGCTCATCATCCTTCATCAAGGCTAAAATTGGTGCATATTTATCATGTAAGTAATAAACACCAAGTCCTTATTATTTAATTATATTATAAGGATCATATTTATGTGAGATATAGGCCCACTCATCAAGGAACAAATATGTAATCCAATATAAAGATGATTCAGTTTTATCTACACTATCTTCTATCACCTCATCTGAGATGAGATAATTGGTATTCACAACACTTGGCATGTAGTGTTCCAAATGGAACCATGAAATAGGTTCAGAATATATTGCTAAATTGGTACCATATCTCTTCTTTAACATTAAATATTCCTAATCATCTGATAAGTATCTTCCAATCTTTGAGGTAAAGTCCCTTGACACACACATGGAAAAGTAGGGAGGCAAGTCCACCACAATTACATCCTACTAAATGGTAACATTAGGATATCCATGTAGTGTAAAATTTAGATCCTTAATAATAACTAATATTATTTTTGTTAAACCATCTAATTTAAATAATCCTTTAGTATTTAACTCATAGACAAGACCAACTTTATATCCAATTTGTTTGGGCATGATAGTGATACTAGTTCCACTATCTACCATATAATTATGAACTATAACTATAAAAAATAGGTATAAGGGAGGATTTTTACCTAGATTTTCATTATCTTTGTCCCCATTTACCATTTTTTATACCTATTATACTTGATGCTTCATTGGTTGGTCTGAATTGGTTAGGCCAACTCCTTATTTCTCAACTAGTTTTAGGGATACCTTGAGAGATGAAAGCTCTTAGATGAGCATATCTTTTTGTCCTATAACATAAATGGAATCCCAAATGATAATGAGACTATTTTTTTAATTCATTATATCAACTATGCTAAGTGAAGATCCAATAACCTTTGGTTGTACCTTTTGAACCACTAGTTATTCATAGATCAGAGGTATTTGGGGGACTTTCCTAGCCTCTAAATTTTGATTTATCTATGTTATAGGGGGAAAAATTGATATTTAATACTATTATAAAAAACATTAGGAGTAATTATAGAATTAGTCACATCTTGAGCCTCATCAATGGCTCTTTTTTGAGCTCTATTTATAGCTACAACTTGACCACTTGAAATACTAGTCTTACCACCATGATTGAAATCAACACAATCATCCATTTTACAATTTACATTAATGCCATCAATATACCATTGAAATTATTTATCCTCTCCTTGGGGTATCAAATTTTTCTCTTGATACTGACCTCCTTGAAGAGAAAACTCTTCTTATGTCATTTGTAGTGTAGTAATGTTTGGTGACACCAAGGCTTGGTTCTGAACATCATTGAGGTTGGAGGGATACCAATTTGAGTCATGCATCAAATTATTTTGAGTTGGTGTGGTAAAATTATATTTTTAACTTGAAGGTGCATTAGGATCAATAGATGCATACTTTTTATCTATAACCATGGCTCATTATGATTGTTAAGGTAGTCTATTTTCTCTCAATCCTTGATAAGGAGGCTTTTGATATTTGAAAGATTTATAAGAGAAGTAATTCTATTGTTGATAATTCCTACCATAGTATTAATACCTTTTGATTTGAAATATTTCATTCCCAAAATACTGTAACAAACTTTTCATTTCTTCAATCTCACTAGCCTAACTAGAAGGGGCTACAACTTGGGCCTTAGGAGATGGGATAGGAGCTAATGATGGAGACTAATGGGATTAAAGGGGTGGAAAAGATTTAAATTATAGGAATATAGGCATTGGAGGCTTAGGAGAAATATTACTAGCTTGTATAAAACTATTCCTTTCTCTTATGACAATCTCATAAGCATTTAGCAAGATGTTACCACCTATGGACTATATCATCACACTAATATCAGAATTAAGGGCCCTTAAATAATACAAGAAGGAATATTTATGGGATGGTATGATCAATTAAGATATTCTAGTCCATGTATTTTTGAATATAAGGTTGAAATTAGACATGAAATCATGATGAACTCTCTTTATGTTAGTTAGTTGTTCAACTAAAGATAGGTGGTTTGAATTGTCCTCAAATTCCCTACCTAGGACTACTCATAACTCATCTTAGGTAATAATTAAATTCAAAGGAATATTTTTATACCACTCTAATGTTTGTCCTTTGAAGGAAGCAATAAACAATCTGATGGCCACAACATCTTGAATAACATTATGCATGGAACAAAGGTTGGCAACATCTTAAATGTCCTCAATAGTAGTTGTTTGATGTTACCCAAAAAATAATGGGATTATTTTAAGAGAAGACATATGAATATCATCATATTGAGCTAATTTTAATAGACTACTTCTATTGAATGGAACACATACTTAATTTATGATATCCATTTGGGTGGTGGGGATTTCACTATTTAGGGAAATAGGATGACTAGGGGATCAATATTGCCTTTGAGGATAAGTTATTGTCATATTAAATCTTTCTCTCTTATATGAAACAATACGTATCTCAATGAATTCAAGGGGAATAACTTTACTAGCTGACCTTGGAGTAACCTTTGGCATGAGAGTTCTGTCTAGTAACTTAAAGAATATTTAGCTCTTAATGATGGTGGATGTCTCTTTGTTATTTTATATGCTTCTCCTTATCTCCAAATTTTAGTTCCTTAAAGAGACTGGTCCTATCAAGCATGCCAAAACTATTGGTGGTCTATATTTCACCATAGCTAAGTAAGGGGATTATTCAGGTTCTCTTACTCAAACCTAGTGTAACATAGGACTAACCTTATGCTGTGGGTCACCTAAAATTGGGTAAGACCTATAGATAAGTCTACATTCCTTTTGGATATATCACCTATACTAAACTTAAACTAGTTTCTTGTTAGAAAAAAGAGACAGAGATTGATAATGATCTATGAAACCATATAGAAATGGGATGATGCAAAAAATGTTTGATCCTCACACTTGCACAAGACACACTATAGGATACTTTCAAGACTAATATACATCAATTCATTTACTCTTTGATTAGTTTTTACATGAGTATTTCATAACAAGGAATTAACTAGCTATTAGCCTAACATGGGAGGGTAGTTGTTGACTTTTACACTGACCAGTAGAATATGTATGCACTTAAAGTGACCTATGAGAACTACCATAACACTAAATAAAGGTGATGAAATATATATATATATATATAAATATATATATATATATATATATATATATATATATATATATATATATATATATATATATATATATATAAAGTCAAGAAACACATTAATTAACTTAACCACATCAATGAACTCATGAAACACACTTAAACTCAATTTGCACAATGAAGGCATTCAATCTTTTATTGCATCATAGAGGTGTTATAGTGCAAATCTTAGTAGAGTCTAGTCATACCAAAGAGAGGGATCCATTTTAAGGCTTATATATATATATATATATATATATATATATATATATATAGATACATACATATAAGAAGGGATGAAAGATATGGGGACAATTGTATTGGATGATGGAGAAGGGGTCATTACAACCAAGATTTATAATCATCTAGTGTTAACTTAATTAGAAAGGATCATCATGCTAAGAATACTTTTGTAAAATGGCCATGATAATCATATCAGTCCTTTTCAATCCATTTTTGGCCTTCATGATTCTCCTTATAGTTAAAATAGTAGAATAAAGTCATTTTTATCATAATTTAGACATCAAAGTCATTACAATAGTTTGATAAATATTTTACAACTTCCTTGTAGCATTGATGTAGTTACAACTTAACCAATACATTTTGATCTTGTTCTCCTGTTGATTGTTCCTCATTGGTTTGTTTTTAGTGTGAAAGAATGGAGAAAAGGGTCATAATTATGTAGTTGGCTAAGATACTTTCTCTATTTTGACCTATCTTGTGACTTTTAATATTGATCATTGATCTTGATATATTCAATGATCACATGTCATTGATCTTTATCCCACTTAATCATCGACTTTTAATCTTGAATTTTGAGTAGTTTACTTACACACCATTAGATTTGCTTTATTATCTTATATATAAACCATTGATCTTTCTCTATATGAATGAATGCATAATATATATCTTTTGATAGTTTGATGCACTCATGACACTTGGTAACTTCTCATTTGTCTTTGAGATCCACTGACTTGTTGAATCATCACTCATCATTGATCTACCTTTGCATGATGAAACACATACCATTGATTTGGTAGGGCCCATTGGTCATGTAAGTTTATGTGCAACATTATATATTCAATCGATAAACCTATATCTTGACACTTTTCCACTCTACATTCATCCTGACCTTTTAACTTGATGCTCACCATTTATCTTTGATGCATGATCAAATACACACTATTATATCTTTGGGACCCACTAATATCTATCAAATCATTTCTCACCATTGGATCTTTGATATGATTAAACATCAAATATTTATCTTGATCATTTAAATTCCAACGTTTATTTTATGGGGATCAAATTTGATTTCCTTACACCCACTTCATTCTATAGTATTAACTTTGAATCTTTATATCTTGAGATCGCAAGCTCATCAAGATACAAATTTTACAAAAAATGTTCAAGGTATGAATAAATTCATGTCCATGCATTTATTTTGACCTGAGAGGATTTCTAATAATATCTGTAAAATGCACAAATGAGCTAACTAGTCCATTTCTACATGACATCTTGATGATGGTCTGGCTCTTTTAGGCTTGTTTAAGTCATTTTTTTATCATTTTTGAAGGCTCATATCTATAGATAGGAATTACACCAAGGCATAAAACTTGCAAGGAATAATTGGGCACAAAATACATCATCTTAAGTACCTATTCAGACCCACTTGATCCACATATAAAATTGGCATGATATGTTAAGTCTCAAATGATGGGGTGATAATTTGACTTATGGGGGCAAAATTAACAACATTACCTAGATTAGCGATAGGCAAACTTCAATGACCATTTTATAAAATTTTAATTCTTTAAACTGATCATAAATCATCATGGGAATGAATTAAAAGTCTCAAACATTCTCCTCTAATGATTTTCATCCTTTGATCTAGTTAGCCCCTATTTTTATACCAAAATTTTATGAAATAAGGGTTTTTTTTATAGGTTTCACCTACTATATTGATAGGCCACTACCACTTAGATATTCTTGATCAAGTCCTCTACCACCTCCAATAATCAAAATATCATTAGTTAACTAATTTTCACCATTACCAATAATATCTCTCTAATTAGGTCACTATAAGTGTTTTGAGAGGGTCTGAGACCAGTTTAGATTCTTAACATTTGTTCATATAGATATTTCCTTGAAAACACTTCCTAATTCTTATAAAAACTTCTCAATATGTTTTTCCATCTCTCCAAAAGATATAACATTCTAATGCAATGATCACACATGCTAATCAACATAATAAAAACCTTTTAGGGCTTAGAAACCTTCATTTTGCATACATAAGAGACCTTCAAACATTTTTTCTTACCTTATCCTTCAAATTAGGATCTAAAACTTGGTGAACACCATTTAAAAAACCTATCAAACCTCAATCCATGATCACGTGTGCTATATCATCTTGAAAATTGAATTTGACCCCTCATTAGGCCACACTAGGTCTCTTTACACATTAGGCCTAGAACTACCAATCATGTATAGACCTTGAATAAACCTTGAAATAATCTTGTAATATTCTCAATACCTCATTAACATGTCATACATCTTTTTACCATTCTCACACAATCTCACAAACCACCAAACTTGATCATGATACCTCAAACTACCACTTAGGGTTTTAAAACTAGGTCCATGAAAAGAACACCAATGAAGGATTTACCTCTCTAACTCATTTTGAGAGTCATGTGACTAACTCAGCACCTCTCTCTCATGATATAATACTTCATTTTTATCATATTATTATTCTATTAAGATACATATGTCAAGTTCATGTTTTTGGAACCCTTATTCTCTTCACATTTTTGCCCAGTTAGATATGAAATCAAATGTTTACCTTGATTGCAATAGTCATCTTAAGATAGAAGACTTAACTACAACCTCCCATGATTATATATGCTAAATATTGTCTCTATGAAGCCTATAAAATAGACCCCTTCTCAAGAAGCTCTAAAACAATGGAGCACCCCAATCTTTGTCATAGGACTGAATGTTCTTCTTAAGAACCATGTATTGTTTGACATTATATTTTAACTCAAAGTCATCAACATATTCCTTATTCTTCTCCTTTATCTAATATAAAACAAAAATCTCTTGATAATTTTTTTGATCAATGAACACATCCTATTGAATAGTGTTATTATCATTGATTACCTTTAGTCTCTATATCCAAGTTGAACCCTTCTCATGCATTTTAGGGTTATATATATATATATATATATATATATATAACTCATTTTATGATAAATATGAAAAATATTACTACTAAAATTACCTTTGTTATTATTTTTCCTTCTTCCATGTTTCTATGAAAACTTATTCCTTGAGGCCATTTTGAAATCCTTTACTTTATGACCAAACCTATGGCACACAAAATGATGAACATGAAGTGAACTTCCATATGTTTAATCATTTGGTTATCTAATATATCTTTTGACCTTTTTATCTTCATTAAGATTATCTACCTTCTTCTCATCCTTCTTGGCTACAACTATCTCTTTATCTTTCTCAACATTGCTCATAGTGTTTATGATATTTTCATTCATAAACTTCAAAGAACTTAGCTCAGTATTCAATTTAGTATATTCTTCATATTTTGAACTCAAACATGCATATACATTATTTATCTAAATCTTGATATCTTTGATGATCTTCTTATCTTCTTTGACTACTTCAATAATTTCTTTAGACTTAGTTTGAAGATGACTCATCTCTCCTTCATGTTTCATAAATAATTTGGCCTATTATTTAAGATTCTTAATGATCATCTCATATTCATCACCCTTGGAATTAGTTTTAATCTTCCTTGTCTCAACAAGACTAATCTTATCTTTAAGACCTTTTACCATATATCTCAACTCTTGATTTTATTTCCTTAGCTACTTAGTCATCTTGTGCATCTAAGATCACCTTCAAGCTATCAAGTCTCCTTAAAAATACATTATATAATACCAATTTTTGGATTCATAACCATTTATATGGGAGGGTAAATTAGTGTACAACCAATTTCTTTCAAATCCATACTTCATTCATTAACCTTTCAAACCAATCTAGTAAACAAGTAATGCATAGAGAATCAATCACATAGATAAGAATCAAGACATCAACACATGAACACAAGATATATGTTGGAAACCCTTATGGGGGATAAAACCCACTATCAAACCACTTGTAATACTATCTTATAAGTAATGACAAAATTTTAATGAGACAACAACCCCTCATTAGTTAGGCACCAACCCACCTAGTCCTTTAACAAGCTCCAAATTTAAAGGAGGATCCAACCCCATAAGTGACTTGGAACCAACATATCCACTTCAAGGACACTTATTAAATATCCAAACTAAAATGAATCTCCAACTCCTTTCTTGACTAAGCACCAACCCAACCAAAATAAGCTTGATCACCTTCACAATACCTTATTACTTAATCAACAAATGGTGACATCTTATTTAGATATATATCTTATCTATCCTTAAATAAAATAATTTTAATAAAATTATAACACACCTATTATGTTCCTCTAATATTATCTCACTTAATTCATCTCTCCTTAGTCTTCTACCCCTCTCAAACAACCTTATATGCTCACTCTCCTAATATACCTCTTCTAGGCTCATTAGGTCAAATGACCTTGTCAAATAGATGTATACCTCATATTATATGTTCATGTATTATCCTATAACTTAATACGATGTTATAAAATACCTATTTTTTCTCCTCAATGTGTTATTTTACTTGTTTGCACTATTTCTTGTTAACTATCCCTTATTTGCTCATACTAGGTCTAGAACCCTTGATCTCAATTAGAAATATACTCTTCAATTATCATGGATAAACCTATTATTTTACCTAAATTTCTTATACATTATTTAAATCATTTTATTTCCCACACATACCCTCTTAATTTTTTATCTTATTCACTTATCTTCTCTTCACCTTAAGTAGCCCAAATAGGCATATTTTGCCTTGCATTTAAACTTGAATATTAATTTCACACATATTGGTTAGAAAAAAATATTTAAATACATGTATAACCATTTAAATATTTCATATAACACATTTAATATATATAAAAGTCATCACATATGTCATTTATATCTCTTAAGTTCTAAAACCCCCATTAGGCCTAATGGAGACCTAATGCAATTAGGTCTACTCTAAGAACACATTTCACTTAGACCTCCTCAAAATAATTTGAGCCTATAAAAACACATGGAAAACATAAATTATTTCTAAAATATACCATTTATAACATACATATATTTCCATACAACCTTTTATATTATATTACCCCTTGAACCATGTCACTAGGACTACTTATAATTAGCCCTTCATACATAGAAAAAGTTTGTCTTGAATATATGAAGCGTACAACCAAAAATAACACAAAAAATTAAAAAAAATACATTAATTTATCCTCCATGAAATAATTTTCATCACCATTTAAATTTTATATCACTAAATATGCCAAAATACCTCAAACACACTCTTGCAACATGACCACTCAAAACTGTAAAACATTGCTAATGTACAATCAAGAAAATTTTACTCTCCATACTTGTATAAGGACTTATAATGAATAATAATAAATTATAATTAAAATATCATGCCCATATAACATATTAATATGTATTATATTCTTCAAATCATGGAAAAACACCTCAAACTCACCTCTGTAAGATGCCTACAAAGAACTGCTTGTAGCTTCTAAAACACAATCAAGAATAATGATGTTTGTAATACTTATAAGGGAAATTTCATGAATTATTATCCATATTAATATTTAATATGTTAAATTTATAACATACCAAAATATTTATATCATTGTTTATAGTGTCAATCATCGGTCTTATAGACCAATTTGCTAAGCCTCTCGTACACATTGCATACACATTCAGATAGGCCATTTTGGATTTCATGTTTCAGCTTATCAACCTCATATTAACATTATAAAAATAATTTATATTTAATTTATGTATATAAAAACAATTTAAATTTAATTTTATACAATTAATCTTTTCATAGAGTCTCAAACACTTCACTTCATCTTACATACCTAGAGCTGTCATTCTGCCTTGAGAACTAGTAAAGATGAACATGACTTCAAAAACCTATAAAATCACTTCATTAAACTTATAATTCATGATTATTTTAATATGATACATTAAAAATAAATTAATATGAATTATATCATTAAAATCTATTTAAATCACACAAAAATAATCTCTACAATAAGCTCACTCAAATTTGCTAGTCCACTAAAACCACAATCAACTTTGACAAGAAATAAGTTCAATTTTACAGGTATTAATGAATAAATTCAACTTGGAGGTTGTTAATTAAATATTATAATTCATAATTTATTTTTATACCATAACAAAATTATCAATATTTTGGTCTTTACATGAATTTATTTGACTACTAGTTTTTTTTCTTTTTACCATAGTCAGAACCTTTGAAATTGACCTAGAATAAATGCACTTGTATACATAGTCAAAAAAAAAACCAATCAGAGGATGGTGTCTATTAAAAATTTGTATTTTACACTAACTTGATCTAACCAATATATTTCCTTCTACAAGCACTTCTTTTCTCACTAGTCTAATGAACATAGTTATTTGAAATCTAATGTTCATATTTTTGAATTTCAATAGCTATTTCCCAAGGCTTAAACCCAATGGTTTATAAAACATCAAGGTCTAATAGAGTAACTTTGGAGTATTATATATTAAACTAAGGATCTATTCATGACACAAAATTTTTAGGGTACATTCTTGTCAGTATGGATAACATCACCATGAAAACCTTTGACCAAGGTTCACTTTTTGAGTACCTATAATAAATTCAAAAACTTGATAGATTATTCATATCTACATTATATGCAGTGATGGTATAGCTTCCTTTAAGATATAATGACTTATTTTTCTCTCTCTAAAAGTCAATATGAAGTACCAAATATTGAACAAGACATCTATGGATGCCTCAAAACCTCTTCTTTTTCCTCACTAACTTACACATATGCCATATACTCTCCAAGTTATCAAACACAAATTATTTATAATTTATGCACTATTACCTCATGATCTTATTGACATAAATGATAACCTAAGACATAAATGACCATTCTCAACATGGACAAGAAGTTAAAATTATATTTTTGGATCTAGAAAAGAATACAAATATTTTACCAATCTATATACACTAAAATAAAGTATTGGAAACTTTTAATTGTCATTTTTTACCTACATTAACCTTACATGAATTGTGTTCACACACATATGGCTCTTATTCACCCATATATCACATCCATATACCTTTAATGGGTGTAACCTTCCCAATTTTCTATAAGTCACCTAATATAATTACCTAGTATGTGTCTAACCTATTCATATTAATATTGAGACTATCTCCAAATCATCATATCAATTTTAATTCCTTCTAAACATAATTTTTAGAATAATAATTTAAAATAAAATTAGACTCATATAAGTCTAATGGACTCGTCTTGTGCCAAACAATACTAAATTTTCAAATTCAAATCCTTCCCATCATTCAGTGCATACATTTCACATGTTAATGGTGTGAAAGTGTACCTAATGAGTCTAATATAAATAAAATATATGTATAATCATATTAGCCATATAAAAACAAATTATAAATTATATGAAAAAACTTTCACATTTATAGGGACTACACTATTATTTCTAATTTAGCCATCAATCATAAAGAACATATCTAACCAAGTCTAAAACACCTTAAATCAAACCATTTTTTCTAATTTACATATATTTAAATATTTATCATAGGTTACATCCATTAAAGGATCACTATTACACACATACACATAATATGTGAAAATGCACAATTGACTTCCCTCTTCATATTATTGGATATAAAGGCAACACTAATCCATTCATTATGGAGTTATTGGAGTCAAATTTTTACACACGTAACCTATATTGCATCTATGGATATGTGTGGATAACTTATGGCTTACATACCTTTCATATTATCTTATTGAATTTCTCCATGTTCTTTGTTTGGTTAGGCTATGAAATAACCATGGATAAGTAGAGTATATATAAGAGGTAGTGGTTGGTATTTTATCATCATATTGTGAATTTTTCTCGTATTGCATTATTGTGGAGGTTTCCCCCTAAAAGTGGCTCAATCATTTTTATCAATTATTTTTTCAATATGATTGTTCTATCCATAATTCTTCAATATATTATTCCATTCTTTCAAACATATAAGTAATTTCATTACAAGTTTTATCAGAGCATCGATTTGGGTCAGTTTCTACAATTCATTTTTTCAAATTTGGTGTTGCATTCATATGAAGAGCTAAAGGATAAAAAAACATAACTTAAAATCTAAGAAGAATTCAATTTTTATACCACTATAGTATTATGCAAATCACTTATTTTAAGTATTGATTTTTTTCATATTGTTGTATTCAACACTCCCCACTCTTCTTTTATTTTGAGTAGGGTCCTATTAAAGGTTTGATATGTCTAGTTATATTTTAAAAATCCTTTTTTCATCAACATTTATATGTTTATTAATAAATCTCATGTTTTTAAAGATCTTATTCTTTATACATATGACTAATGTCCAATATGAGTGTATTAGGCATTATTTGTTATCCAAGTTTTCACTGTGTGATTTATTCAGACTAATATATTTATAATATTTATAAGTTTTTGCATATATATAGGATTTTGCATTTAGACTTTACATATTTTGAACTTCATAATTTGCACATTTCATGTTTTAGGTATTTGGAATTTCTACTCACAACTCTTGATTTTTGCTAGTCATAGACTTTCATAGTTTTGTTATTCACATATTATATTTAGAACCTTTTTGGGGAATTTGGTTTTTAGCATCTGTGTTGTCATAAAATTTGGTTTTTGTAAAAAAAAGTTTCATATTTTATTTTTATTTTATGTTCATAAGTTATGTTTAGAATTTGGTTTTATGAAAAACTTTTTGAAAGTTGTGTTTGTGAAAAGTGTTATTCATAAATTTTGTTTAGAAAATTTTGTCTTCGTATCTTTTATTTAGAACTTTTATCTACCACATCCTTCATATTTTTCATATTTAGAACATCATAATAATTAGCTACATCACTTTCAAAACAAACCCTGACACCTGGCTTTCAAAGGCATGCTAGAAGGCATAATTGCTTTTACATGAAAGAAGCAATAAGTTGACACTTATCCAAGGCTACAACATGGAACTTATCTAAATGTATATAGAGAATACATGGCATAATCACTAAAGTGAAATGTCAAGGTTTAAATAAAATTAGTAAAATAATATTGGAGACATTGGACATTAATGGTGCATAAACTAGAATTAAATTCCAATACTCAATGATATATGAGTAAATTTGAAAGAGATATCTAACTATTGATTACTTAAGAACTCAAGTTAATTTGACTTCATAAGATAATTTGAAGATTTATATATTTATGTTCTTACACAAATTAATTTTATAAAATGAACAAATAGTTGAATTGAAGACTATAACTACATAATTGAATCGAGTAACATGAATTCTTCATCTAAAGTATTCATAGGAGTACTACCACCATCCAAATTTTCCATCAAATTCTCCATATAATATACATATATTGTCTTTGATTGTTACATGTTCAACAACAAATATGCCAATTATTCATCTCTCTACAATGTGATTAAGGATGTGGATTTCAATTCACGTGAAGAGGATCTGGTAGCCCCATAATAATAATTGGTAGTGGACATGCTACCATTGAAACAATAACAACTACATTTTACAATGTTTAAGCCTGAGGTGATGCCTTACATTGACCTATCGAGAAACCTATTTTTTACTATAAAGGGGACTAGTGGTGGTTTCTTACACCACATAAGACATAATACAACCATTGATTGCATCTTAGGGGATGTTTTCTAGAGGTACCTATAGCTTCCTATTATAATTTAATGGACAATGGGTTGAGATATGGGAGAAAATGACCACATTTTATAATTCACTTAGAGAATATATCATTCATAGAGAAGTGGATAATCTCAATGCCAAGGAGCTAATGCCTATCACCAAATTATAGATGGGATTCCAAATTAGAATGGCCTTATTGAACAGGGTATATGGTCACCATAGTATCCACTTCTTCCACTTAGGATGGGTGCCATTGTTGGATTTATCAATGACCCTGGAATTAACTTTCACATTAGGATATTTAATCAACATGAAACTACAATATAAAATGTTCAATAAGGATAAGAGGCACATGCATGACCATTTTTATATGATGTCATATTTTCCAGATCTAGTCATAGACACCGTTCACATGCATAATGGATCTCTCTAGAGCCTAACCCCAAATAGAATTAAAAATTAGGTATGTGATTCCTTTTTCTTCCTCTATATTTATGCATATACAAGGAACATAGTTATAATTACTAAAAAAATTTACCCTCAAGTCTAGAGGGAAATTCATGAAGAACCCATTCTTAGAGTATTAAAGATAATTAGTAAAATGTTAGGGATAAGAGGGGATTAGTGTCTTTACCCTTAAAAAATAATCATGGTGATGGGGAATAAGGTATCTTGTTTCATTTCACAAATTATATTACCAACAAACTATATGAATAAGAGATTACCTACCCACTTTGGTAGAAATTGATGGGGATTTAAAGAAGAATAATAAGAGTTTATTTCATGGTTCCTTTTTGATGATTAGTGGGATGTGTTATACTATCAAAAAACATTTTGGATAAGTTTTAAAAGTTAGAGACTACTATTTTTTTATACTTTTCCACATAGGGATTGGGAACCTCATGTCCTAGTCTAAAATCACATCTAATGTCTCTAAATCCCATACGACCATGAACCATTCGAGCATGATTTCATATTTTTGAATGCAAAAGATGATGTTAAGGTTATACAATGAGAAAAATTATCTATTTAGTAGGGGAGATTTTTAGATCTATCTAAGAAAATCCCTCTATAAAAATGGTAGAGGATCATAATAATCTCCTACCTCATGGTGGGTGGTCAACTATATATTACTGTACCTCTCAACATTCCTAATAACTACAAGACAAAGGAACATCCTCCAAGACACCACCCATTATGATGGAATCCATCAAGAAAGAACAAGGTGTGGAGGAGGCACCTATAATATTAAGGTACTCATTAGAAGGTCCATATTAGCCACCTCCAATTGTAATGACAACTGTTAAGTTAGAGAAAAAAGTGGAGGAAATTTCAACTACTACAAGTTCCCATAGGAGAGATGAAGAACCAATTTTCATTGATTCTTTTGAGTTCAAATATTTCAAGATCCCTATTTCATCCTCAGATTCAACTACTTAAAGTATGGGTGTCACACCCACTTTCACTCATTATGTTCTTCCTTTGGATGAGAAGTTAAAAATTTATTACAAGAGGAAGCCAAGAGCTCTCAAAGACCCTATGGACATAGTTATTGGGACATCAATGCAAGAAGAGCGTAAACATGAAGATGAAGATGATGAGCTACAGAAGGCCAAGATCTTATGTATTAAATGAATAAAATGGAAAACACTAATAAATATAGAAAAATTAGGTGAGGACATTATTCATGTCTTTTCCTTAGTTACTTTTGTTTCCTTAGTGCCTATTATTTATTCAGTCCATATGGTTCCTAATTTCTCTCTTATTATTTTTGTTTCATTATATCATATTGGTTTTAGTGGTGATTTGGACTCTTTAAACCCTATTTATTCTATTTTTATTATTGATCTGAATAGTCTTAATGATCTTACTAGTCTTATTGATATTAGTATTAACAAAATTACTTTAGTTCCTATTATTTCTACTACTCCCATTGTTTTTACCTCCCCTACCATTACTTTAGTTATATTTTCCCCTATTCCACCTAAATCCAATAAATTACATTTTAAGAAGATTAGGGGAGCCCTTGATATTACCCAATTTCATGTATCTTCTACTCAGTTGGGATTGCTTATGCCTTCTTCCACCAAAATGCATGATATTCCATTATTCCCACTACCAAATCCAAGAAAAATATATCCACTTATGTTGTTAATCCTATGCCTCAATTTATAAATGTAGATTGGTCTAAAATTAGTTCACCATAATTACTAGACCCATTACATGTAGAGTCCCTAATGTAATCTTTAAGGGATGTTTTGACAATGACTACTACTAAGGACACTCATTAAGTAGATGACACTTAGTTGGTAATTCCCAAATGGGCTATACAACTAGAAGCCCAAGCCTCCCAAAGACCTAATAAAACAATAATTGAGTTCCCCACTATGATATCAATCTTTGACCAATCAATAACTATAATACAAATAATCAAAAAGAGAAATATTTAAGATGACTCTAGTAAGGGTTTGGTCTTGGAGGAAAGGTAAGATGTATTCTCATTATCAAGGATAAATAATCAAACTTGGGTAGTCTTCGTATAAGGAGGATTTGAAGGCCTACCTATAGGAAAATATAAAATCATTGTTATAACTTCATGAGGGAATAATGTAGGCCAAGTAGGAGTTACAACAAGAGCTTGAGTAGGTAAGGGAATAAAAATAGATTATTCATAATCTAAGAGAAATTAAGGGTTATGTATAAAATGTGGCTTTGAGACTTTACAATATTTTGGAGGCTATTGGTTTGATGAGGGCTAAATTATCCCCTCACATAGTTGAAATAGTCAAATTATTTAATTATTTGAAAAAAGATGAAAGTAAATTGAATTTAATTGTATTATATTGTATACAACCAATAAGTCTTTCAAACATCTTAATTTCATGACACAACTAAAAGGGTCCAATTCTATAAATATGGTGGTCATTAGGACATCTAAGTCAAGAGTGGGTATCAAGCATGCAGGCCTTGATTCCAAAATTGACAAAGTAGGGAAAGGAAGTCCTACAAATTTTGGATGTCTAAAACTTTCTGAAGTCCTTGATTCTTTAGGTAAATTAATCAACATGGATAATTTTGATTAGCTATTATAAAAAATGTCATCCCATTTTAAGCAAAGTATCTAAGGATATACACTAGAATAAATTGAACAAGAGTTGGGATCAAAAATAAGGTAATAAAAATGGAGATATTTTGGGTGGAATTTAAAGCCACTAAGGAAAAGCATGCATAGTTACTATTATAGGTTACTAGGGTATATGGACCCACCATTTTTAACATGGATGTAATAAAGTCACAAAAAAACATTGTATACAATCACTAAAAAGAGTTGGAACCAAATAAGTAGGTTACAACTAGGTCTTCGGGTTTAATCAATACCTACACTATAGTCCCTCTAATGACTATTAGTTTGACCATGTAAGATCCATTGACTAGTAATACCTAGTTTATTTAGTTATTTTTATGTGTATTTTACATGTAAATTGAAAAATATAACAATGACATATAATAGTCAATTGAAACTTTTTGTAAGCATGCACATGTTCCATGTCTTTGTAAGAATGAGTCTAATTTCAAAAGACTCAATTTTGACTAAGTTTAAACATACATGCACAACTTGCATTGATTAGAACTTTCATTATAATTATCATTAATATGCAATTTTAGACTCTCACATAGATTTGTAAGATAATGTGACCCCTTCCCAATTCCATTTATGCTTATAATCCTCTTTTTCTAAGGGATATAAATTTATCAATATAAGAAGAAGTCTTTTCAATTATTATTTTTTTTTACTTTCTTGGTTGTTTGATTGAGTAAATTTTAAGTGTTCAAAAGCTAAAAAAGGTTCCTTATTGTTATTTCTAGTGTATGATGACTGAATATGTGCAATATATATTGTATAATTAGTAAATATCATTGATTATATGTAATTATGATGACTATTTTAATTCTCTAATTATGAAAAAGTGTTTTCTTTATATAGTCTAATATGTGAGTAATATTTACCTTAGATAAACCTCTGGCCTAAGCTATAATGTTTTGAATAATAATGTGTAATAGATACACTAAATAGAATCAATATTTATCTAAGACCTTAGAGTTTATTTTATTATTTATTCCCTAGATTGGCCTACTCTGTTTGCATGTGTGTGTGAAATATTTGATAGATATAAGCATTGGTACTAAGACACTTATCCATAAAGAGACCAGCTTGTAAGCAACCCCTTTGAAATCATAGAGCCTTATTTTATTCCCTATCTTCCCTCTTTTGGATTTTATTTTGAATTCTATCAAATTTAGCATAGGTTTCATCCATATAACTCAACTAGGTTTTGACTTTCTTCTAGGTTTCAATCACCCATTTACACTTGGTTGAATAAATTACATGTTTAGCTTATTATTCCATCACTAGGTTGTTTAACCCATACCTTTAACTTGTGAAATGTAGTGTACTTTATCTCCATTGATATCCTAAAATATTAGAGGTTACCTTATTAATTTCTGACTATGCATTAAAATTTCACTAATATAAAAATATGGTGCTAGAAGGAGGACCATAGGCAGTATGTGATTTTTCCTCTAAAAGTTTTTCCCCTAAATCTAAGTTACATTGGATCCACCCAAGATAGTAACCAGGTATAGATCCCAAACAATTATTTTGGCTTCACCTTTGTTGATCCATCAGAGGCCTAGATCTACACCAATTGTCTCCACCATACCTTAGGTTAGGATACCTTCCCCAGTGAGAAACCTTTAGCCTATTAATCCTTCTATATATCAATATTAGTTAGTTGGATATTAAATTATAGTCCCATGAGATATAAATGATTTAACAAGGAATCTAGAGAATTATCTACCTTATTTCTCCCCTTTGGGAGGAAAAATAGTAGAAGACAATATCAAGTCTTTCAAAGCTACTTTAAGATTAATGAATGTCACTAATTAAGATGTTACATGTGATGTTTTCTCATTTACATTATAGGATGTTTCTTATGATTACTTTCTAAATTTATAAGATATCTCAATTACTTTGTGGAACTCAAGTCAAAACACTTTTCTTTCTCATTTTGGATAAGTTACCAGTCTGAGTATGGTGTATCATATTTTCACTAGTATAAAGAGGGATCCAAATGATCTAATATGAGGTTTTAATGTAATATTTTAGAATATGTAAACTTGGTTAAGTGTTTCATATTAACCACTAGTGGCACTAGCACTTAAAATGTACAATAATGCCCTAGATCTAATTACTATAGTGTTCTTGCAAAGAGATGTTACTGCGAACACTTTATCATTGGCATATGAAGAAGTGATCAAAATTTATAGGAAACTAAATACATAGATACCAAGCATTCCTAGCCTAAATTTTGGTTTTCTAACTTTTAATCAAATGCCTCATGTGAATTAGAATGGTATGACATTCAACTAGAATCAGTTGTATGCACTACTTCCCATGATGCAACATCCACCAAATAAAAATTATAGATTCTTGAACAACTTTGAAAAAATAAATGATCAGAAGTAGAGTTTATATTTACTCATATCTAATATCTTAGTTTCCTAGGCTATGGCTTCCACAAAATTAAAATTTGATTTTATATAGAGGATGGTTTAATAACTAATAAAAGACTCTTTAAACATGCAAAGGAAGATAGGAAATGTTGTTATCCTAGAAAATAATCATAATATTGGATTTCAAAGATATAATAGGCCTTTCAACAAGCTTAAAAATAATGGCAAAGAATAACAATCTAATAAATTTACAAAGATAAACATAATGGAGACATCTCTAACCAATTGGTGTAGGGTTTATAGCACATCACAACATGGTGAGCTTGACTAGGTTGAGTTCTATGCAACATTCAAAATCTTCCAGAGGGAGATGCTAAGGCAAGATTTAATGACCAATCCAATATGGTTCCCCATGATAATAGTTCTTTGAGAATAACCATACTTTTTAAAACTCATTATTTTCCCTTCCCAAGTAATGATGAAAATGTGTTATAAGAAAACTTAGAAGAGATACATGCTTTCTAGCATTTACATAGGATAAATTATAATTTGAGGAATAAACAACCCCTCACTACATCTACATCTCCAAATAATATGATTATTACCTTGAATCCAAAGGATGGTACTAATCCACCTCCACCAAAAGGGAATGATCAACCAATGAACAAAGAATAGAGTAAAGGAGGATACAACATTATTGAGTACATGAAGAAGATAGAGGAAAACATCACTTTTCATGAATTAGCTCAAATTGTTAAATAGAATGAACTCCTTTGGAAGTCCATTATAGGGAAGGCTACTTCAAAGAAGCTAAATGCCACTCATACTAATGTTATATACAAGATTAATCCATAAGTTCCTCCTTTTTTATTAAATATCATAGCATTTTTTAAGAATATACATAATTATTTAGTTAATTCTAAAGCTTCATCTAGTGTAATGCCAACTTTTATTTTCCAAAAGATGGGATTAAGTCCAAGCCCATCCAAGAGGATGGTTTAGTTGGATAAAACAATGGTACCTATATTTGGAGAGTTAAATGATGTGCACATTAAAGTTACATCTAAACCACATGTGTATATGGCTTTAGACATACTTGTGGTAGATATCTCAGAGGAATATGGACTACTACTAAGCAGAGATTGGTCAAAGACATTAAACAGGTATATAACAACAAAATTCTCTCACATTTAGCTACCTTAGAGAGGTATTCCAAATCAAATTCAAATTGTTAAAAAATCAATAATGAAGTATACCATCACATAATATAATTCTAAGAATGCAGAATTAATTTATAAGTCTCATAATATTGGTATTTACACCTTTACCATAAAGAATGAGGTGAAAAGGCCATAAATCTATGGACCTTCCAAATTATGGACTCTTCATTTTGATGGTGTAAAATCTAAGCAAGGATAAATCATTGGTGTCCAGTTAATTGACCCACTAGGTAAGATGTACCTAAAATCTTATAGGTTGGAATTTTTGTGCAATAACAATAGAGAAAAGTATGAAGCACTAATACTAGGATTACAATTCTATCTCAAGAACAATGTCAAGGAATTTTTAATATAGATCTGGTGATTAATTAGGTCATAAATAAATACCAATGAAAATTTTCATATCTTAAGAGATAAAAACACCGATCCTGGGATTTCATTGAGTCATTTGGGGCATTAAACATATTAATTATTCTAAGGAAGTAGAATCAGGATGCTGACTCACTAGCTACTTTAGATGCTAACTTAGCACCATTATAGGAGTCCAAGGCACAATTTTTTTCTATTAAACTCATGTTGTAACCATCTATTCTTGAAAATATATACAATTTCCTAGTGTTTGATGATGATCAATTGATTGTCCAATTTTTGAAAAATTTAGGGCAATTTGAATATACAATCATTGATAATAAAATAATTAGTTATTTATGCCAAGAAGAACTAGGATAAGGAGTTATTCAACTCAAAGAAAATCATATTCCTTTAGGGATGGTTTCTTTGGAGAGAGCATTCAATATAGATCCACAAGCGCAATAGTTGAAGCAACCTAAAGTCAATGAATCTAAATTCAACAAAGAGAACTTGGGGGATGGGAGTGAACCATGCTATGTAACCATTGGTCTCAATTACACCCCAAAGGAAAGACAAAGAGTGAAATATTTTCTCATCTAATATAATGATCTGATTGCATGGACTTATGAAGACTTTAAGGTCTTCAATCCTAGGTTCATCACTCATAAAATCCCACTTAAGCCAAACCATAAGCCATTCAAAAAAAGATAAACATAGTGTAATCTCATATTAGAACTACTCATTCAAAATGAAATAGATATGCTGCTAAGTTCTAAGATAATGTTCCTTATCAGACATTCAACTTTGGTTTCCATCTTAGTTATAGTTAAAAAAAGAGTGTAGAAATTAGATTGTGTGTTAACTTCAAGAAGATGAATAAGGATTCCAATAAATACAACTACTCTCTACCTTCTCTAGATGAGGTGATCCAAATAGTAAGTGGTTCTAGAATAATTTCCTTCTTAGATATTTTTTTAGGATATAACTAGGTGTTGGTAGAATTAGAAGACATGATGAATACTACATTTACCACAAATTAGATTACTTATGCATACAAGAGGTTGCATTTTAGCCTAATTAATATAGGAGCTATATTTTAGTGAACTATGGATCATTCCTTTCAAGGGATGATAGGTAAATACATAATCATATAAATGGATGGCCACACTATTTTCTTGAAGAACATAACCAATCATGTAGGCCACCTACAATCAATATTTTAAAGATGTATAAGGTTTGGTATCTATCGATAAAAGGGTATATTTGGTGTTACTAAATGTAAGTTATTTAGTCACATCATCACCAAGGATGGGATCACCATTGACCTAAATTGATTTCAATGGATTTCTAAGATTGCATCCCTAAATAACAAGAAAGAGATCAAGATCATGGTTATTCTTTTCAATTTTTTACTCTATAGTGATCCCTTCTTTCTCATTCTTACCTTTATCTTCTCCTTCCTCACTAGAGCTAGATTCCCCGCTTTTTGTTCCTTCATCTTCCTCCATACTCTCCTCCTCAGAACTTTCAATGCTTTCCCACTCTGTTTCCTCATCAACAATCTATTTTTTGAAGGTGGAGGATTTGGGTTTAACTTTTTCCTTCCCCTTCACTGTTTCATTCTTCTTACTCTGTGAGTCCTTGTTTTTGTCCAAATAAGGATTCATGACAATAGCCTTGTTTTTTTAGAAACCTTCTATTATTATGATTAATCCCTCATGCAATATAGGATGAGACTCCTTTTTTCTATGAGCGAATAGACTTTGGAGCAGTGAGAAGTGCAAATAGAAAGGAAAGGAGATTCTAACTTTGTGCCTAAAATGATTTAGAAAGACAAAATGAAATTTATGGACCCTTTTGCTTCTTCCATCAAGTATGAAATACTCATAGATGCAACATAAGACGTCTCTCTAGATTCCTTTAATTTGCTCTAGGTCAAAAAAATCCCCACTCTTTTCCAACTGTTGCTCCTCAGCATCCATCTTTGGGAATTTGCTAAATGCCTCATTAGATATGCTGGTCTACTTTGAGAATTTGATTCCCTCCATTGGAAGCCCCGTGACCTCCACTATGAATTCCTCGATGAGCTTCACCATGATGCCATGGAGGGTTACCTTGTCATTGACCTAATTTTTGAAAAAAGCCATAGTTATATGGGGTTTTGAACCATGTAGCCATTCCAAGTAGCTCACAACCTTTCCTCTTTGAAGGATCTTCCAGACATCTTGTTTTACCTTCCAATCTTTGCAACTTTTAGGTTCTTGCTTCCTTGGTTCTCCTTTCATTTTGCAAGCCATACAATTATCCAGTAACACCCAAACATTGATTCTTAAGCAATGAGACCAACTATTATCAACTTGTAATGAGATTTGCCTATTTTTTGGCACATATGAAACCCACTTCACATTCTCTAGAATATTTCTATTCAATGAGTGTAATCCTTCCTCTGTGAGGCCACTCTGCCAAATAATTGATTTTCTATTCCAAGCAGATCTTTTCCTCCTTTGAATGAATTATGTCATAATTAATGAGTGCTCTAAGATACACATTATTATTTAATGTATCCTACCAACTCACCTTGTGTCCTGTTCAAATTACATGATTTGTTATCTAATCAGCAACCCCATTGGCTTCACGGTAAGTATGGGTTATGGTTACTTTCTCAAATTTTTAAATTAAGGCTTTCATTTCCATCACCATTGCCTCTATAGACCATGAAACTAAATTTTTGTTATTTAAGATGTTAATGATATTCAGGGAGTCACCTTCCAGCCATAATTTAGAATATCCTGATTCAACAACTAATTTAATGGTTTGAAGGGCTGCAGATGCTTTAAAAATATGACAATTCAACTTACCGATAGGAATAACAATAGCATCAATTACGTTTCCCATATGATCTCTCAAGACTCTTTCACATCTTGCTTTTCCTGGGTTCCCTTTAGCAGCTCCATCAAAGTTTGCTTTGATCCATCCACAAGGGGGGACATTCCATTTAACACCTAATCTTGGATTTTCAATTTTCACATTAGGCCTTTCATATCTTAAGGGATTATCAATTTGCAAGGTTGGATTAGGATCCCTTTGTGATGAGAAATTCTCCTTTATTGCTTTAATAATATTCTGACCCAACACCCATCCTGGAAGTTCTTTACTTCTAAAAATTCTATTGTTTCTTTCTTTCCATATGCCCCAGCAAATATGGGGAAGAGTTAATTTCCAGAAAAAAAGAACATCAGGATTCTTAGAGGGACAATACCAAATTTTAAAAGATAGTTCCACACTTTTTTGATGAACCCATACAATACCCCAAAGATTGAGGATCTCATTCCAAATTTGCTGTGTATAAGAATAGTTCACAAACAAATGATCTCTATCTTTAAAGTGATTTTTACATAGAATACACCTGTTCACCACATATATTCCTCTTTTCTATAAGTTGTCAAGAGTTAGTATTTTGTTTTAAATCAGAGTCCAGTAGAAGATTTTTATTTTGCGGATAAGCCCCTTAATCCAGGCATGCAACCACAAAGGTTGATTACCATTTCCCTTATAAGTAAAAATGGTAGATACTTTAAATTATCCACTAGGATCATCATGCCAGATAATCTTATCCTCAAGATTAGGATAGAGAGAGATAGTATTGAGGGATAATTGTATATTATTGAAATCTTGATCAAGATCAGTTATATTCACCCAGGAATTGTTCTGCCAGTATTGATTTACCATTATTCCATATCTTTGCTTACATCAATCAATTACCTCTTTATCTTGGAAATCTTCTATCAAAGGGTATTCTTTTATCCAATCATCCTCCCATAATTTCACCTTTATTCCATTACCAACTTTCCATGAACATCCTTCTTCTAAATTTTTTTTGGTTCCTTGAACTGCCCCCCATATGGAAGAAGGTCGGATAACATCAGGGTAAGAAAAGAAATAAGAAAGGGATTTTGCATTGAATAAATACTTATGCTTCCATATGTTACTCCATTCTTTGTTTTCATGGTAAACCCTCCATCCCAATTTTGCTAAGAGAGTTGTATTCATACTTCTTATTTTTTGTATTCCCAACCCCACTTCCCTGAAAGGTTTGCAGATGTTATCCCAAGCAATTAAAGGCATGCTCCTTTTTTCCTTAGTACCAGTCCATAGAAAGTTTCTTTGGATTTTTTCAATAGATTTTGCAAATTTGGTAGGAATTCTAAAAAGACTTAAAGCATAAGTAGGTATGCTTTAAAGACTTGCTTTAAGGAGGGTTAAATTTCCTACCTGACTTAAAAAATTTCCTTTCCATCCTGCAAGTTTCTTACTGAATTTGTTAATGAGATCCTCCCAAAAATTCTTTAGGGACTTTCATCCCAAGAGGAAGACCTAGGTAGGATGAGGGGAAAGAACCTATAGAGCATCCAAGGATTTTAGCAATTTTATTTTGTCTCTAAATTGGTGTATTGGTGAAGAACACTGCACTTTTATTCCAATTAATCAACTGACCAGATGTGGATGAATATAAATTTATAGCTTGCTTCAAATTTCTTGCTTCCTTGACTTCAGCTTTTCCCATGAAGATAGTATCATCAACAAATTGTCTATGGGAGCAAATTAGAGGATGAGAAGAGGGTTTTAATCCCTTAAATAAACCTTTACAGACCAAATCCACTATATATCTTCCCATACAGTCAGCCATAATTCCAAATAGAATGGGGGATATAGGGTCCCCTTGTCTCAGCCCCCGTGATGGATTAAAGAAATAAGATGAACTTCCATTTACCATTACAACAATAGAGGACATAGAGATCAACTGGTAAATAATACCAACCACCTTTTGTTCAAAGCCAAAATTTGTTAGACTATTTGAAAGGAATGACTAGTCCACCCTGTCATATGCTTTTGCAATATCAACTTTCATTATGAAACCTTGATTGTTAGAGCTAAACAACGAATGAATATTCTAGTGAGCAATAATTATAGAATTGAGAATTTGTCTACCTAGGATAAATCCATTTTAGGGAAACTAAAAAAGACATGGATGTTCTATTTGAGGATCCTGCTTCGAAAATAGAGAAGGAACATCCAGTTCAGGATGCCTATCATGCAATGGAAACTAGAGAACAAGTAAAGGATGATCTAATCCATAACGAAAGCCTTGTCAAAACTAAGGAATATAAAAGAATGGAAAGGGAGGATTATACGGAAAAGGATGAATACAATATAAAATAGAACACAGAAGATTTAAGTGATATAGGGCAGAATGACAGAAGGCACCCCTTTATGAGTTTAGCCAAATGCAAAGCCGATGTTATCCTTCAAGTTGACTCGTGGATGTATAAGGAGATAATGGGCCTTAAGAATAAAATTCAAATATTGGAATGTAATCAAGAATCAGATCGAAATAAAATCAATAATATGGAAATGTAGATGAGGGAGATTCCTATCAAACTTAAAGACTATGAGAACAATCTAAGGGAGCTTATTAAGGAAAGCAGAATGAAGATGGAGGAGGTAATTGCTAGCATATGTACAGTAGCTGTAAACATTGGAAAACAAGCAAATGAGGAAATTAAATCCTTGGAGGGGCCTAGCAAGAGAACCAGATAGAGCTCAAGGAAGAAAGCAATGCAAGAGGTTGCTATGTCAGCGGTTATATCTATACAGGACACTGTTGTGATTGGAAAGGAAGCGGTAAAGATGATTTTGGAATTAGAAGAATAAGATCTTTGAGTTCTTACTATCTTGGTCCTTTTAGGTGGATGTTATAACTGGTTCCATTATCTAGTTCTTTGTTTTCTTTTCACACTAGAGTTTTCAGGTCTCTGTTAAACCTGGGGTCTATCTTTTGAAGATCTTGTATTATGGTTTTAGGTCCCTGTAAAACCTATTTTTGATACTTTTTAGTAATAGGTTTTAGGTTTCACCTGTGGACGTTATTATTTTATCCTTCTTCCTTTGTTTCAAGGTTTTGGGGTCCCTTCAAAACTTGCTTTTACCTTAATCTAAAACAAGAAAGAGATCAAGTCTTTCTTTGGAAAGATAAATTTTATGAGGAAGTTTATATCAGGTTTTACATAAATAGTTATAACTATGAATGCAATGATTAATAAAGAAACCAAAGTATAATGGATGATAGAGGCCTAAAGTCATTTCAAGACATTAAGGATGCCATATCTCAAGCTCTAATGTTAATAATCCTGAACTTTAATAAGGATTTTTTATTATATTTATTTTCTTTAGAACACATAATTTCTATAGTGCTCACCCAAAAGAAGGATGAAAGTGATCATCTTATTGCATTCATGAGTACACATTTAAAGGAAGTAGAGCTCAGTTATTCCATAATAAACAAGTAGATTTTTTCTCTAGTCAAAGTCATAAAGAAATTTAGACATTACATCTTGAGAACTAAGACTATCACTATTATAGTAGGCCCTGTTGTCATTGTACTAGGCCCTATTGTCAAGCTCACTTTACAACATAATGAATTGGGATAACATAGAGGAAAATGGATGGAAAATTTTAAATAAATTGACATAGAAACAAAGCCTACCAAAATTTTTAAAGGATAAGGCATCATTTAGATTATGATTGAGCCTAACCTACACATCGCCATTAAGGAACACTATCATACCCATGTATCTAAAGGAGATTGGTATGTTGATATCATTCAAAAATTTACTCATAGGTACTTGCCCCATAGAACTCAATAGAGAATAGAAGAGAGCCTTGAGACTCAAATCTTCTTGCTACATGATCATAAAAAGGATCCTCTATAAAAGAAACTATGAAGGCATATACCTAAGATGTGTATCAAGAGAAAAATTGTAAGAGATTATAAAGAACATACACCATAATATTGGTAGTGGTCATCCATTTAGAAACACCACAACACATAAGATTATCTGAATGGTCTCCTATTGGCCAATAGTCTTCAAGGGTGCCCACGCCCATGTAGAAACATGTCATGAATGCCAAATCTTAGTAAAGATAGAAGTGCACATAGTAATAACACTATAACCTACAATTGAAACAATACCATTTGATTAGTGGGGATTATATTTCATTGATGTCATCAACCCAAATTATTTATATGGTTACAAATTTGTGCTCACTGCCACATATTACTACACTAGATGGACTAAAGTAGTGGTGAAAAAAACATTCCATAACACAAGATGTAATTAGTTTTATCAAAGAAAACATCAGAACTATGTTTGGTACCCCCATGTCCTTATTTTGTGACAATGGGCTAGTATTCTAATAATTTAAGTTCACTAAATGGGTCTAGGATAGTCAACTCACTATTGGTTCATCTTCCAATTATTACACACAAATAAATATATTGGTTGAATCAATAAATAATAACCTAATTGATGCCATTAAAAATTCATCTATAGACAAACCTAGAGATGTCATCATCTACTTAAATATGCATTATGGCTAGACCAAATAAGATTCAAGTAGGTTCTCAAGTATTCACCTTAACTTCTAGTACATATATGATAACTAATATTTCCAATCATGCTCAAATTTCCAACATATCAATTTATGTAGGATTACATGGAACCAAGTGAGAAAGAGGAGTCCCAATTATTATATATAATATAGATGGATGATTTAAGGAATTAAGCTTTGATTAATTCAAATTAACATTAGGACTTGGTCAAAAGATGGTTTGATAGAAGATCAAATTCTAAAGTGTTTAGAATATTTGATCTCATATTTCTATGGGACATAGCCCTTGAAAAAAAGGACATCATGACAAGTTTACCACCTTATAGATTAGACCTTACTCTATATATATATATATATGGTAACAATTCTTTATATTTGAGTGACCTCCAAGGCAAAGGAATGAAATATCTTGTTAATGGGTAATTTTTGAAGTACTACTTCATGGATGCACCATCTGGAGATGTCCTTGAATGACCATAAGTGCTTAGGTAGATGTAAGAGTAGGTTATATTTAAGTTTCATATTTTCTATAATTTGATTTACCTAGAGTACTTTTATACTTTTTAGATTATCCTTTCATATTTTCAACATTTTGTCTTCTTTTAGTTTAGTTCCTTGTTTTATAGAGTAAACATCTTTGTTTTTTTGTGTTGATTAGATTGACCTTTCTTGGTATCACCAAGATAATATCCAATTCACTAGGTTTTTTCATCCATGCCTAAGTTATGAATGTTGAATCCATAAGAGATGTTACAATATAAGAACAAGTGTGGAAATGACATAAAATATAAAAAAACAAACTGGGTTTGTTTGTAATTTTTACACTCTCATGTCTATGATTTTTAGAATTTAGGTATGTAATATATAGATTAACCATGGTTATATCATTATTTAATACTTATATCAAGTATGTAAAATTTTCTCTCATTACTCCATATAAATTTAGAAAGTTTTCTCATTTATTTGGCTCAAATACACTTCTCATGTTAATATTTTCTTAAGACAATAACCATTGATACAGATATATTTTATATGGACATTCTAATAAATCACTTTTTATTTTTACATGCACCAAATCAAAATGGTTCTTCCCTTCCTTATTATAATCACATTATAAAAAAAAGAGGACCAATGTATCCTAAAGAGTGATAAATAAAACTAAAGAAAATATAAAAGTGATCAGAGATTCACATGATGAAATAAGATCAATGTATAATGCATCAGACAAGAATATGAGGAAAGGAAAGGAAGTGTAACCAAAGGTATCTCTATTAGGGATATGTATGTTTGGCTAATAGTAGAGCAATGCCTAAGCTCCCTTAATTTAAATATACTTTAAATAAATAAAAATGAAACCTATAGTTTATTTCAAGTCCTTGATAAAATCCCGAAGACAAGGGAAAAATAAAATCACTTCATCTTACATAGATCAAGGTATGGGTAAGGCTAGTGTGTTGTATGAATAAATTGGGAATCTCTTTCATGTTTTTATTTCAATTATTTTCTTTGGGTATGATTTGGTTTTGATTTGGGGTTTCTAACCAAATATTTTGGGTTCTTGAATACTCGAGTATTTCCCCTCTAAGTTGTCATTTATTGTATTCAATACACCCCCACTCTCTGTTGATTCTAATTAGGGGCCCATTAAAAGTTTGGCAAGTCTAGTTATATTATGAAAATCCCCTTTTCATCAACATTTATATGTGTATTAAACAATCTCAAGTTTTGAAATCTCTTATTCTTTATACAAATGAATATTGTCTGATATGAATGCATTAGGCATTTCTTTATTATCTAAGTTTTCATAATGTGATTTATTCAGACTAACTTGTTTATGATATTCATAATTTTTTACACACACACACACACACATATATATATATATATATATATGGGTTTTCATATTCAAAATTTTAATATTTTTCACTTTACAAGTTGTGCATTTCACATTTTGGGTCTTCAGAATCGTGTTTGCAATTCTTGGTTTTTGATAGTCATGGATTTCAACAGTTTTGGTTTTCACATATCTTGTTCATAAATTTTGTTTTCAGTGTTTGTGTTACCAATTTTTTTGTTTTTATAAGTTTTTCTCTAATATTTTGTCATAAATTTTATTTTTCATGTTCTACATTTCACAACTTTCATTTTGAATCTATGTTTTGTAAGTTGTGTTTAGAATTTAGTCTTCAGAACTTTTTTCAAAAGTTATATTCATGAAAAGTGTTAATCACAAGTTTTTTTCATAGGATTTGGTCTTCAGATATTTTTTTCATAATTTTTTTCCACCACATCCTTCACATTTTACACATTCAGAGTGTCAGAGGAATTGGTTGGCTTGGTCTCAACACAAAGCTTGACACCTGACTTCTAAAGGCATGTTTTGTGGCATAATTAATTTTACGTAAAATAAATGACAATCTGATACTTTTTCAAGGATACATCATGGAAATTCTCTAAATGTATATAATACTTACATGGCATACCCACCAAAGTAAAATGAAAATTTTTAATTAAACAAATAAAACAAGCTTGGAGATGTTAGACATTAATGGCACACAAACTGGAATTAAAATCCAATACTAAATGATATATGAGTAAATTATAAAGAGATATATGATTATTGATTACTCAAGTAATCAAGAAAATTTTCATTCATGAAAGAATTTGAATCCATATTTATACATGTTCCTACATGAATTACTTTCAAAAAAAAGAAAAAAGTTGAATTTGAGACTAGAACTGCGTAACTAAACTAGGTGGGAGTGGCTTCTTCATCCAAATTATTCAAATTATTGTATCCAACCATCCAATATTTTTATAAAAGACTCAACATAATATATAGATACTATCTTTGATTCTTTCATGTTTAATGATTAATATGGAAATTATTTAGCTCTCTGGGATGTGATCGAGTATGTGAACACCAATTCACATGAAGAGGCTTTTATATCCCCACAATAATAGTTATTAGTGGACTTGTTACCATTTAAATGTCAACAACTAGATTTTGTAGTGGCTAAGCCTTAGGTGATGCCCTGCATAGACCTATTGAGGGACCTATTTTTTATAGGAAAGGTGACTGATAGTGGTTTATTACACCACTTAAGCCATAAGATAGTCATTCCTTACATCTAAATATATGTTTTCCAAAGGTACCTATGGATTCGTATTGTAGATGCCACTTTTGATGGACACTGGGTTGAGCTTTGGAAGAAAACAACCACAATTAAGAACACACATAGAAAATGGATCATTCTTGGAGAGGTAGTCACTCTCAAAGTCAAAGATCTAGTGCTTATAACTAAATTATTAATGAGATTTTTAATTGGAATGGCCTTATTGAAAAATTTATATGGTCACCTAGTGTCTACTTCCTCCATTTGGAATGGGTGATATTGTTGGATTTATTGATGACCTCAGAGCTGAATTTCACCTTGGGAGAGATAACTAACATGAAAGTATAGGAGAAAATACTCAAGAAGGATAAGAAACACATGCATGACCATTTTTATATGTTGTACTAATTATTAGATGTAGTCATGGGTACTATTTATATACATAGTAGATCTCTCTAGATAATAGTACCAAATTGTATTACAAATAAGGTATGTGATTCTTTTTCTTTCCTCCACATCTATGCATGTATGAGGAACATAATCAAATTTTCTGATAATGTTTAACCTACAGTCTAGAGGGATATTCATGAGTAACCCCTTCTCAAATTATTAGACAGAATTATAAAAACATTAGGGCTAATATTAGATTATTGGCTTTACCCTAACTATTAAGTAATCATGGTGTGGGAAACAAGGTAGCCCCTTTACATCTCCCAAAGTATGTTCTTTACAAACTAGATAAATAGGAGATTGCTTACCAACTATGGTGGAACATTGACGAAGATTTGAAGAATAAGAATAATGGTTTGTTTCATGGTGCCTCCTTGATGATCAATTGAATGTGCTATACTATCAATTTTTTATAGAGAAGTTGGTAAAATTAGAGAGTATTATTCATTGGCTACTTTGCCACATAGGGATTGATATCCTCATGGCCTAATTCAAAATCACATCCAAGTTCTTATAATCCCATATCAACATGAACCATTTGAGCATGATTTCATATTTTTGAATACAAAGGATGATGTCAAGGTTCTATAAAGAGAAAAAATATCTAGATTAATAGAGGATATTTTAAGAGATATATAAGAATATACATATATAATAATGGAAAATGCACATACTATGCTCCCACTTATTAATGGGCCACCAACTATATATTACTAAACATCTCAGCATTCCCAACAACCACAAGACCAAATAACCTCCGAAAAGGGTGTGGAAGAGGCCCCTTTAGTGTTAATGTTTTCATTATAAGGTCCATCTCAGCCACCACCAATTTTAATGACAATTATTAAGTTAGAGTAAGAGGTGGAGGAAATCTCAACTACTACAACTTCCTTTGGGAAAGTTGAAAAATAATTTACATTGATTCTGAATATTCCAAGATTTTTATTACATCCTCATCTTCAACTATTAAAAGTATGGGTATCACACCCACTTCAATTTATTAGGCTCCTCCTTTAGCCTATAATTCAATATTTTTTTATAATAACAAGCCTAGATCTCTCAGGGACCCTACGGACACATTTGCATGGACATTAATGCAAGAAGAGATGAAGCTTGAAGATGAGGATGAGTTTCTATTAAAGGCTAATATATTAAGTATTTAAGGAATAAAAGGGAAAGGACCAATAAATATATTAAAATTAGGTGAATACATTACTCCTATCATTCCCCAATTTCATTTATTTTCATAATGCTTATTATTTCTTCAATCCCCATGGTTGTTACTTTCTCTCCTATTGATTTTATTTTTTTGGAACCTATTGTTTCTATGCTAATTTGGACTCTTTGATCCTTATTTATTATAGTTTTACTATTTTTCCTACCAGTCCTATTATTCCTAATATTAGTAACATTACTTTAGTTCCTATTGTTTCTACTACTCCCATTATTTCTACCTCCACTAGCATTACTTTAGTTATAGTTACCCATGTTCCCCCTAAATCTAAGAAAGTAAATTTTAATAAGATTAGGGTATCCTTTTCTAGTGCCCAATTACATGTATCTTATACTCAATTAGTATTTCCTATGCCTTCCTTTACCATAACTTAGGCTATCTCTGTTACTCCCACTACCAAATCCAAGAATAAGAAGCCCACTTGTGTTGTTCATCCTATGTCTTAGTTTGGAAATGTAGACTAGTCTAGATCATTTGAAAATCATTAGTAGACTCATTGCATGTAGAGGCCTTAATGTAATCTTCCAAGGATATTTTGACAAAGACTACTATTGGGGACACTCAGTTAGTATATGCCACTCAATTGGTAATTACCTAATGTGATATGGACATAGAATCCCAAGCTTTCCAAAGACCTAATCTAACAATAACTAAGCTCCCCACCATGAGCTTTGTTTTTTACAAATCAATGAATTCAATACAAAGTGTTAGAAAGAGAAAGATATAAGATTATTGTGGCAAGGGGTTGATCTTAGAGGAAAGCTAGGATGTATTCTCATTATCAAGGAGAAAGACAAGGAGACTTGGGAAGTCTTTTTATAATGATAATTTCAAGGCCTACATGTAGGAAAATATAAAATCATTGTTTTAACTTCATGAGAGAATAAAGCAACCTAGGGAGGATCTATAACAAGAGCTTGAGTAGGTAAGGGAATAGTAGTAGATTATTCATATTCTAAGATAACATGAGGTTTTTGTACAAAATTTAGATCTAAATTTACAATATTTTTGAGACCATGGTTTTAATGAGGGATGAATTATCCCCTCACATAGTTGAAATAATCAAGTTATTTAATTCTTAGAAAGAAGATGAAAATAAACTAAATTTCCTTGTATTGTATAGAACCAATAAGGCTTTTATCCATCTTGATTTGATGACACCACCAGAAATGGCCAATGTTATTAATATGGTGTTAATTAGTACATTTGAAGTCAAAGAGTGAATAACAAACATGAAATCCTTGATTTCTAAATTGATAGAGTAATAAAATCAAGTATTGAAAATTTTAGATGAATGAAACTTTACCAAGGCCTTCTTTCTCAAGGTAAATTAATAAGTAAGGCTATTTTTGATTAGATACTTTAGAGAGAGTGACACCATTTTAATCAATGTCTCTAGGGATGCACATTAGAATAAACTGAACTAGATCTAGGCTTTACCATAAAGAAGGTAAAAAAGGTGGAGATATCCTAGGTATAATTTAGAACCACCAAGGGAGAGCATGTACATTTAATAGTATAGGTTACCATGGTGTATAAACCTTCCCTTTTGAACATGAATGCATTAATGTTGTAGCACAATGTTGGATACAAACACTACCAAGAGTTGGAATTAAAAAAATAGGATATGGTTGGGTCTTCCAATTCAACCATGCCTTCCACTACAATCCCTCAAATGAATGTTAGTTTGACCATGCATTCCACATCCAATAATAATCCTTAGTTTATTCAATTATTTTTATATGAGTATTTCACATGTAAATTAACAAATATAACTAGGAGATATAGTATTTAATTGAACAATTTTTTAAGCATGCACACATTACATGTCTTTTTAAGAGCGATTATAATTTTAGAAGAATCTGTTTTGACTAAGTTTATGCATACATGCATAACTTGAATTAATTATAAATTTCATTCAAATTATCACTAATATGTAATTTTAAAATCTTATAAGAATTTGGAGGATGAGATGATCCATCCCCAAATCTTTTTATAGTTGTAATCCTATTATTTTCAAGGGTTGGACATTTATCAATATAGGAAGATTTTTTTATATTGTCACATAAATATGTTGATGTTATTCCATTCCAATTCTATGTAATTAATTTATTTTACTTTCTTGGTTGTTTGATTCAGTAACTTAAAGTGTTCAAAATCTATGAGAAGCTCCTATTGTTATTTTTGGTGCATACTAATTGAAGATGTGAAATAACTATTGGATAATTATAAAATATCATTGATTATATGAAATTATATTGACTATTTCAATTATTTAAATATTCATAAGTGTTTTCTCGATATAGTCTTCTAGATGTGAGAAATAATTGCCTTAGAGACCCCTCATGTATAATCTATAATCTTAAAAATAAGAGTGTCCAATAGCTACTATAGGTAGAAGTAATATTTAACTAAGACATAATATTTTACTATATATTTTATTCCCTATAATTACCCACTATGTTTACATGTGTGTGTGTGTGTGTGTAACTACTAGCTGTAAGCATTGCCATTAAGACACTAGTCCACAAAGAGACCAGCCTAAAAGTAATCACTTAAAAATCACATAACCTTATTTTACACCCTACCTAACCTCTATTATAATTTATTTTTAAGTCTACCCATTTTATCATAGGTTTCATCCATCTCAATCATCTATGTTTTATTTATCTTCTAGGTTTCACTCACCCATTCACACACATTTAAATGACTTACATCTTAGTTTGCTATTCCACCACCTGGTTGTTCAACCCATACCTCAAAATAATTCCTTGGAATGGATTTTATCTCCATTGAGATCCTAAAACATTAGAATTTACCACATTAATTTTCTATTTTGGATTAAAACTACATCAACACATACCCTTATGAAAATTAGTAGTCATTGGATTCATCTTAATAAGATGATCATAATAATATAATCTACTAGTAAAATTTTTTGGTCCTAAATACCTTTGTACTAAGTTTTATGCATGTTATTATGAACACTCACATATATAGGAAAGGTCAAGATACCCCAAAAACTCTTCACAAATACAACATAGAGTTTGGAACTTTAAATCTATTAGTTTTTGAGGTGGTTTAAAAAATCTAGTCAGATATCTGAAACATGTTGATGAATAATTATTTTGATATAGTAAAAGGGGAAATGAATTATTTTAAGGATCAATTTCTAATGATTTATTCTCAATTGAGCTCCATTGTAACTCAACTTTCCCAAAATAATATTCCACCACTCCAATTGTGTTGACCCACACAAAATCATAACAACTCCAATATTATTTTAGCACACATGCTACCAAAAGTGGAAGTGCATATTTTTTATGGTAATTATCCACTCACTTAGATTAATCAAATAGAAATTTTATTTGATCTAAACTAGACCCCATGTGTTTTAAAGTTGATCATGGCATCTCTCTATCTAGATCTTGAGTAGTTAATCTGGTATAGGTGGTTATTTTTTCAAAAGAAAAAAAAAATCATTTCTATTACTAGGTAAATTTTTACTGAGGAGATAAAGATAAACTATCACAAAAATGTCTCCAAATACTACTTTATTCTATTATCAAAGTTACAATAGAAAGTTACTATTAAGGATTATATTCAACAATTCCATAATATATCCTTACAGGTAGATGACATCACTAAGAACAACTTTATTGACATGTTCTTATGATGTCTCAAGGATAGCATCTAAATTAAGGTTTTCATGTATAATCCATCGACTATTTATAAATCCATACCTTTCATGTACCAAGTAAAGGAAAAATAATTGGTCAAAATAAGGGCATTTACTCAATGACATAAATTCAATATCATAACACCATAATTTCTACAACATACAATATTTACCCCTCAAAAAAATTAAGATAAGTTTTTTAAAGGGTTATAATTGGTTGTGACAACAAGTGGAACTAATGATATAAGTGTGTTAAAAATAAGTTATTATACATTTAAGGTGTCAATGAAGATGAAGATGATGATGAGGCCACATGAGAAGGTATGGAATAATCATATGAAGAATCTAAATATTCTCACCCTACTATATCTTTTCATACCATTTTTTGTATAAGTATGCTTCAAACACTTCGAGTGGGGGATTATTAAATAAACATAAGATGATGATGATAATTAACTCAATAATTACACATAACTTTATCAAAATTAATTTAACCACTCATTTGAACTATTTTATATATCTAACTCTAGAATTTCAAGTCATGATTATAGATGGTGGCATCGTCAAATATTCTATAAAATTCCATAGTATTATGTTTGCCATAGGGGACTACCTACTTAATTATCCTATTTTTTTATTCCTATGATGGGGTTGAAATTATTTTGTGTGTATAATGTCTCATGAATTTGGGCACAATAGAGATGGATTTCCAAGAACTATATTTGCACTTTCATTATAAAGATATGACATTTGAACTATGGGTATTACAGGAAAAATATCCCAAATTGGTCAGTTCACATCAAATTACAAATATTACTAAAAGGGGGATAGATGGATTTATAGCATAGTTTTTTATTTATAATTTTAGCCAACACAACTCTACACATTCTAATTTACAAATTATTATTGAGGACCGTCCAACCATTTTTGGTTCAATTCTAAAAGTCCTACCACCTAGTAGAAAAAATGATCATGTAATAAGACTTTTTCTAGGTAACACACCACTAAACATTATACCATATAGGTATCCATATGCTCAAAAAAATGAAATTGAAAATTGGTATATGAGATGCTAGAGGTAGGTATTACCTAACATAGCTAAAGTGAATGTTCTTCCCCAATGGTCATTGATGATTTTTAAATATTCTAGCCAAAGATAAATTAATAAGTACACTAGAGATAAGTTCCATATTCTAGTCATTGATGATTTTTTATATGAATTACATGGTGCTATTTATTTTACCAAACTATATTTTCATTTTGGGTATCATCAATTTCAAATCAAAGATGAGGATATCCATGAAATAGATTTTAGAACTCATGAAGGCCATTATGAGTTTATTTTCATGCCTTGTAATCTCAAAGATGCCCTGTCTAAATTTTAGAGTTTGATGAATATTTTTTTAGGACTTTATTAATTAAGTTTGTGTTGGTTTTTTTATGACATCCTAATATTTAAAAAACATGGGAAGAACATTTGAATCATGTGAAATACATACTATTAGTTATAAAACAACATCTTTATGCAAAAAATTCTAAATGTGCTTTTTGAGTCCATGAGGTGGATTACTTTGGTCATATTGTTTTACATTAAGGAGTCAAATTTAACTTTAAGGATATCAAAGCTATGATGGAGAGGTAAGTTCCAAATACCCTCAAGAACCTTCGTGTATTTTAGGGGATAATAAGGTACCATCACAAAATTTTAAAAACATGTGGTGATATAGTAGCTCCACTCACATCCTTGTTTAATAAATATTCATTCTATTGGAATGAACTAATTACTAAGTCATTTGAGCATCTGAAAGAGGATATGTGCACCACTCAAGTTTTGGTAATGCCTAGTTTTTTTAAAATGTTTTTTAATTGAACATGATGCATCAAAATATGGCATTAGAGTAGTACTCATGAAATAATAATGAACTATTTCATTAAATATTTATAAATTCAATAGAAAAAACAATCTCAATCTAATATATGATAAATATATGATGTCTATTCTTCATGTAATCAATTAATGGAGACCTTATCTAATGGGTAAACACTTTTAGGTAAAGACTATCATGATAGTATAAAATAATTTTTGGAACAAAATTTTTCATAAGAAGATTAAAAATGGGTGACTAAAATGTCTATTTATGACTTTGAAAAATTGTACAATAAAGGAAAAGAGAATGTGGTATCAAATGCACTTTCTAGGAGGGATGAATCAATTGAGCCACTGTTATGTCAATGACCATTTTTTAAGTAATTTGGTTAGAAGAATCAAGATCAAAATGGGTGAGTTATATAGACACAAAATTCTTGATTTATAATCTTCACCATGATTTGGGTGTTTCTAAATTTTTTGAATGGAAATGAAATACATTATGGTATAAATATAAATTGTATTTATGTAATTATTATGCCATCAAACATAAGATAATTCAAGAGCTTCATGCATCTCCAATGTGGGAGTATTAAATATTTTTTAAACACATGCCATTTAATAAATAAATATTTATTTTGGGATGGACTAAAGGGGGATATGCAAAAAATTATGGTAGAATGAATGGTTTGTCAATAGAACAAATGGGAGAATAATAAAGGTATCAGGTCTTCTATAGCCATTATCCATCCTTAGCTAGTGGTAAATGAGGTTTAAATGGATCTCATTATAGGGTTTGTAACATATTAAATTAAAATTTTCATAATGGTATTTATGGATAGAATCATAAAATATGATCATTTTTTTTAATTTATCACAACCATTTGTAACAAGTACTATAGCTGATGCTTTTCTCAATTTATTTCAAAAGTTACATGGTACCCACAAAATCATTATAAGTGATCATTATCCAACCTTCACCAATAGATTTTGGACTAATTTATTTAAAAAAATTGGTACCTATTTGGCTCATATCTCATCTTATTATCCTCAATCTGATGGGAAAATAGAGGTTATCAACAAATGCCTAGAGGGGTATCTTCATTATTTTGCATCATCCCTTGGATACAACTATAAGAATTGTTGTACAACACTTCCATACCTATTCTAAAATGTATCCCTTTTTAAAATTTTATTTTTAAAACCTAAGGTTTTATCTATTGAGGATACCATTCAACATCAATAGGAGTTATTAGCTAGTTTAAGGGAAAAAATAGTAATAACATAAAATAGAATGAAACAACAAGTTGATAAACACCATAGTGACATGTATTTTTATATAAATGATTAGGTATTTATTTTATTTAATATAAATAATCATATGTCATTGAATAAATATAAAAATGATACTAAAATTTCTTCTAAGTATTATGGCCCTTATCATATCCTACAGAAAATTGACAGTGTTGCATACAAGCTAGAGTTAACCCAATCCATGCACATATATCTTATATATTTTTTAGATTACCTAAATAAGGTAATTGGATAAAGATTTTATACTAATTATAAGTTAATTTAATTGGATGAATAAGGTAGATTCATTTTTTAACTTGAGGAGATCTTTCACACATGCATAAAAAGGCTACAAACAATATATCTTAAGGGGTATTTGATCAAGTGAAAGAGTTTAAATAATGAAGATGCAACATGGGAGGATGAATATTTCCTAGAACAACATCCAAATTTAATTAAATTTTCATGGAAACATTTTCTTAAATGGGAGGGTCATGATATGCCCTTAACCTATAATGCATCTAGGGATATGTGTGGCTAACTTGTGGATTAAATACCTTTCATATAATTTTATTAAACTTCTCTATATTATTATTTTGGTTAGCCTATAAAATAACCATGGATAAGTATAATATATATAGGATGTGGTGGTTAGTCTTTTCTCACCATATTTTGAATTCTTCTCTTATTTCATTATTGTGGAGGTTGCCCATCAAAATGGCTCAGTAATTATTATCAAGTATTATAATCTTTTGTCAATTATTATTGTGGATATAATTATTACACTCTTAATTTCTATGATCCAGACTTTTAATTATTTAATAATTAATAATACAATGTATATAAATACCACACAATAAATATAGGTGGGCTAATATGCCAAAATATTCAATATATGTAGAAATAGAATAATACCCTTATTATACGGAAGCATCGTACAATACTCCTTTAGGAAGGTATATCTCTAAAATTACACTTTAAGGGGAAAACCTCAAATATTAAATTATTTCAAACATTTAATGAATTTCATTACACAACTCAACCCATCATCTTTCACCATATATAGACCAAAACATTGTGTCTAAATTTGACCTAGGGTTTCAAAGAGAAGGAGATGTATTTATTGGATTTCACACATAATCAAACTCTAAATATCACATATAAGGATGAATTATAAGAAGGTGAAATATCCTATATATAAATATAGTAACATGAATCACTCAAATAAAACCATCAAAATTGGAAAATTATGTTAGTATGTGACATTTATAGGTTGGGAAATGCATCCATGCATGACCATAAACTTAGATCCTAATATAATAAACTTACGATCTAGTTGTCTACATTTCATGTCTTCTTCATTTAGTCTAAAAACTAAATAAAACATTAAAATTATAAATATATTAACCCTCTTGGTGCTTTTTGTATAATAAGGGAACATGAAGTTGATCTACAAATCAATCCTAGCTCCAAGAAGATAGATCACACTAGCCCTTTAGCTTGTTAGTACATTTAAAAAATTGAGGACTAACCAATATAGATCCACTAGACCTAATTAATGGGTATATTACCACACAATATCACTAGAGAGTTTTCCAAATCCTCCACTTAATAAATACCACATAATAACCCTAACTAGGTCATATATTTTCTTATTAAAGAAATGAAAAATTAAAGTAAATCTAATCTAGTGCTCACCAAACCATGTGTCACAAATTAGGGATAATAAACATAAAAATAAAAATAAAAAGAATAATTATAATCAAGTCAATATAGATATAATCCTAATTCATAGAGAGATAAATACATTCAAAATAACAAAATCCATTACTTATGCTACTTATATCTACTAAAATGGACAAATAAGGGTTAGAAATACTTACCCTAAATATGAACCTATCAAGAATCAATCTCTCCCTTGGATAATAGTGTTTTTAAAGAGGTTTTAATGGTTTGTAAGGATCACAAATATAGGCCAACTCTATGCTATACGTCTTCTCCTATGCATCCATGACTTTTCCACAAGATAAGATTCTTATTTATGAGTGTAAACCCTAAGCAATGGCTCCTCAAGTAGAATGGTGGAAGATTAAATTGTAAATAAGATAAAATGAATGATCAATTTTATCTATCTCTCATGAAAATGTTGAAAAGGATGTGTTTATATATCTAGATCTAATATTAAACTCTTCTAAAGTTTTAGTTGATAGAGTTAACCCAATCAACCATGTTCTTTAATAAATAAATCATTTAGGTCCTAGACTAGGTCAATTGGGGCTAACCTAATCCCATAACATGTTTATATTTTAAGAATAAGGTTAGCCTAGGCTAATTTTTTTTGGTAAATGAAAAAAGAGTTTTTGGTTTAGGTAGGGGCCATTTGAGGTAATGAATTACTTGGAGGATTGTGTAGGGGAGGTTTAAAAGATTAGGTAAATGTATAGGATAGGTTTGTGTTGGTTTTGAATGGTGGTATAGGGAAAACCAATCTTGAAAATCAATAATACTCTATCCATGCCTTTCTCAATGTATATTTTAAAGTGTGCACTTAGAGAGATGGAGACTTGACAAGCTCCTGTAAGAGAGAAAGTATTATTAATTAATAAAATTTAAAAATATTGTGTGTATATATATGACCCAATCAAAGATCATCATGTCTCACATAGTTTCAATATGGGATGGTTCTTTGTGAAAATAACATAGCAACACATAATGATAAGTTAAGTAATTTTTAGTATTTTAAAGCATAAAAGAAATGAAAGTAAATGACTAAATTGAAATAATTAAAATAAATAAGTAATGTATGTGTACATTAACTTACCTTTATTAATGGATGGTTATCTATTATGTTTTTAGTTTTGATTGTGGAGGATGAAGAAACTACTTTGGACAAACCCTAAGGATACAAAACTTAAAGAGAAAAAACAAACAAACACGAGAAAATAAAAATAACAAGAATGTGTAGGCATGAAATACTTAGAAATTTGGTAAGCTAGGGTGATAAATTATAAGTTAGGACCAAATTACCAAGCTAAAATTTAGAGTGAATTGGGTAACAAAAAATCCAAGGATACTAAATGACTAAAAAACATAAAAAAGTATACCTTAAATAAGAAAGGTAGCAAACTAGATAAAATTAAGGATACATGAAAAATGAAAATCTAACATCAATTTGAAAGTAGTAATAATCCTTAATTAAACAAAGATGGGGAAAAAAATGATAAAACAAAATTTATGAATGAGTAGAAAAAATATTTAATCGATAATGGAAAAAGTACATGAAATGGAAAATAATGTTGGTGAGTGAGAAGTAACAATCCAAACTCACTCAACAATGGAGGAAGTACTAAAATATGGAAAAGGATGTAGTTGTTTATAAAAAGGGAATTATAAATTAAAACATTTAAATGAAACCAAGGTAATTATAGGAATGTAAAGATATGGTGTAAATAAAATAATCCACCATCACTCAATCATATTGTTATGTTCTAAAGATAGATAAAACCAAAAACAAATTAATTCTAACATGTTTTAAGATATGAAGAAGAGGGGATGTAGAAGTGGTGAAATAGATTAATAATAAAACTTTATTTTCAAATGGGAAATGAAACTAGTGGTGGTGTAAATGAAGGAAAAATCAAGGTAGAGAAACTCTTTATCAAAGTTAAGACAATCAACATTATGTTTGTCAAAAAAAGAGGAATTTAGACATTAAGGAAACTAAAGAATTCCTATCCACATAAATATTGGGTTATCAAATTAAGTATGAATATCATCCAATGAAGGTTGTATGTATGAATATTAAAATGGATCTACCTTCCCACAATATGTTCCCTATTCCTTAGGATGACTTAAAGAGTCATCAATTTATTATGAAGATTGGGTGCTTGTGTGAGAAAATAGGTATCACTTTAGATTTTTAAATTCTCCTATCCTAATCTACTAGCCTACTACATCCCAATGAACCATGGATCTATTATGAGGCTAACTATGGAGTTTGAGTTTCATTTGTACATAGGATATGTGTTATGAATCATATCTTTTGGTGTGACATTGACTTTTTTATTTTCATATTGCATTTTTATCATTGTTTTAAATGATTTGGATTTTAAATTTTGATAGATTTTTCTATTCTTCCTCCATATGGATTTGGAGAACCAAACATAGGTGCTAAAGATGACTATCATTTGAAAATTTTAGATGTGGTTACTAAAAAAGAGGACTTAGAAAGCATGGTGTCTATCAGTCTTGTTTATTCATGTAAAATTAAATTATTATCTTTACTTTGACCTTATTTTATCCAAAGTAGGATGAAAGGGAAGGAAATCAAGGGGAAAATGAATATGAAATAATTTGAATTGCTTTAATTTATAAAAAATGTGACAACTATGAAAAGTGGATATAGTGATAGGTAAGTATGATTATTTATCATAAGAATGTAAGTATAGGTAAACATGCTAACATAGTTTGTTATGCAAGTTTTATCTACAAAATAAATAAAAATTGAGGCTAAGAATATGGGACCACAAAATTGTAACCATTTCTTAACATTCTAAAAATAACACTGAGTTTGGTAAAAATGTAGAGTTTTATGAGGATATCCTAGTCTTATCCATGGTATTACACTATAACTCTTAAAAGAGAAACCCAAGTGAGTACAAAAATTCAAAAAATGATATTTGTGAGGAGAGCATGGTATTATTTATGGTCTTACACTATAACTTAGAAAATAAAAATCCAAGTGGGTGTAAAATAAAAAAATGGTATTTGTGAGTAGAGACTGGTCCTATCCATGGTCTTACATTACAACTCACAAATAAAAACACAAGATGGTGTAAAATGGAAAAAATATTATTTTTGAGGAGAGACTAGTCCTATCCATGGTCTTAGACTACAACTCACAAAATCAAAAATTAATTGGGTGTAAAATTCATTGGAAAATAAAATACTTGTGATTAAAAGAGAAAAAGTATGAAAAATCAATGTATGAAAGGAAAAGTTATTCATGAGGAAAAATGGATCCTATCCATGGTATTATAATACAAATCATGAATTTAAGAAACTAAAGGACCAAAAGAAGGAAATAATATTTATGTATAAGATAAACTTTTATAGAGGGTGAGATCATTGGAGAGGTCCTAAAATAAGTGTTAGTATGATAATGTATATAAATATGAAAAGAAGGGAAATATTTAAGAAAAATATTTCTTCAAAAATTGCACATTAATGGGTTCTTTGAAAGCATGGCCTTCATTACTTTGTAGATGGTAAGTGTTAGCACCAAGAATGTATTTCACTAAATAGGGGCCCCATCATTTTTTGCATATTTTATTTATTTATCATGGGTGCATTCTAACTTGAGGACTATATCATTAACATTAAAAGTGTGGACTTTGACCTTTTTATTATATTATTTGGAAATGTGAGCCTTGTATTGATGGTTATGTCAAAGAGTGGATAGACAATGCTCATCAAGAAGGTTTAGGGAATGAAGGTGAGCTTCACATAATTATTTATTAGGAATGATACCATAAAAATATATGCATATATATGGGAGTTCAACTTGTAATGATAATATGGATTTAGAACCATATATTAGCAAGAACGGTGTTGCCCCAGTGGTAATAAATATGCTAGTATGATAGGCCCAAAGTATAGGATATAAGTCAATATGTCAACCATTGCAAGTTTCTCAGATGGTTTTTTATAGGATTTTTTGAGAATTTTGTTAGTGGCTTCAGCTTGGCCATTACATTATGGATAAAAAGGTGTGGGAAATTTTAAATTTTACACATAATTGTTTCATGTCTTTGTTTTTGAAATTACCACCATTATCAAAAATGATATTATGGTGAAATCCAAAGTGACAAATGATTTAGTTAAGGATAAATTTATAAATAGTGGGTTTTTCATGACATTAACAAGATGTATGAATTCTACCCATTTATTAAATATTCAGTAGTAATAATGATAAAAACATGACCATCTTGTGACCAAGGTAATTTACCAATAAAATCTAATCCCCACATGGAGAATGGCCAAGGAGACTCCATAGTTTATATCTCAAATGGTGGTGAATGGATTAAATCATCATGAAGTTGGCAAGGATTACACTTTTTGGCAAAATTGATCACATCTTTCTTTAAATTAGGCTAAAAGTATCCCATACATAATAATTTGTGTGTTTTAAGATGTCCTCTATTGTAACCACCAAAAATTCCCCCATGTGCTTATTTAAGGAGAGGACAAACATCTTCTTGCATCACACATTGGGGTTAGGTACCTTTAGCATTATTTAAATAAAGAGAATTGTATCAAAAGACATATTTAAAGGCTTCTTTACATATTATAGTATTTTCCTAAGAATTTTTTTTAGGAGGATAGGTTTGATGTTCAAATAATTTGATGATGTTTTTGTATCATGGGATTTGTTGAATATTGACAACCTCAATATGAAAAATGAGCAAATCATACGATTGAAAATAAGAGGGTAATTTTCTTATTTGTATAATAAATTTAGAATTGTTAAGTACTTTATGAGTATGAAATAGAGATGATGAAGAAGCAAGAGAATTGGTTATGGAATTTTGATCTCTTAAAATTGGATCAAAGGTAAAAGAAGCAAACTCTTTGGCAAGTTTGGTTTCCATTTGATGATAAGCAAATAGATTTCAATTTTACACTGATATTCAACATTGACTTGGTTGTAGATAAGTTGGGAGTCACCCAAAGTGTGTAGATATGGGATATATAAGTCAAGTGTTTCTTTTAAACCTAAGATGAGATATTCATATTTGGCCATTTTATTAATAAAATCAAAGGTTAACCTAAATTCTAGAGGGATAATCTTAACATGAGGGTTTGTTATAATACAACTTTCCCCAACTCTTTGGAGGAATTTGGTGTCATCAAAGTGAAGGGTCAAGGTATCTTCATGAAAATCAATAATAACTTAAGGTAGTTATTGAATAACTACTTTGGATTTAGTAGTATAGAGAATGATATTGGTATCTTATTGATTATTTAGATCTAGATTAATAATGAAATTATGGAAATAATCTTTAATGGAGATAACTTAGTTAATAACTTAAATATAAATAATGTTGTAATTAAGAAGATTATCTTGAAGGTTATTTGTATCTGGTATAGGTACCACTACAAATTGATCGGTAATAAATTTCCCTTTGATAGATTTTTTATTGACAATTAGAATGTCAAATTCCATCAAGAGGGCCATTGATTTTCCAATTCTATCTCCAAGTAAGAATGATTTGGAGAAGAAATGATGAAGTGGATCAGATTATACAATGACATAAGTGGTTTGATAAAGTATATAATGAGATATATTTTTAGCTACAAATTAGATAGTGAGGCAATCACATTCTACTTTATTATAATGTTTTTTGCAGTCAAAAAGGCCTCAACTAATATAGTAAATAACATACTCTCTAATGGTATCATCTTGTTGGGAAATCATTACCCCAATTGATATGGGGGTAGAAGAGGTGTATAACATTAAAGCACAGTTATTGGAAGGTGGTTGAAGGGTGGGAGGATGAAGCAAAGATTCTTTCATGTTATCAAAATATTTTTGGCATGAATTTGTCCATTCTAGATTATTACCTTTTTTGAGAAGGGAATGAACAAAGTAGATACAATAAGCCATTTTTAGGATGAATCATTAGATTTTCCTAATATTTCCAAGGTAAGTAACACTATTGGGAATGGAATGAGGAATGGGCATGTTGACTATAGCATTGATTTTGGTGGGATTGACATCAATTCCATGAAGAGTGACTAGGAACCCTAAAAGTTCACCCAAGGATATGCCAAAGACACATTTGTATGGGTTAAGTCAAAATTTATATTTGTTTAATCAATAAAAAATTATAGCTAGAGTAGTGAGGTGGGTTGTGTGACTCTTATATTTGGTAATGAGGTCATAAACATAGATCTCCATAATCTTATGTATAACATCATGAAAAATGTGATTCATGGCACACTAGTAACTCCATATTTTTTAAGGTTGAAAGGTATTTTGATGTAGTAATAGGTTCCCCATTAAATCTTAAATGTTGTTTTATGTTGGTCTTTGGGTGCTATGTGAATTTGATTATAGCTTGAAATTTTTTCCATAAGTGACAACATTTCATATATAATAGTTGAATATATGATGATATCTATTGAAGGTAATGAGAATTTATATTTTAGACATGTGAAGTTAATATTATGGAAATTAATGCATATACGAATGGACATGGTGAATTTTTTTATGAATGATAATGTTAGCATGGATAAGAGGCAAGGATTAGTCAAGAGTTGTAGAAAGAACTAGAATCAATTTGGATGGATCTTTACATATGTGGCTTGAGGGGCATCAAATTATCTCCTAGAATATAGGCAATTGATAAATGGATTTGTGTAGTTGCACAATACACAATGACAAGTGCCATAAAAATAGCCTATTTTCATCTATAAATGAATGTTATACCTGATTTTCAGCTGCAAACTTTGACTTTCTCAATTATGATAACAACCTTGGGTCGATCCTCTCTACATAATTTTTTCTGATTGACATAGTTCTTGGTTGTGATTATTCTCACTTCATGAATGAATCAAGGTATAGATTTGAACAAATTTGAAGTGCTTATGATTTTGTAAAGTTATAAATGTATTTGAAGTTAGAGTACGTAGAGTAGAGACTCGGGAAGCTTTGCAATGAGAGGTTGTGGAGAGTAGTAGGAGTAGGAGTAGTTTAGGTTCTTAAATTCATTTGTAATGGATCAAAGTTATAAAATAAATAAATTTTTTCTTTAAATGAGACACCTATTTAATTCAGGGTGAGTTTTAACAAGGTATAGGGCAATATATTTAATTATAAATTATCAATTATGTGAAGAGAGAAAAGTCATGTAAGACAAAAGAAAAGGAAAAGCCAAAATGATTCAAGGAATCACTAGAAAGGGAAAGAGTCAAAAGGGAATATGAAGAGTCAATTTAAATATTTTATAAGCAATTGTATGATGAAGTGTAAAGTAGACCATTATTTGAATAAGAAATATCATCTTGGTCTCATTTTGAGTTGGTTTATTCTCTTCTTTGTATTTTTTATTTTCCATCATTTATGTTGTTCATACATGTAAATATGGTTATTTATTATTCTTTCCACTAATTATAGTCAACAATTAATAATGTTTCATACCCATTCAGAATAGGCAACATGTTTAATAAAATTGGCATCTAAAAGTTTGATAATTTCTTTGACTTAACGTGTATATTTTAGGTGGAAATTTCTATCATTTTTGTCAGATGATTTTTACATCTAGGTAGGTGATTATGTTCTATATAATTATACTATGATAAATACATATCATATATTCATATGACCAAGAAAATGTCTCATGATACTTATTGAAGAATAAGATAAAATTATCATGTTCTATTGGCATGAGTTATTTAGAGATAGTGATGGGTCTAGGATATGATTGTGTACCATATTATATTCTTTTTGTTTATTCAATAAGCATAGCATTATCATCTTGGAAGTGATATGGAGCATTAGGAAGAAAATAAATAGGATTTTTTTAGGGTCCACACTAGCAATGAAGTCATTAAAAAGAGGAGCTTTTCATTTAAAGTTTCCAATTTTATGATGTTGCTATAGAAGTTGAGGTTCTATAGCATGGAGTAACTCAAGTATGGATTCATCACTAGGTAGTGTGGGTAAGGGTCCATAGTATTCCATGTCTTATTAAATATTATTTTATTACCATGGTGATCATATTTAAAATGTATCTATCATACATCTATGGCTTTAACATCAAGGGTAATTTTAGGTGTAGGTGGAATTATTGGGTGAGGTTGATTGGAGTCAACTAGATTGGTAATAGGTGCATTAGGTTATGTTGTAGATGATGGTTCATTCAAACTAAGGTGGATAGCCTTAGTGGTATATATAGGATCATGAGAAGGAATGAGAGTACGTAGATTAGTTGGTGATATGGAAGATATAGATGGTTCTAAATTTTTTGAATTTTAAAGAGGTAAAATTTGTTTACTACCCAAGGGGTATTGAGAAGTGGAGGATTAATGGGAGATATATGGCCTTTAGGTTTGGATTCACTATTAGTTTATATATGAATTACATGAACATTTTAGTTAAAATCATCCATTTTGGTTAATATTTGGTGATAATGTTATACATCCAAATCTCATGATTGATCTTAAGCCATGATATAGTTGTCATCACAAGTGTGGGAAATAGTACATGCATTTGTCTTTAGAGGAGCATCAGAAGTAGATACACCTAGATCACTAAATTTGTAAGGTGACATTCTTAAAGGATATTAAATTAATCTTACCACTTTATATTCATTAAATGTGAAATCACCTTCTATGTAAGAAGCTTCATGTGTATTAATGGAAGAGGTAGTTCAATGATCTCATTTATTAGAGAGATGGTATGATCACATATTAATAAAAGAGGAAACCACTATGAAATATAAAGAGGTAAATTAGTAGTATTCATAGTTTTTTATAAGTCATTTGGTTTATCATCATTAGAATTGGTAAGAGTGACCTTCAAATATGGATTTATGTTAATGAATTCAAGTAGAGGTACACTATTAATTCATGGAATGGTTGGAATTTGATGCTAATATTTTGGATTAGGTAGATGAATACTCCATAGATTAGGATCAACCTCATATTTATAATGTTTTTCATTATGGATGAATTTGATACATTGACTACATGAGGAAGTAATATCCCTCATGTGATGTGTCCATAGACAAGTTAGAAGTATATTATAATTTAATGGTAATTCAAAGATTATGAGCTTGCTATGTATGGTATTGAGTCTACTAGTGAGGAGGATATAAATAAAACCAATTTAATTTTGATTTGTTTTATCAAATCATTGACATGTGAGATTATTTTGATTAAGCTGATCTTTAGCATATTAATGTTATTAAATTAGCCAAAGAGAGGTAATGTTAATTATCAATCCTTTATCAACTAATAATTTACAAATAAAGGTAGTATTGATTTCAATTTTAATGAAAATAGGTGGATCATCAACCCAAAAAAGAATTTCATTGATAATCATATCTTCTTTAAGGAATTATATGGAAGGTTCATAATAAGTATAAATAGCTGCAATAGTATATACTTATGTTGGTGCAGGATCATAAAGAGGTTTTTCCACTTCAAGGGAGGGTGGTTTTTCAATTTCTTATAATTGTTGCATTAATAAATTGTGATGATATGGAGAAGTAATAACCAACTATATGAGGGGTATTTTTCAAGGCATGGAGTTGAGTTCTTCTAAGAAATTCCAATGAGATTTAGAAGATGAAGAACCAACATGATGTTTGGAGGTTAAAATATTTTTAGTAGGAACCAAGGTAATTTGAGGTTTTGGTTGTGTAAGTGGTTCCTCATCTGTGTTATAAGGTATGGTAGTAGTAGTGGTATATTTGAGAAGTTGTTCATTAAATGATGATTTTTTTGGATTAGTGAAGGTATATTTGTAGGTGGATTTATATTGATAATTAAATTTATATGAATTCACATATTGAAAATTGGTATAATATTGGTCATAATCAGCATCAATTTTAAATATATACTCATTTAAATGTTTTAGGTTGGAAGTAGAAAATGTTTTTGGATGTTTAGAGGAAGAAGGCTTGGTAACGTGTTCTTTTGAGAGGATTTAACATAATCATGATGATGCATTTTGATCATAGCATCATGATTGAATGTATCTCCTAACATAAAATAAATAGAAAATTTGGTAAGCCCATGAAATGTTTCAAGGGAATGACTAACATTAGCATGAAACCAATATATTTTATTAGTATCATACCATTTATGTGGATTATTAGTGTGAGTGAAAGGTTTAAAAGGTGTTAATAATTTTTTCATTTTTTGAATAGTTAGGGGTACATGGGAAGTTTGGGTATTATCCATTTTAGCTACTCCTAGTTTTTTTAGGGGGATTGCCAGTGATTGCATTAGTGTATTTTTGTAAGGATCCATTGATGGTTTTAATTTTAGGATCAAAATTTTTCATATGAAAGTCTTGTCATTTATCTTGATCAATAACATTGCTTAGAATTTGGGGGAAAAGATTAGACCTTTTATTAAAAGGAAGGTGTTAAGGTGGTTATGAATAGTTTAAATAATTTATCATCAATCATGTTATGATAAGATTTTGAGCCAAATATGTCCATCATTTAATGAAAATAATAATTTGATTCAAAAGGGGATTGTTTAGCATTGATGAAATGGCTAAGATAGTTTTCAAGAAGATCATTGTCTTGAAATTCCTTAATTATAGGATTGACTAAATCCTCAAATTACCATATATAATGTTGATGGAGTTGATTATACCATTTTAATACATATCATATGAATGTTTTGACTAAAAGATTAGTATTGGTTAAGGTATTAGTTTGAGTCCACTCTTTATAAATATTACCAAATGCTTTAAGGAAAGATGTTGAGTATTTAGTCCTATGATGTTTAATAGTTGGAGAGATGTTTCCAATATCAATATAAATAATGAAGGAGGATAAAGGTTCATTTTGAATATTTTGGAGCATATTGATATGCATAATGGGTTGGGTAATGATATTTATTATGGCATTTCTAAGAGGTGGAGGGATAAAATTTTGGTTATTTTAAGGAAGGAGAATGGGAGGTTGATTATCCATGTTTAATAAATTATGTTACATTTTCATCATTTGATAAGTATTAGATGTTTACATTATATTCATAAGTTGAACTATTTGTGCAAAAATTTGAGTGGTGTCAATTGGTGGAGTGGGGTTATTAGTGTTTAAAGGTGGATTATTAGGATTGGTAGGAGGAAAATTCCCCAAATTGGTATTATGATTGGTTTTTGGGTGTAGGATTGTTAGGGGATGGGTTGTTGGTGTTTAAAATATTTCTTATCAGGTTATTGGTTAGACTTGTGTCAATTTCCCCATATTGTAGTAAGGTGATTTAGAGAGAGAATTGTCTTGAAAAGTGTGAAATGGATATGATTCATCATTGTCATTAGTTGGGGTAATTTAGACCATATCATAGTCTAAATATGAGGGGTGACATAAATTGCACTAAGAGTGAGAATCCTCTTGGGTAGCTGAGGTAGGAAGGAAAGAACATCCGATATATCACCTAAATGGATTAAGGTTGTCCAAAAATATTTTGATAAGGGATTTTATGCTTGGAAGAATAATCTAAGATCAAAAACAAAGGTGAAAAGTATGAGAAAAGTTGGTTAGATATATAAAATTATTGACCAAGAGGTAATGAGTTGACTAGGTAAATAAAGTTTAGAGGGAATATCAATAAAAAACTTTAGGATAGTACATAGTCAAATTAGTTGATTGTGTTCTATGTGGAAGCACTAAAAACTAACCTATATGATATTATATCAAATAAAATAATTATGTTATGTGGAAAATAAGATTGGACAACCTATGATAGACTGGTTCAGATAGGATGACTGTGTTCTATTAAAAATATAAATTTTAGGAGATATATTCAAGCATATCAACTATGTTCCAAAGGTATAGATAGGTTTTGATAGTTATGAATATAAACATTCTAGTTTTATTTTTTAGAATATTTAAAATAAACACATAAATAACTTTATTGATCCAGTTGATCTAGTTGTGCTACACAACACAAAACTTTCACCAAAGTTGTTTGATACAATTTTTACAACACAAAATATAATTATTAGAGAGAAAAAAACAAAAATATAAATTCTAATCTATGTGGTCATCCCTGAATATTTTAAATTGTAATTTTAAGAAATAAATGTGATAGAGAGTTGGCTATAAAAAGGATCTAAAAAGGTAATCTAATGATGGTTTCATGTAGTTGATGATAAACATGATCTATATTGGTGATGGTAATATATTGATATTGGGGCCTACCCGCTCACTTCATAATCTTGTAGTGATAAAGGTGTTGGGTGCTTTGCCAATATATACTATCAACCACATATTTATACTTAGCCAAAAAATTGAGTTAGCTTCCCCCTTAGTGATGAAATCCAAGTAGGAAGACCTTGATTTATAAATTTTTTAATGATTTTTGATGTTATATGGTTTAGAATTGTGTGAAAAAAATAAAAATAATAGTGTGACTAGATCGATAAAGTAAAACTTCCTATTTAGTCTATGTGTGTTACTTTAATAAATCAAGCAATAAAATGAAATGTGATTTAATTAATAATAAGATAAGTTAATTCAATTTCTTGAAGAGTATAGGGTCAGTTTAGATGACCAAGTATGAAAAAAATAAAAAATATAATCAAATTGATAGCTCATGTTTATTGATGTAAGATCTAGAAAGACAAGTCAAACAAGTTGATCAAATCTCTTGGGCAAGAAAGCAAGATACAAAACTATGTTGATATAATTGACCTAGTTAATTATATAACTATAATTTTATAGAATAAAAACTATGAAAAACAATAATTTAAATGAAGAATAAAAATGACTAAGATGGTGAGAATGAACTTGATAATTTTGAAGATGCTAAAAATGTTGTTTTTCATATTGTGTCATCCAGATGAAGATTTTTAGCCTGATAATAGAGTTGAATAGGTCATGTATGTTTCAAAACATATATGTAAAGTATAAAAATAATTTGATCCAATTTGATCTAATTATTTATGGTTGAAATTGACTTTTACAAAGAAATTTAAAGCTGATCTAATAGACTGTGTTAAACCTATGCACAAAATGTTAGACTGATTTGATAGATTCGATCCATTGGTGTAAAAATGAAATATATAATAAATTATAATAAATAAATGTATGAAATAAAACCTACAAAGTTTATTTCACATTGGGTTCACTATAATGTATAATAAGGGAAAGTTAAGTTGATCTACAAATCAATCCTAGCTTGGAGAAGATAAATCACACTATCCCTTCCACTTGTTGGTATATTTAGACAATCAAGGTTATGACCAATTCTGATTTTATAGACCTAACTAAGGGTTATCTTACCACACAATATCACTAAGGAGAGTTTCAAATCCTCTAGTCAAGAAATACCACATAATAACCCTAGCTAGGTCTTATGTTTTCTTATCAAAGTAAATGACAAAGTGAAGTAAATATAACCTAGTGCTCACCAAAGCATGTGGCAAAAAATGGGGGTAATATAAATAAAACTAAACATGAAAATAAGAATTATAATAAATTAAATATAGATATAATCATACTACATGGTGAAATAACTACATTAAAAAGCCATTACTTATGGTATTTATATCTACTAAAATAAAGGAGTAAGAGTTAGAAATAGTTACCTTGAAGATGAACCCATCGAGACTCAATATCTCCCTTGGCCAATGGTGCTTTATAATAAGTTTTTATGGTTTATAATGATCACAAAGATAGGTTGACTCTAGGATATAAGAATTATCTTATGCATCTAATACTTTTCCACAAGACAATATTGTTCTCTCCAAGTGTAAACCCTAATCAATTATTCCTCAAACAAAATGGTGGAGGAGAAGATTATAAAGAAGTGAAAATGAATGAATAACTCTCTCTCTCTCTCTCATGAAAATGGTAAAAATTATGTGTTTATATATCCATCTATAACATTAAACTCTTCAAAAAATTTAGCCAATAGATTTAACCCAATTGACTTTGTTATTTAATAAATAAAGCAGTTAGGTCCTAGACTAGGTCAGTCATGGCCAACTTAATCCTATAACATGCTTATATTTTAAGACTAGGTTTAGCCTAGTTTAGCCTAGGCTAATTTTTTTTGGTAAATTACAAAAACAAGTTTTGGCTTAGGTAGGGGACATTTGAGGTAGTGAATTAATTGAAGGAGTGTGTAAGGTAGGTGTAAACTCTTAGGGAAATGCATAGGAGAGGTTTGTGTTGGTTTTAAGAGGTGGTATAAGGAACAAAAATCTTGAGAAGCACCAATGGTCTACCCACCCCTTTCCCAATGCACCCTTTAAGTTGTGCACTTAGAGAGATTGAGACTCGATAGGTTCTTGCAAGAGAGAAAGCATCAATAATTGATAAAGTTAAAAATTTTTGTGTGTATGTACTTTCCATAAATATAAAATATAATTTTTAAATAAAAAATCCTACAATCTTCATTATTTCATATTTTTTCACTTGTTAGGTTAACTAATCCATAATAAGTTAAAACATATTGATTAAACCATTTTGGTGAACATATCCAAAAGATTCACTTAGGGTTTTATCCTTATTTTTAGGGTTTCATATCATTGCCTTAAGGTATACTTTGTAGGGTTAATTTTTTATATCCCGTCTTTAATAAAATAGTGAATGACTATAATATAAGTGCATATTTTGTATTTCTTGTCTCAATACTTTATTTTAATCATTACATGTTTTTTCCTTTACTATACAATTTTGTTAACTATATAATTTTATAAATCAAATATTTGTACACTAAAAAGATTGAAATCAATAATTAAAACTCTTTAGCCTTCCATTATTCATATTATTTTAGTATTCAATCTTATTTGATTCTTTTTACTATTAGGCACCAAAGGAAATGCATAACTCCTTTTGTTCCTCCTCCCCTGGCCCTAAAGTTTTTACCAACTACCATCCCACCCCCATTATTCACCCAATACTTATATTAGATTTTAAAGTCCATGTAATCATAACTAGATGAGGTAGGGTGCCCCACTATGATTGAAAATATAGATTTAGCTAACATGTTCCTCCTAATCCCTCCCACCTCCCATGAGGACATCCACTTAATCAAAATGGTATGATATTATTGATAAACTAAAAAATAACCATGCTAAGATTTATATCCTTGAATTATTAAAGATATCAGTCATTTAAAAGGACATCTTATATGAGTAATTGCATGAGACAACTCTTAAAAATTATAGATAAGCTTCATAATTTCCATATATTATAAATAAATTAAAGGATATTATAAAAAATAACTTCTTTTTAAAAGCAAGACATATCTACTAGACACATAATAGTGAAAAATCTCCCACTTTTCATCCAAGTTTAAATTAAAAGGAAATAAAATGAGTATTAATAAGTAATGGAACAAGATTGAATATCAAAAACATGAATTTATTACAAAAATTGTGTATCAATATGGATAGAATTAAACAATTAAATCATTACATAAGAGGATTTCATAGTGTTCTACATCAGGTCAATGTAATTGGATATGAAACTAGGACCCAAGATAGTGTCTATTTCAAGTCATGCCTGATCATTTACATAATAATATTCTTTTGGGTTGACTTTGGATACATGTTATGAAAATAATACATCTGCACTACATATATATGTGAATTTCATGCATGATGACTATTTGTATACATTCATTTTAGACAATGATCCCTTAAAATGTTTTAATATGACATAATTAAAGAATGGGGGTAACTCACAATCATATTTTATGAATTACTCTAAATTTATTCCATCACAACCTATCCCACAAGATCAAAACCATACACATGAGGATGGATAATCAAGTAAAGTAAATGAGAATGACCTAGTTATGATTAGTAATGAAATATAATTAACTCACTACAATCTAGAATATAAAAAAAATGAGGAAATTATATATCTTCCCTTGGTTTAAAATTTATAAAATCCATATGACATAGTCACTAATTATTATGAGAGTGATAACAATGAAAATGATATATAAGAAAACATAAATGATAATTTACACAAGACCCATTACAATCTCATTGATTCAAATGACTACCTATCTCATAATATGTTTACACCCATCTGTGTAGTAGAGTATAAAGATAGTTCCTATACAAAAGACATTGATCATTCAAAGGTTCCTATTTAATAAAAATATATAGGGGCCAAAGTAAATGCAACAATTTTAGATAATAAACATAATCTAAATACAAATAGCTATTTCAAGGTTATTTCAAACCATGACTTGCATATTCTAAAATAACCATCATTACAAAGCTTTTTAAAATCAGGTGTTATTTGGGAATAAGAAACATTATATATTATGAACTATAAAAAAGGTTTTACACAAAATTAAATGAATAATGTGGAGTTTTTGGAGAAAAATCTTGCTTAAACAATAAAACTAACAAGTATTAAAAAAATAAACATCATCTTACAAACTATAATGTATAATAAAATAATATATTCCATTACCATCCATTAGACATAGAGCTATGAGACATTTGTCACATTAGGAAGGAAAATTATAATATTATTTTCATAGAATCACTAGGCATGGAGAAAATAATTATATAACATTACAATAAAAAATTTAAAATAAAATAATGAAAGGATCATTAAGTTCAATGCACCATAACAAGAATACTCACCATTAACATATAATATAATTAATAGACAAATAAAACAAACAATGATCATAGACATCCATGAAAATAAATATTGAACATTAGAACATACATGGAGGGTGTTTATTAAGGACAAATTTAAATTTATGAAGACTAACTCCTCAACATTTTTAATGTTGAATTATTATGATTATTTAATACATGAAATTGATAGATTTAAAATATTATTCACATTATGAATAAATACATGTAAATTTTAATTAACCCATTAATTTTGGGCCAAATCTCATCAATACATCCATATGGGTGATTCCCTATATCACTCACTCAACATTTAAATTGGAACATGAATGATTATACTTCATGTATGTTACATCAAATATTATAAGTCAATAATTTTTTTATTTGATATGGTAAATAACTAGGTCTTATAGGGGATTGGAACCATGAGAGTGAATTACATCAATTTAAATAGGTCAACCAAGGCCAAAAAGACATAAATAGTAAAAAAAGTACTTAGAAATGAAAACAAGAAATAAAAATAAACATTGTTCTAGGGAAAAAGTCCTTCCTGAGTATCCTCAATAGTAGTAATATCATTTTCATAGATGGTTGGTTTATCTTTTGAAACCTCAATTCTTAGGACCTTCCATTACCTCCCTAGGGAAAATCATTCTAGGTCACTTCCTTTCTTTCACCTATAGATGAGTTTATTAATGGAGGATCCCAACAATGACCTGAACCACCTAGTGGAGTTCATTCTAGTCCTATATAAGCTTTTCCAAGACAAATCCTACCTTTTAGACCTTTAAGTTTTAATTTTCCACCAAAATTTTATTAATTTCCTAATCCTCCATCATTATGGCCTTATAATTATAGCCTAAATACACAAGAGAACCAATTTTAATGAGTTTTGTCTTAGGGATAAACATTAGTTTGAGGGGTAGGTCATCAGGGGGGACTATGAAAAACTATTCTAGGGGGAATGTTTAAGAGGTTGGTGTGATCCTTTAGGAGGGTCCTCATTCGAGAAGTCTTCCTTAGAGGGGGATCCCCTATGGGGCCTTATAACCTAAAAGGGTTTGACTGTGCTTGACAAGTAGGAGGATTAGACCCTGATGGAGGATAGGGTTTGTATTATTAACTTGGTGGAGTAAAATAGTAGTTTCTAAGGATTTGAGAAGGAAGTAAGGAAAACTAATTTTAAAATCAATGAAGTGATTCAGGATTAGGAAATGATGTGAAAAAATCAAGGTATACTTACCTTCTAGAGTCATGTACCTTGTGACCTAAAGGTAGATCTTTGGCTAGTGATGCAGGAGGTTGGTGTGAGGGAAACCCTTCTTGTTAGTTTGTATAAATCCATTCATTATGAAAAATCACTATAGGGAATATTGATTCTTGGAATGATCTTTGTATTCTTTGGCTCCATTATAGGACATGTCTGTGGCATCATCAATAACTTCCTTTGAGACATTTATGGAGATGCCTCACATATTGACTTTGCATTTTGTCCATGCCACAATGAAGTTTTAGACAACCATGGAATTATATTCTCTAATGCATTCCATAAACTAAGTAAGGTCACCTTTCTTGAGTTTTTATAGAACTTATTTTATTCTCAAACCTCTTTACATGAGGTGGGTTCTAAGCAGTCTCTATCTTCACCCATGGGTGTTGGAGTCATAGGGATGTAATGGGAGGGATGAAAGTTATGGATGTAGCCAAAATAGCTAGGACTAAAATGGGAGGGTGTCCCCATCAAATTCATAATAAAATAATTAGACCCCCTTCCTTTGAAATGAATGAAAATCAGTTGAATCAGGATTTACCTCATTGAGTTGAAGGGTTGCACATGTGAGGGGATGATAGTTCTAGGTTGTATTAGTACCTTCCATGTGGATGACATCATTCAGCTTAGGGGGGATGTTGCCTACATTATAAATCAATAAATTACTTTATTACATGAATGAAATATAATATATATTTGACATTGGTAATGGTGAAAATAAAAATGTAAAATCATCAAGATTAATTAAAAATATATTACATGAACAATGACACATAGTGGAGGGAAAATCAATACATATACACAACCATTAAAAAATGTAAAATTAAAGGACAATCCAAGTGGTATAGACACATTTCAAGAATAAGATGAATTTTATTCTTTATTTATAATATTTCAAAACTACAAACAAAATCAAAAAGGTCAAGAAAACCAAAAATAAGACCTAATCATGAAATGTTTTCAAGTTATATTATTCATTTTTGTTATTTATCACATGTTTGGTAGATTACATAACCTTTTTCATATGCACGTGAAGCTTATGATATATGAGTGGCATATATGAAAATAGATACACATCCTACATGGATGGATAGACGTAGGACATTATTATATTTATGGGTCATGGCAATAATGGGGGAATTTTATTCTAGAGGCTACATTGATATAGGTTACATCTTTCTATAACCTTTCCACTTATCATGTTGAGATACATTTCTTGCTTACATATGTTTTACTATTACTCACACTCTTTACAATGTTACATTTCAATAACATGATAATTTACCATTATGTGACATTGACATACATTTATATAATATATAAGTTGACTTTTTTTATGCTTCCTTACTTTTGTATCCTTTCATGATAGGCTAGTAATTTTTTGTCTATTATTTGTGGTCCTCAGATTTGTGTGACATTTTTGTTACTTGTGTGACATTTTATTATTGATTATTTTTGGACCTTAGACTTTTAAATGTGACATTTTATTATCTCTTGTATTTTTTATTGGTATTGTGTGTGAAACATATTATTATCCATCATATGTAGACCTTGGCCTTGACTATGAGATATTTTATTTTCTCTTGTATTCATGTATTGGATTTGTGTTTGAAAGTTTATTCTTCAGAATATATGGCCCTTTTTCTTGTGTGAAATTGAGTGTTATTTCATATGTTTAATGGGTATGAAACTATATAATTATGAGTGGATAAATGTAGGATTTTTTGTTGATATTGTTGATATCTATAATTTTTTTGTGTCATGATACATATCATAAATTTTTCATTATTATCTATGGTGTGATGATTCAGATCATATGCCTTTATTGTATAGTATTATTTATTTATTATATCAGTGATGGTTACTACACCATGATTCATTGAAATATTTATGTCAACATGATACTTTCATTCCTTACATATAATTTATCATTTATTATTTGATGAAAAATTCATACTATGATGACATATTCTCCACATGTTGACATGATTAAATATTTTACATAACATGATAAGTTAACTCTTTTATTTTTAAATGATTAAATATTAAGATACATCCACTACCTTAAAATTTGGGCATATTAGTGGTATTTTCATATACTTATGCCTCTATGAGTAGAAAATTTAGCTATTGGTATAGTTTATAAGATTAAGAGAAAAAAAATTGTTTTAAATATGGGACATGTATTTACAAATTAGAACAAAATTTTGGGTCATATTCCATGCATATGCATACATTTTAAAATAACATAAGTTATAGGTGTTTATATATAAAAATATTTAGAAAAAAATGTTGGGGGTAGATTACGTGCATATTATAGACACTCAAATTTAATCATTAAGTTCTTGACAACATTTAATATTGACATCCTTACCCTAATTGGTCTTTTCACCATTATGTTAAATTTAAATATATATTAGATTCATAATTATTTCACTTAATTACTTGAAAAATATTTAAAACATAGTTTAATAATCCTTATTCTACTTACAGAGTCATTTTATCCAAATCCAAATAGACTCTATCCTTCACAAAAAATATTTTGATAGGCAGACAAGGTCACATCTCGATCATGTCCACTAGTGTGACCTTATCCCTTTCACTCCAATATTAAATTTTTAGATTCAATTTGTTTCATAGTAGTTTTAATTTCATTTTATCAAGGTTAGTTAATTAAAAAAAATCCACATATTACTTTATATAATCACATTAAGGGCTGTCGAATAATAATCCATAAGTCACTTGTAAAATCTACTCTACATTGAGAAAAAGGGAACCATTATTTCTAATTTAAATAATGATTTATTTTAATAATCATATTATAAGTCTAAATTTATTTTATTATATGCCAAGGGAACTCATTTTCAAGCATTCACATCAATCTATCTAGTTTCATTCATATAGAAAATATCAGTGTTCCCATACTCAATTTAGTAGGGAGAACTACATCAACATGAGTAATTTTTGGGATATGTTTTTAGTAGAGGTTCCTAAAACATTATAACATGTTAAGGATGAGGATATATAGGATATAATTCAAGTGCACATAATAGTGTATTGTATTCATATAAGAACTTGGATAATAGAAACATGACAAACGTTAATTATCCTATGTTATGTAGGAATTAAGAACAACTAGTGTTTCATAAACACAAATAATGAATTCAAGTTAAATTAGATAAAAAGTAATCAAAAATTATACATTATAATGCACATGGGAACATAATAATAAATCACATATGTAACCATAACCAGATGAATCTATATTGATCTCTTCAAAAGTGGAACCCTATTCTTCTTATAATTAAAAGTATATATAGACGTTTCCAATCTATGACTGTTCATCTTCTTATCATAATTGGCACCAAAATTGGAGTCTATTAATATTATAAACTATTAAAAGTCATGAAAAAAGGACAAAATAGAGTTATAAAAATTAAAATGAGTACATAATACATGAATATTAGACAAATATCTTGCATAGATTTACAATCTGAATTCTTCTACCAATACTTTCCTAGACTTAAAATGTTGTCTCATCCCAAGAAAATGTTATAAGATATATTAAAAATGCACTAGTAAGAAAGGGTTGAAGAACTGGTTAGACCAGTAAGAGTCATAGTAATCACTTAAGGTGTCATTTCTAGTTTTCGCCTCTTGTACACTACTTAACCACCCTTTCAAGTTTTCAACTAAGTAGCATACCAACCTACCACCCTTTGTGGGTTTTCAATAGGATGTAATAACTAGGTGGATACCATTTACAAATTTTGAACCATCTTGGCCCTACTTATCTTACTAAATCATCCCAAATATAGAATATTATATAAAAAAAACTCAAAATTTGTACTTTATGTAGTACTTAACTTGATGGTGATGGCATGGAAACATACAATGATGGACCTAAAGAGTCCTTGGAATTTTATTGTGTGTCATTTCATTGAGTGATGATATATTGGAGCTTTGAAGGTGGTATATGTGGAAGTGTGTTGACAATCTAGGTGACTGCACTAGAAAAAAGGGACAAATCCATTTTGTATGCATGTCAGTCTAACATCACTTCTTGGATCAATCATAATAGGGTATGTAATGGAGAATGGTATCCAATGATATATTTAATATCTATGTCATCAGTTATTCTCAAGTTTTTCTTAGTATTCACAACCCTTATCTAAATCTCTCCACTCAATTTTTCCATCTATTCTGCATGTCATTGAGCTTGGAGGCTAGCAAAGATATTGTGCAAAATATAACTCTACCAATTCAAGAGGTTTTCATGCACATTATCCCTAACATAAAGTAACTCCTAGAGTGATTCATCCTTTTCCTCCCTAGTGGTAGTGTGGTTGGTCATGGTTAATTTGGAGGTGGTGGCCTTTGTAAAATCTACACTAGAACTAGATAATGAGGTATCTAGTTACTACTTCCAATCCATCAAGATGCATGTAGCCTTTTGTACTTGAAGTGTGGTAGTGTCAATCATTCCTTGATACTCCTATAGTAAAGTGATAATATTTTTAGCCTTAGTCTTAACATCTCTCCCCAATGTGCCAACTGCACATAGTTTTTAGGTTGCACACCAATCCTTGGTTAACTCAAAGATAAGTGTCTTGAGTCTACATTGATTGGACATGAATTGATCCCCAATTTCTTTAATGAATAACTCAGGATAAGTGTCTTAGATAATCTTGGTAGCTTCATGTAGGTGAGCCTTCAACTCAATATTATCAACCTTAGATTGATCCATTTATTATTCCAGAGAGGTGACCTATTGCACAATAGATTCTTAGAATGTAGTAGTGCCCTCTAACTATTTACTCAAGGGTAATATAGAGGCATATAATGAGTCTTCCTACTAGAGGGGGAATGTTTTTAATATTCCTATAGTCATTAAATGGTTGAGTCATGGCATGGTCTCAAGTGGAAGAGAGAAGGTGGTGCATCAAGCACCCATAGTCAAGATGTCCCATAGCCATACTCCTCCCTAAGGCAATTTTGGTTTTTGTGGACCTATTGGAGCTAAAAATGGTTATATTTCTTTATTTAGTTTTTATGATCTATCTTTTTCTTACTCAAGCACTTGTTTTTATTGTGTCATAGCCTCTACTTTAATCTTAAATTGTTATGCTACATCTTCATCCTATTTTATTTTGGCATCCTCCTCTACTTTCCTATTAAAATAATCATGTTTAGCTTTCTTTTTCTCCTTTTCCTCTTCCTATAACTTTCTCACACACTCTTATTTCTTTTTATATTTATCTAGTATAGTATCCTTGGATTTTTTAGTTGTATCCTATGTCTGTGCTATTTGGTTAGCCTATGCCTTAGTTATAATTATTTGTTGTTCTTGCACTTCAGACTTTTATTTGCATAGGGATTAATATTATTATTACTTCTTCTTCTTCTTCATAGATTATTATTATTATTATTATTATTATTATTATTTTTATTATTATTATTATTATTATTATTATTATTATTATTATTATTATTATTATTATTATTATTATTATTATTATTATTATTATTTTGAATGAGTGGTATCCTCCATAGCTTGTGTTGCCTATGTTGTTGCATCCTATTATTGTTTTTCTTCTTGGGCCTTGGCCTTGGGAGTGAGTGCAACATCTTTGTTCTTCCATTCTTCATCCATCTTCTTTTGATGCACCTCTTATGCTTGCTTTAATACATCAATATCTTCTTGTGCCTTTTTGGCCAGCTCAAGAGCCTTTTTTTATTAGCCTCTACATCTTGGGCCTTTTATGTGGTTTCATCTTCTTTAGCTTGCTAACTTTCTCATTAAGCTTATTGTTATTGAGGCTGATCTTTGTGACATTTCTTCTTTTCCTATTTTACTTGGCATTATCCTATATGAGATACTTCCTCCCTTGAGTCTTATTGTTTTTATATTGTGGGTTGGTTTAGTGTTAGTTTATCAACCTATAGGGCTTGTTGTGAAGGGGTAAAATCACTTAGATAGACCATGGATCTAGAAACATGTTTTTTTTATGCCCTAGGGTAATCAACCTACATTTGGGTGGTGGTGAAGTTGAATATATAGAAGGCTACACTTACTACACCATGGCTATCTAGATGAAGTGCATTCTTTTAAGGTAGTAAAAACCCTAACCTTGTGCCTAGTTATTAGTCTATGCACCAAGAACTCTTATGGGTGTTTTTGTAATGGCACAAAGATGTATATAGTTGAGAAAGTGGTCAAAGGTTGCTACTAGAAGAAGTCAACCCTTATTTACATCTGCTCAGCTTCTTCACATATAGTGTTGACAAAGATAGATGTGGGGCATGGTGTTAGTTCTACCCATAGAATTAGAGGAACCTTTTTTCACACTTAGATCATGTGTGTTTCCTTCTAGAATAATAATTCATTTTCCTCCTCTCTATCATAAAAATATTTTTCCATGTCTATAACCATTACTTGGTAAATCTTGTACTCATTCATTCCCATCTAAGGAAGGTCATAAGAGCTTGTGATTTAGGGTACCTTAAGATCATCAAGCCATGTTGGAGTACTCCTTGTCTTGTAATTCTCTGGAGAAGATGATAATTATTACCACATAAATATCTTATGCTTTCTTTTCTATAGCTAGAAAATTGTGACTTCATATTATTGTTGTAATGTAGGGACTACTTCACCAGGTGGTATAGCTTAGAATAGTGTCACATGCCTATATGCATTGGTTTTTTCTTGGTGACTTTGATCTACACCATGGCCATGATAACAAAGAATGGTATAGGTCTAAATGGTGATGTGACCAACTCATGAATATGGATGAACATGCCTTTTGGTATCAAAGTAATAGTAACATGTTGCTTCAAGTATTATATGATGTCTAATGACACCTAAAGATGTGTGGAGATCATCTCCAATCACTCCTCCAACAATATATTGAATTTACCCTCATGCTCTAGGGAATTTCACTTAGATTTCCATATTAGGTTATGAAATTACTACACTAGCTACTAGTTAATCTCAGGGTGTACCTTTCCTATAAAGGACTTTTATTGGGTGAAACAAAGTAGAAAGATGAGAAATTGGTACTAAAAGGTCTATTTATAGGTCATAAAACACTTTTTTGATGTTTTTTAGTATCTTTTAAACAAATTATTTGAGCCCATTAAACTACTCATTATGGTGGATCATGTGATGTGTAATGTCCATGACCCCTTTTGGAATTTACATTATAGATTTGGTGGTTTACCAAAACCTCTATGTGATGCATTATACCTAGATTCACACTAGTTCATCTTGAAATTATTCAATTGGGATTCATTTGGATCCCTAAATATATAAATTTATGACCTGTTAAAGGATAGGAGGTGTTCTCATATTATATGGGGAAAGGGAATCTCTTTGTGCAAGCATGCCCAAAGCTCAAGCCATTACTTATGTGTTTATTTCTATCATGGTGTTGGGGCCAAGGTATATGTTTCCATTATTTTAATGGCTAATAAATACTTACACAATCTCCCCCAAGTAACCAAAATTTTGAATGTGAATAAAGTGATTGACCCCTATATTGTATAATTAGTGGGGGACTGCAAGATCCACTGGTTACACAACATTGATGGAAACTGATTGAAAGATTTTATGCTCTATTTCTTAGAGGAAATAAAATGGATCTAGATCAGTGAATTTTATTTTCCAAAGTGATAGGTCAATGCCCATTTCTTATTTTTAATAATCTATCAAACTCCTAATGAGTTGTGAATGATCGATGATCACTAAGTGATGAAATTGAAAATATTTTTGCTATCTATGTTGTAAAAATTACTTAGCTCTTTAAACTTTAGTTTGTGAAAATATTTATAAGGATGAAATATAGACTTGGCTCACAACCTTATGCCTTTATAGATTTCACACCTATTGGTTTTTGTATAACTACCACATTGAGATATCCATTTGACATCAATGTAAATGCTGATGTGGAAACTCCTAATCAATCTGACAATTAAGTTATTTAGTCATTATCACACGCATCAAGATATGTCCTTATGTTCTTTATTGTTCATGCTATATTACAAATGGATGATGTTGAAAGGCCACCAATTTTTTGAAGATTAGGTCAATTTAACCTTGCATTTGTCCTTAACTACTTGAGGATTATTGTTATAAGGTGAAGATCTTAGCTGATGTGACTTTACCATACATTTTTTAGACTTAATTTCTTTCATTTTCTACTACTAACATCCATGATAGCACATTTAAATTATTATGTGCATGGTTAGTGTACACTATACTTTTTATTATGGTTCTAAAAATTTACTAAAGATATCATATATAAACACACACATGCACACATAGAAAAAGAAACACACAAAAAACATATGGAAATGGAAAATCCTAATCTACTCAGTGTTACTTAGCACCCACTCATTTAGTATAAATAGATGAATTAAGAATATTGGAAATAGGGCTTAAGCCTATATCCATTCACCTACCCTAGAAAAATGGTTCCTTACATATCTCTCAAAACAATAATTCCTTGATATAATATTTCATGTATAACATAAGGCCCTTTCCATCTAATATATAATTTACCCAAATATTCTATAGAGAAACTATCATATAATAAAACTGATTCATCTTAGTGAAATTACCTATGGAATATATTCCTATCATTCCATGATTTTTGGCTCTACTTATGAACTTCCTACATCCAATATGCTCTACATCGATACCCATCCATCATATTCAATTCATGAAGCTTGTTGGTGAGAGACTCATGATCCAATACTCTCATGACCATTGCAATGCATAGACTGGGTACTGAGTATTCCATTGGCATTATAGCTTCAATCCCATAGACCAAATATAATGGATTAAAACATGTATCCCTCCTATAGTGTATGCAATATTCCCAAATAATCATAGGAATTTTATCTTCCCAATCATCTTTCTTGACATCACATATCCTTGTCAACATTTTACCCAACACTTTAATAGAAGCCTCACCTTGGAGATTATATTATGGATGGTACATATTACTTTTATGATGAGAGATCATGAATTATTTAGTAATAAATTTGATGGTGTTTTTTAAGAAGTGTGTCCCTTAATTACTAATAAACGTGATGGGCCATCTAACTCTTGTAAGGATATTCTCATAAATAAATTTTGTTGCATCCTTCACATTATAACTGTCATAACAACTTTAATCCATTTGGTAAAGTAATCTACCATAGTGATAATATACCATACTTTGTTACATTTAATTGAGGGATTGATAGGTACTACAAAATTGATGTCCCAAGTATTTAAAAGGTTCTTTGGCTAATAAAGTCTGCAAAGACATTTCATCCTTTTGGAGTGTCTTACCATGCATTGACATATTTCATAGTGTTGTGTTGCCCTATGTGCATATTGGAAAAGTTTCAACTACCATAACCCACTCTATAATAATTTCCTTATAGTAGCTTCTCTATAAAAATGACCACCTATTATTCCTTGGTCTGCTTATTATAAGATTTATGGTCATTCATGTTTTATAACTACCCTATGTAGTACTTCATATTTCCCTAAATGATTCAAGATCCCATTTATAATAGTATATGGCAAATCTCTAGTGACAAAATGCTTCTTATCTCTTTCATGGTAGTGCATAGCAAATACTCCTTATTTTAGGAAATTAGTAATTACCTCAAAATTTTTAGATATCATAGAAACACAAAATAGATGGGCATTAAGAGAATCTTCCTTTAGTTCTTATAGGTCTTCCCCATTTGTGATTCAATTGAGATGATCTATTCCCACATTTTATCTTCATATCTTGATGTTATTATAGAATTAGAATCCTTGAAATAGAATTAACCATCTTGAAATGCATCTTTCAAGCATCAATTCATTGACAAAGTGGCACAAAGCTTGATGATCCACGAAAAATTCAAATGATGTCACAAGAAGAAAATGTTGTAATTTTTATTGTGTGAACTCTATAGCCAATATTTCCATTTCATATGTCATGTAATTCTTTTTTGAATTAGACAAATTTCATCTTGTAAAATTAATGGGGTGGTCTAGTCCACAATATTCTCATTGTGAAAGCACAATAATGACTATGATACTAGAAGCATTAACATGAACATTAAAGGATTGATAGAATACAGAAAGATGATAATAGGTGTAGTGACTAGTCTTTGTTTCAATTTGATAAATGTTGCTTGGTACTCATAAGTTCAAACAAAATTTACACCTTTACAAGGTAAATACTCCAATGGAGATGAAATGGATGCATATCCTTTTATAAACTTCTGATAATACACTATATGGATAAGAAAATATCTCACTTATATGGAGATGACTTGTGGAGGCATACTCAAAATGAATAAAATTTTGGCCTGGTTTATGAAAATGCCTTCACTACACATTACATGACCTAAAAAGACATTAAATCACCATATAATTTAATCTCCCATATTTTCTAAGGCTTCACCACTATGGGACTAACCCAATCTACCTTTTTTATGGGATAGATTATACCTATGTCTTGTATTCTATCTAGTTCAATCTTCAATTTAAACTTCATGTTTGGGTTTAAATTATATGGCCATTTCTTTATGGGTCATGCATACTCCTTGAGTTAAATATGTATTTCACCTAGGGATGGATCGAATCCTTTTACATTTAAAAATTTAGTGTGAAACACATCTTGATAGTCTTGTAGAAGTTATATACCTTCTAAAACTTCGAATTCAGTCCAATAGTCACCTATATGTGCTAGTTTGGGAATCTTCTCACTTCCAATGTTTTCCAAATGATTTTTAAAAGGATACTAACAAATATTATGCTTTTCCTTAGCAAAATATTCTTATATAATTCATTTCACTTTTATTCTATAATTTTTATGTTGCACAACTTGTCTTCTTTAGTGGGTTATATGATTGAGTCCTTCACTGGTTCTAGTGGTCATTCAGGTTCAAACAAATCAGTCAGATTGATATCACTATCAATATTTGAATCTTCAAATTCCTCCTCTTCATCCTATATTTGATGGCATGGATTAATAAGAGATTATTCTTATATCTTGATAGCTTTATATCTTTTTAAATTTGTATTTAGATCATAGGCTACATTCTTATGTGTAGTAGATTCTATCATTGTGCTTAAGTCTTCTATGCACCCATGGCATAAGAAATGTTTGATTTTTAGTAGTGCATTATGAACCAGAGGATTCTATTCTTCAAATATAAAATTCTATATGAAATCTCTCTGTACTTGCACCCAATACTTTTTCTCCCTCTTGTGTTCTTGATGTATATACCATGATGATGGTAAAGGGGTAAGTGTGTAATGAAATATGTGAGCCCAATACTTTGATGCCACATGTTCTTCAGTCTAGACCTCAACAAATTTATAGATATGGATTTTAGGTAGTCACATTCCTAAAAGAAATGTCAATTACTTGTAATGGTCTACAATAGTTAAAATCTACTAATCATAAGCTTACACACATCATCCAAATAAAATTGATCATTTATATGAATTTCCCACCATGTCACTACAACTCCCTTCAAAGAATAATTCAAGGCACTAACCTACTGACTAATGGTAGGTACATGGACTTGTAGGCACATAATGAATTAATTGATATCCTCAATCACATAGAACAATATAAGTTTTCTCTCATGAGTGAAGACGTTTTTCATAGGTATAAGTTCATGATCACCAAAAGTCCAATTTATTGGATGTGTATTTGAGTCTTCACTAATATATGAAGCTAGTTCCTAAGGAAAAGTTCCTTCTCTACCTAGACCTATATAGTCATGCATATGATCTTCTACTTGATAGAGAAAATCTTCTTTTGGGTAGGTAGGGGATTTAGAAAAAATGGATGCATAATCATTTAAGATAAAATAAGGTGATAATGGTTGAGTAACTACTAGTTTGGGTTTCCATTATTTAGATGTCTTCAACTATTGAGTGAGTAAAGATTATACCTAAAGTTTAGTATGTTCATACAAGAATTTGCACTCAAATACATGTAGATATTTTATGTTCTCTTTAGATTTTACCTTCATCCAATTGGTTTCTTTTATAACATAATGATATTTTGGTTTATTCAAAATGATGTAGGGTATGTGTACCTTATTCAAAGTAATGATGACAATATTATCTACTTGATTCACCTCTAGTTGATTTTGCATAGTATTGATAGTCATCTAACCATCATATGTATATTTTTTACCAATCAACAATGGATAATGGGTTATTTTTGTCTTCATATTGATGACTTCAAAATCACCTTGTAGGCTCAATTGTATGACTTTAATATCAATGTCTTCTAATCTACTAATGGGCTCAACTCTTATATAGTTTGATAAGCTCAAAGTCACTAGTCTATAACTTAGAACCGACCATCCAATCACCTCCCATGTAGACCTAGGGATCATGTTGACCATGATGCCAAATTCAAATATAATATTTAAAATTTCATACCTTGCAAATTCAATGTCAATTTACACATCTACATCCCATGGCTTCTTTGTTTTGACATACCAAACAAGATTTTTTTAATCTTGTGTTTCCCTCACTACACACACTCTAGTAGATTATGTAACAAGTTTGTGATGTTATAAAGATGTCTTCATTTTATAGTGTACTTAAAAGCTTCAATAAATTTATTAACATAGTAACAACATCTTGACACATAATGTGTATAATTTTTACATTGATTGTTATACCATCTCCTTTAGTAGTGTCTTGGTGCTAAATATTTATTAGCATTTGTGTAGCTTCATACATGAGCCCCTTTTATCTATATGGGTCTGGTTATTTTTCCTATTTTTCTTTCTATATTCTTGAGTCCTAAGGCATTATGAGAGGAATAAATCCTCTCTCTAAATGTTGGTGTCTTGTAATGGCATTCATAAATGCATCCTCCTCAAGTAACACATTCACTATGTTAATATTCCTAATGCCCTTTTCTTTTATTTTCTTTTTCAAGATGAGATAGTTTTATATTTCATGTTGCTCATATACTCTAAAATATACACAATAAGATCATCTTTAAAGAATCCAAGGTAAATTTCATTGTACATGATTATACTCTTCAAATAAATAACATTGAAAAGTAGGGTGTTGATAATTATTTCATTTACCACCTTGGTAAACTCCTTTATATCCACCCCTATATCCTCCTCTATTCAACTAATACCCTCCTCTATAACCTCCTTATTGTTGTACCATATTCTAGTTGTAATACTGTGGGGTGTTATCTCCAATTTCAAATTGTTTTTACATGACTGGTGGGGTATAACTAGTTTGTTTTTACTATGTTATTATCAGATTCCAAGATGTTATGTAATAGTATCATAGTGATGGTGGTGTCCAAGTTGGTGAAGGAGGGGTCCAACCATCTAGACCATGAGGCTAGTACTAAGGTAAACTAGGAATCCATTCTGGACTTTTTGGATTGCATAACCCTTATCAACCTTTGGGCCTAAAATCATTTTCTTCATCAAGGAAACTTAATACATAATGATGGTGAATAAATTATTTTTAATGTCTTCTTTGAGCTCTTACAAAGCCCTATAATTATTTTCATTATGATTATGTGAATTAAAATTACAATATAAACTCTATGGGCATTTGACATAATATTGTAGGAGATGGAACTACATTATTGCATTCCCTACTACTCTATATATTTCATAGGACTCTATTTTGATCTTAGGATAATCATTCTTGTGATGTCCTTCTTTCCCACACTCCATACACCATATATTTAGCTTAATCTTATCTGCTTCATGGTATTTTTACATTCTATTCATAAAATCTTGAAATGTATTTTCAATCTTAGAGCCCATAATGAGAGCTTCCCCATAGTATTCAATTTTCTCCACTCGTAGAGAAAAATCTCTAGCATCTACCTTAGTAGCATATTGGGTCTATGCTATAAAAAATCTGATTATAGAACACAATCCTTAGAAAAACCACACAATGTTATCTTTATCTACTAAAGAAAATTCTACCTTGTTCATAACATCAAAGAACCTATGATCATTTTCATAGATTGATTCTCCCAACTTCTACCTAATGTCCTTTAGGTATTGAATAGTCTGACTTGTATATTTATTTATCTTAAATTCTAAAATAATCCATTCCTTAACCTACTATAAAATTTCTTGCATAATTTATCTATGATACATAAAATCAAATACTCTTCCATTTAGTTCCCCTATTAACTCACACTTCTTGATAGCCTCATCAATAATACCCTTAGCTTAGCATCTCATCTCATAGGTTAGTTAGTACTATTCAGGTTTTGTAGACCCATCAATGTTTCCAAGTTAATAAATGCTCCTATAGATTACATTTTATAAACTAGTGTCAAGGGGATCTATGGTATATCTATTATAGTGGGGGATGTATTCTATGTGATTCAATTTGTGTAATATGAAGATTTGCCTATGCATTAGGAGAGTTAACCTAGAACTCTATTTTTTAATATTTCCTTCTTTTCTCTATTGGGTTTTAACAAACCCTATGACTTTAAAAGCCTTAAAAATTGATGTTGTTTCAATTTTAGTACCCTAAAAATAAACTTTTTTAAAAAATAGACCTTCCCAACTACTATTTTACTACCCAACTAGTTGAAAACTATTATTGAAATATAAGAAATTAAGCTATGAGGATGTGTGATCTTTTGGTGAATGATTCTTTCATATGAATTCTTATTATAAAATTGCATTTATGCTTACTCTGATACTTTTTTTTATTATTTACTTAATAATTCACATATTTCTTATGATAATACCCATTCTTATAGTTTTGCACTACATCTATCATCTAGCTAATCTACCTCTACACTATTTTCAACTTCTTCAAACATCTCTTCTTCCTCTTTCTCTTCATCATTTCTTTCTTTATACCAGCATTGGTCTTCTTCCTTCATCTCATCTTTATTCATACTTAGTTATTTGTCTCTTTCTTCTCATTCATCACATCTCCCTACTTATTCACCATCTATTTTACTACTATTCTTAACTCTACTCATAGCCACCTAGGTATTCTTCTATTTAATACACCTATTCTATTATCGCAACTCACATTTTGAATCCAAACTTTTATTTTGAATATTCTTCCCTCATGTCTCCATTATAGATTTGGGTTCAAGCCTTATCCAATCATCTAACATTATTCACTGTCATATCTCACACACCCCCATATGCCCAAAGTGACTACTCTATATTGGTTGGAGTAGGCACCATGGCCTTATCCATAACCAACATATTTACAAGGATAGGTAGTCAATAAAAAAAAATCCCTCGTATTCCTCTGATGAACAAGTTTTTGACAAATTCAAAAGCTATGTATTCTTTTACTACAAACTAAATTATAAATCCATATACTATAGTAGTAACCCAATGATCTATTGCTCTTGTCTAGTTGGTTTCCAATCTCTACAACCAATCTATCTTTTCTTTATTATACATTATAGTTTCTTCTATTCTGGGGTTAAAACAATAATATTCCAACCATGCTAACCAATTAACTAGCAATTTAGGAAAATCACACTATAAATTTTCATAAATATCTCCATGAATATGACCTTGAAATATTTCCTATATGGTAAGACCAGTCTTTTTTTATTCTTATTATACAAAATTATATATCCTTTGGTCTAACCATGTCTCAATATCTCTCTACCCTAATAACCATCTTAGCATAATTTCCTCCAAAAGGAGTTTCCACACTCATCACACCATTGTTAGCAGAGGTTCCTAAAACATCAAAACATGTTAAGGATGATGATATCTAGGATATACTTATAGTAAACAAAATAGTTTATTTTATTCATATAGGAGTTTGGATAATAGAAACATATCAATAATTAAGTATCCTATATTATGTAGGAATAAAAAACAACCAGTGTTTCCTAAAAAAATCATTCAAGTTAAATTAGACAAAAAGTAACTAAACATTATATATGAGAACACACTTAATGAACATAATAATAAATCACATAGGTAACAATAACCAAATGAATCTTTATTGATCTCTTCAAAAGTGGAACCCCATTATTCTTACATCAAACACACACACACACACACACACACACACACACACACACACACACACACACACACACACACACACACACACACACACACACACACACACACACACACACACACACACACACACACATATAGACATTTCTAGTTTATGATTGTTCATCTTCTTCTCATACTTGGTGCCAAGATTGGAGTCTATTCATATTCTAACCTATTATAATTCATGTAGATAGGAAAAAATAGAATTATACATGACATAATGAGTACATAATTCACAAATATTAGACAAATATCATGTGCAACTTTACAGTCTAAATTTTTATACCAACATATGTAGTCAACACTCATATTATGTAGTTTTTTTAATGATAGATCAGATATTTACATTACCTAATTACCCAATTTGTATATGATATTTTTTTAAAAAATTGTTTAGGAGTCATATTTTTATTTTTTAGGTATTCTACACATAAAATATGCACCTATATGTTATCAAAATATCATCTAAGACAATCGTAGGTACTCACATATAAAAATCAATTACACTGCTAACCAGAATGTGACAATAGTCAACAAACAATGTTAAAATGCATCCATATCCTCCTAGTGTGGTCCTATCTAAATAAATCACATAATGTTATTTTCGGCTATGACATATTTCACATATATTTTTAACTAGTTTTACATCATATATATGCCAATATAGTCAACATAAATGAGATCCAAGCTAGGTTCATACATTTAGCTTTTTACTACTATTTATAACTCATTTTAAATTCTATAAATTATTATATTTTACATTTAGGTTATGTAAATTATGTAATATAAATCAATTTTTCAATAATTTAATGTTTATAGTATTTCATTGGTAAATTAAAATAAACATATAAACATTATGATGAAACTATAATCATCATCCTAAATTTGTACTACTATTTAAAATACTAGTTCAACATATATAAATTAAGTAAATATAGAAATGACATCCTATAATTTATTACCTAATTTTGATATAATTGATCATGTACAAAAGTCAAAAATCTAGATGTCCTAAATATAATACCCAAGGTCCAACCTTGACCAATTGGATAGATTGATTAGGTTTATGAAAAGTAAAGATCCTAATTCTTTTGGACCTATATCCAAAGGAATCCTTGTGACACCTAATAATCTAAATTATCATAATTCCATAGTTACTTGTACCTCAAAACATATACATCTTAAACCATTTTATATCTCTCTCTTTGTCAAAGGATGAAAAATGAGTAATTGTATTATCAATAGTAAAGCATTAGATAACACGATGCATAGAAAAGGTGCTCATGAAATAGGCTCACATGTACTAGAAAATTTATTAAATATTATTCAATGGATACAAAAAAATACCTCTAGTAAGTCAAATTAAATATTCTTAGGTAGCCTTAACAACCTTCCACAAAAAATGATCAAAATTACCATTATTATTGTAGGCACTCCTCCAACTTGAGACATATTTTTAGGAATAAATTTTGGTAAATATTTTGGTGGAAATATTTATATAAACTTGTCTTATACCATGATTATAGTTAAGTGATTCAAACAAGCACTTGAACATGAACTAAAATACAAGTTTATAGTATAAAAAATTAGATGGTCCTCACAAATATATCTTGTACGAGGATGAAAACTATGAAATCTATATGATGATGAGGAAAATGTACTTGAACTAGTAATAAGTAATTAAAATGATGTTTGGACTTTGGATATTGATGGCAGATACTCTTATGTAGGCTTTGGTGTTGGTGTGGTGATCATATCACCGAATGAATAAATGTCTCCCTTCCCTATATATCATAATTTTGAAATACCAATAACACATGTGACTATGAATCATTTCATCTATGCCTAAAAATAGCATAAGAAATGGGTATCAAGAATATAAAGGCACTAGTTAATGTTAAACCAATTCTTAGTAAACTAAAATTTTAATTCCAAGAAAATAATGATCATTTAAGACATTAAAAAATAGGGTTTGGGATTACGTATAAAGTTTTTAAAACTTTTATATCATTGTAGTTTCATGAGATAATAATGTCAAATTAGATGATTTATTAGTATCCACTTCATTGACAATTCCTCATCCTAGTTTTGGTACAAATAAGTACACCATTTGGATTGTATTTCATTTAAGCATTCCTAATGGTTATAAAAATTATAAAGTTTTAAATGATGATCAACATCATTGCATTCATATAAAATATGGATAAATTATGTAACCTTTATTTTTAAGGTAGTGATTTAGCCTACAACTAATCCATTTCTCAAACTAATGAAGAATGGATTGATAGTGAAGATAATGAATATGCCATGATTTATATAAAAGGGAATAGGATTACCAAAGGCCTTATTTCACTAACATAAATCTTCAATAAACATGATAGGGTTATGAATAAACCATATGTAGGAGGATTATTTCATATCAACACATTGCCAAAAATTAAACATTAATTATAATGAAAAACTTATAATCGTGAAAATTCACAAGCATTATTCTCCTAAATAATGTAGAAGGTTTGTATCACCACTCAAAAATTACATAGACATTATTACATATTCATATTTTGATTTGAAATACTTTATACCTAGACAAATTCAACACATAATTTATATCAACCCAAGTGTGATTCATTTCAAGCCAAAATAGAGATATTAAAACCCAAAAAACTAGCACTATTTTTGAAGAAGTCAACAAAATGCTAAATGCAAGAATCATCATTCATATTAATCATTCTACATGTATTATGAACATTATGCATATATGAAATAAAAATGGAAGGATAAGGATTTTTACTAATTTTAATAATCTAAGCTAGGTATCCTTGAAGGATAGTTATCCATTGCCCATAATTGATAAAGTGTTATAAGTTGTTACAGGCTTATAAATGCTATCAATGATTATTACTAAATAATATCAGCATAGTTATGCATTTACAAACCCAAGAGGTACATATTATTACATAATTATGTCATTTAATATTATAAATTTAGGTGCAACATTTCAAAAAGAATTAGACATTATTTTTCATGATCTAAATAACAAGATAATAGTCTATTCTAAGAAATGACATGATCATTATGAGCATTTGGATAAATAGTTTGAGATATGTTGACTCTGAGTTATTTATTTAAATCTCAAACAAAAATGTTGTTGGGGTCACAAAAGGAAAGTTTTTAAAATTTACCCAGAAAATATTGAGGTTATCTAGAAATTATCCCTCCAAATAAGAAAACATGGCATTCATTATTTATTTATAAAGATTAATGTATTAAGAAGGTTCATACTTTATTTTGTAAGGTTGACATGGAATATAGATAACATTATGAAAGGAAAATTTGAATTGAGTAAAGATGGAAAATATGCTTTTAAAGAAATAAAAGTTGACATTTTCAAAGCACCAACTGTTAAGTTCCCAAATTTAAAGAAAGATTTAGTTATTTATTGATATTCATAAAAATATATTTAATCAACCATCCTAGTTTAAAATAATTATGGATCTTAATCTCCTATTGATTTCATGAGCTCAAGTATTTAACCATTGAAAAACATGGTTGTGATTTTATCAAAACAATAAAATAGTTTAGGTATTACATTCTAAATTCTCACTCTATTATTATGGTAATTGATACAATTTTAAATTCCATATTGATGAAACAAGAGCTTAATTTAAAGGGAGGAAATTAGATAGTGAAATTTCAATAGTATGACCTTGAAATCAAACTGACCAAACTTTAGTAAGGACGTGGTGTGTGTTAGCTCATAGTATAAAATGAATCTAATAATGAGGATCATAACAAATTGTAGGGATAAGATGTGCCTAAAGAGATACCTCATAATTTGTTCATTTGATCCATTTATTAATTACATTAAAATATTTCCTACTTCCTCACATATAGAGAGTTCCATGAAAACCTCAGTTCCAAAAAGAAGATAATAGTTAAGCTCAAAACTACCATATGTGTAATATGGGACAACACACACTTTGAAAGAGGGATGTATAGTTTATTATTAAGTTGTGTAGATAAATAACATAAAAATATATTTTTGGATGCATTTCATACTCAAGCATTTGGTGTTCATTTTTATTTCACTATTTTAACACAAGATATTGAGATCCCATTACTATTGACCTACACTTTTAAGAGATGCTCAAGAGTGGGTTTTGAAGTGCAAATCCTTCTAATAGATTGTTGGGAGACCAAAATTTGTTTCACTACCACTAAAATTGGTTATGATTTAGGAAACATTTCATAAATGGGGCATATACTTCTATTTCATACTCAATATGCACTCTATTACTCGTCACACTCATGTTCTCATTATAATTGACCACTTTATGAAGTGGGTAGAAGTTATCCTTGCCAAACAAATTATTTTCAATGTGATGTCAAATTTCATAAAAGATAATATTATAATCAAGTACAGTGTGCCTCAAAAGATATTGAAGGATAATGATTACAAATTTTATTATTTTGAGCTCATTGGATTATGTTATGGATATAGAATATCCCTATATCATTCTTTAGACTGCTATCTACAAGGGAATGATTAAGTATAATCAAGTAATAAAAATATTGTTATTCTTATTTGAAATTTGGTTGATGAGATTAAAAAAAACTGACTTCAAAATTTGTAAGATGCATTTTGGGATGATCACATCACACCAAAAACATGTATTGGGATGTCTCTTTTCCAATTATTATATGGTATTGATGTTGAAATACATATCTCAATAGAATTTCCTACTCTTTAATTAGATAAATAAATTGAAAATGAAAAGTTTAGAGACTCTTTGAATAGAATAATATTGTTTTTAGTAATTTGGAAGAAGAAACAGTAATATTTTTTGAACATCGAAGGAAATTTAAAAATTCATTTGAATTTTTAGCTAGACAAAGAGATTTTAAAATTGGATATCTTGTTTTACTATGGGAAAAAAGTAGGGAACTGAAAGGAAGTCATGGAAAGTTTGACTCTTAATGTACAAGTACTTTTAATATTTGATACTTATGTGGAGACAACTTTTACTACTTTTCTTATCAATATGGTATACATATTCCAATAATTTATGGTGGGAAATATTCAAAACATTATTTTTTTGTGGAAGCAGGTTTTCCCCTAAAAGTACATAGGTGCATGATTTTGGTTGTGTTTATTTTCTCACATTATCTTTTCCTTTATTTTTTTTGTTTTTTTGGTTGTCCTTGTGCTTCCCTTTGTCTTTTTTTTGTCCAATTATCAAAATTTTATTTGATAGTTGTTTGAATCCATTACCTAGTGAAAAAATTAATTATTTATGAAACTAAAAAAATAAAATTTTCTAGTGACCCTTACATATCAAATCCTGAGATAGATCTATTTGTTATCATAAAATCAAGTTAACAAAATCTTCCAAATTTTTACACCAATGTGTGGATCAAGTTGAAATAATAAGTTTTAATTATTGACAATTATTTTGATTTAATTTTTAGTTGAGCTATGGAATGTAAAACCTTAGGTTTTTAAAGTGATAGAATAATAAATCAGGTAATAAATATAGAAATATAAACAGCCATTTATTTGTACAAAAATTAATTTATCTAATTATTATATAAATAATAATGAACTAAAAAAGGTGTACTTAGCCAAAAAATTGAGATAGACAAGTGGTAGGCTATAAAATAGTGAAAGGTGTTTCCAATAGGAAATAAGTGTTAGAAATCATCCTAGACAATAGCAATGTCTTCTAGTCAATAGTGCACTACACGAGTGTCCTCTATTTCACACTAATGTCATTGTGTAGTATAGATAGTTTTTGGGTGAACCTTCACTTGGTTCTAATGAGCTTGTGCCTATGTGACCAAATGTTAGATCATTGTCTATTCCTTGTTTTGACTGATTTCAATGCCAAACCCTGAGCCTTCATGTTTATTAGGGTATTTGAGGATCAAAATTAAAAGAGAGTGGAATTAGTAGGGTATGTTATAAATTATCCCAATACCCCATGTTTTGAGTGTTTCCTACATACCAATACCTCAAAATGGGATTAAGCCTGATGTAGTTCTCCCAATCTAAGTGCTAGTGCAAGTGTAAGTGAATGTTAGTATGAGTGTCAATTTGAGTTCTTTGAGTGTTAATTTAGATTAAAAATTAAATTAATATAAGATTTGGTATGCTAAATATGGGTTTATGGAGAAGTATGTTAGAATAGGGTTTAATGACCTTGATTCTCATAACTATTTCTAAGTTTGTTTGTGATTATTTACATCTTTTTAGAGGTATAATCACTAAGAGGGGGGTGAATTAGTGAGCCTAGATAATCCAATTTCAATTCCAATTCCTTGAAAATATTTAATAATTTAATACATACATTCATGAGGCATACATATCATTCATAAAAATGGACAAGAAAGACAATGCAAGATCAAGCACATAACACATGACATACATGGGAAACCCTCTTGGAGAATAAAATCCAACTCTTAAACATGAAAAAACTTAGACTACTAGTCCTATAAGGTATTATAAATAAGAGATTGATCAAGTTATTTAGACCGTAAACATTTATCAATTCCTCCCAACCAAATGCCTTTAGTGAAATACCTATTTCACAAGGAACAAATTCCCCTAAGGAAGATCAGGTACTTTAGACCCTCATTTGAAATTAACACCTCCACCTTTGAACTGATGTCTTTAACACCTAATGATGGACCTCTGATTATCACTCTTCAACTTAAACATTTCATCCAACACTCCTTACTGTAAAAATCACATTACATACTTAAACCAACACATAAATATCAATTAAGACACATTAAATATCCCAAGTAACCCCATTCTTCAACTTTTCACTCACATTTAAGCTTTAAACCTACATGAACACTATTATGACATAAAAAATATGACCTATAGGTCATACACACCATCATCAACCTGATATTCCCTTCAACCTATCCACTAGGCACACATAGCATTCACCTTGACTTTGCTCACCATACACTCTCTCTCAAATAGCCTCTTAAGCATACTCACTCATTCTAACTCTTCTAGGATTATTAGGTCTAATGACCTATGTGGTCACCTTGATCAAGAAAAAATTGTATGACTCTTCACTATCTTCTAGTCCTCAATAACTTGTACCTTTTCTTTCAAAGGTTCTCTCCTTCACTTGGTTCCACATTCACACAACTAGAATAAATAGGCCAAATAGGCCTTGTACTTATACCATGCTCTTAGTATAACCATCTTGGTCAATAAAGATGCTTACCACACTTTTCATAAAATTTAAATAGGTCTTCATACACATTAAATTTAATAACCACATACTTCATAGGTCGTCCTATGCCTCATTGTCCCCAAACCACCACTAGGTCTTAGTGAGACCTAAAACCATTAGGCCTCCACACTCACACATTAAATGTGAGACTACTTGGACCACCTTAATCCTTTACCAATGATTATAACATATCAAAAATATCTCAAATATCCCCTTAATCACTCCCACATGGGTCCATGACATTTGGAACACAACTCCACAATTGGACTACCTATTAGGTCTCCTATCTCTTCAAGTCTACATACACAAAAAAACACAATATCAAAAATTTGAACTAAATAATCAAATATTTCACACACACACACACACACACACACACACACACACACACACACACACACACACACACACACACACACACACACACACACACACACACACACACACACACACACACACACACACACACACATGATTATATAACATGGGTGAACCCTTTAGTACCTAATATATACATCCATGTTCTTTAAACACATCAACACATGCTCTAAGCACTCAAAATAACATACACAAAATGACCACTCAAATTGGTCATATATAGTCAAAATACAATCAAGATAATTGGACTCCCTGTATCTAATAAAAGGCATATCATGGAAACCAATGCCTCATAATAATCCTTATAGACTTATATAACATATCCATGGCTATTTTATTCTTCAACTCTACTCAAAACACCTTCAACTTACCTCTACAAGATGGTCACTCAAACTGCCAATGCATTCAAAAAACATAATCAACTTATGTTTTTGTTCATACAGAATATATATTATTCAAAAATAAAATTAACACATATATTATCCTTATGGAGTATAAAAAACTCTCCCATATATAATTAATCATGATATATCAATATATCATCAACATGAACTCAATTATTGTTCTTGGGTCACTTACAGAACATAGTCAAACACACAATCAACTTTGGAGCTCAATATATTTGATTATATGAACATTCAAAAATTATAACCAAGTTACATATATGATACATGGAGTCTTATTAAACTTTTATTTTTATATCATCTTTGAATTTTTCCTGGATCAAAAGGTATGGACAAAATATAAAGCACTAGTTTTTCCCTTTGCAAAATTCAAATATTCAAATGCCAACAGTCATAGTTAAACCTCAAAAACTATGTTATAATATTAAGTCATCATATCTTAGATAAATAATGTATTTTAAATATTATTTTAATGATATCAACCTTTAAATTTTTTAAACAACTATCACTTTGACTCCACTCATCCTGTTAGATCAATCTGTACAATTACACACGAACCGTTCGATCCCAATTATTTACCTTTGCTTAGTGTTAAACATTGAGTTATTATTTCCATATAATTTATTTCTAACATATTGGATCAAAATCACTCCATTGATCTCCTCAAGTTTTTTTTAAACTTTACCTAGTGTAAAAAATGATTGACTATGGGAACCCTTCCAATCTATTTGAGAATCCAAGTTTGAACCTCAAAATAAATTTCTTTACTTAGAAGTATGATCAAAAATTTGGAATATATGATATATTAACATAAGATAATATAAAAATATATCAATATACTCTTGGAATCATTTTTCATGCAATAAATAATTCCATTAATCTACTCACTTAGACTTTTTTGCCATAGAGTCAACTATGTCAAGAACTGCCTAGAAGGCCAAGTTTGTACATGTATATCTTTTGACACGCTTCATTGCATGACATAAAATTTATCACATATTAAATATTAACAATAATAAACAAGCCCATATGATAAAATTTTATTTATACCTTCATGAATGTGATATATAACACCATCAAAATGCCTACTCATCTTTTATTGCCATATTGCAAATATGGCTAAGTATGGGAAAACATTGTCAAACTGCCTGGGAGACAAAATTTACACTTGCATATATTATGTTGTGATTCATAAAATGAAATTAAATTTATTACATATAAACTAGGAAAAAATTTGATCACAACCATATGACCAACTCCCCTTAACTCATCCACATGTGGTAATGTTGATGTCAACAAACTACCTACTCAGATTTTCTACCACTAAACTAAAAATGTTTAGATGAAAAAAATGATCAACCAGATGAAATACACTCATGAAAAAAATAAATTAAATCATATAAAACCTCTTATATGACCTATTTAACTGCTCAAATAACCATACTCAAATATAATCACCTCACTTAGTCAAACACTGAAAAACCATACAAGAACACTGAGGCACATTGAAGAAAACTTTGTCATTGTCATTATAACACACATGACACCTCATTAACATAATTTGTAACCTTAGAGACATAAAACTTCAATAATATACCCTTTTTTAATTTATGCCAAACACCAATACAAAGCTTATACTCAAACTCTATGTCTCTCTTTAGGTTCTTTCTCCCCTTTGAGATAACGACAAAGTGGGATAAACTTATGATACTATAGACCTGAAAAGACATCAAGGACTAATAATAGGAAGATACCATATATGAGTGATGATATATAATCCCATTAATATTTACCAAAACTCTTATTACCTTAAGCTTCTCAAACATGCTCTATGACATCACTGTTCTTTGATCACACATAGCTTTTATGAAACATAGATGAACAATAGAAAATGCATGATATTACCATAAAAACATTAATATGGAATCCCCATAAGTTACATGAGCTTAGGCACCATTTATTTGAGCATATTTAGACCATTTCCAATAATGATGAATCAATGCAATTACCTCCATACCTTCTTTCTCAGATCCAGCTACACATTCCTCTGATCCTAAAATTTAACTAATTACAAAATTCCCCCTTGGTTTATACAAGAGGATTCAATACAATTTCAAATAAATTGACTTGGTTTGATCAAGTCATCATATCAACATTATTGAGTTCACATGTGTAGCAAAATTCTTCAAATCTCCACCATGACTAGAATATCTCACATATGCTTCCCCTCACATTATGCATAGCTCCTCAAGCCACTCAATATATCTAATTTAGCTCCCCCTAAATCCATATAATACATAACTTGTCATCTATAGAACACAGAGACCTTTTTCATGATATCAAAGATAAGATAATGCATTCTCCTCATCCTCCATATCAACCTTGTCTTCAGTCTTTCTTATGCAAAATAATATGTTGACACCACATCATCCTTAATTAGACACCTAGAAACTACCATTCCCTGCTTGCATACCTTACACACAGTACCATCATTATTTCATGATAAAAAACACTAAACTAAGCTCAACCATGAATTACAAGCATGTCACTAAATGATGAAAAATTTCCATAATATCCACCTAATGTTCACTTAGCTCCATATACCAAAATTGAGTCTTTAGCATCATGAACACACACCTTAGGGTTTGTAAACATCAAACCCTCAAGTCACTACCTTTCATCCTTTGGGATAGTCCTTCTAAAACTACAATCAAACTAATCAACCAGAGAGTATATTAACACATAGGTCTTCCAATCAACAAAGTCCTTCACATTAAGCCAACACATATTCTCATGGCCTTCTTTATCTTGAAGCATTAATTAAGATGTAACAAACATCCACCATGATTCCTCTTTCTATAAAGTGTCTCCTTGAAGATTTTTGTTATAGAGAAACTAAAATCCCCAGAACTTTGGAGAGTCCCATATCTCCATAATCTCATCTAACTTATAGTCCTAATTGACTTTGTATGAATCGTTGACTTCATTTTTTTCTTCAAATTTGTCAATAAATGTTTCAAATAGAAACTCTTGACTTTCCTTCATGTCGATCATGGAAAAAAAACCATCTATGGTCTCAATCTGATCTCTTCTAATAGGCTTAGGTTTTCATACCCATTTGAGACCTCTTCCTTGCACACTAGGAGCTCCACACATCTTATTTTGCTTTAGGAACTCATTCAACCTATTCTTTCAATACATATCAATGTGACCAACTCTATGACAACTAAAAAAAGATCATTCATACCTTTTTCTTGATGATGATTGTTATCTTATTTTTCTATTTGAATAAAAAACAAATTCTCTTGGTAGTCCTAGGTCTTCTTCATATTTGATTCCTTCTTTGCAATAGTAGGTAGTCCACCTTAATCATGATTATCCTTCATAGTCTTTGTTCTCAATACTATTGAGTGACTTTTAGGAAAAAATTTAGTCTTGTCATAACTTGAGTTCATCTTCAAAATATTCCTAAAATATTCGGCAATATGTCTAACTTTATTGCATTTGTAGAAAATAATATCATTCAACATACCTCTTGACTGATCTAAGTTATTATTTATCTAATACCAATTACTTCTTCTTCCAAGGCTCCATGATAACTCATTCTTGACTGACTTATTTCTATAGTCCTTAGCTCTATGACCATACCTATTACATGTATAACAATGACCATGGAATAAACTATCATACATTGAAGTATTTGGTTGTCTAATAAACCTTCATACATTGCTTTCAAATCTTGCATTTTCCATGACATACTTAGGCTTCTCATGCTTCTTTTCAATTTTATCCAACTTGACTACAAAAAGATCATTTTGAATCTTCAAGGACCCCATCTCAATATTTATCTATGTGCACTCATCTTCTCTTACTTTCAGATTTGCATTTGTAGTTCTTAACTGATTCTCAAAAATATTGATCTTCTCTTCATCCTCTTTATCCTTGTTGGCAATGTCTTTCAATCTATATTATTGCACTTCAATATAATTGATCTATTCTTGATGCTTCTTTTCTTCTTTCTTGGACATGCCTAACAAACTTCGCTCATTTGAAATTACTTGTGCTTCAAGACCTTTGATCATATTCCTCATTTTATGATTCCTCTTCTTCTGCTCTTTTAGTTCACCAAGTGCATTCATGAGCTCAGCTTCTAGATCAACTTATTCTTCCTCATTGTCATCTTATATACTATTATGGAAAAATTATTCATCATGCATGATGTCCTTTTCTCTTAAACAACTTTCCTTGGAATTTTATAGCTAAACCTTGAGGTCACTCATAAACTTCTTGTCCTCTTTAGTATCTTTCTTCAAAGTACATATCTATTCCTCAATTTCCTTGATCATAGTCTTCCACTATTAATTATCTTTATTCAATTACTTAGCCATATTTTTACCTAATTAGGATCTCTTTCAATCTATTAAGCTTCGTCTGAAGGACTCACTCTGATACCAATTGTTAGAGGTATAATCACTGAGAGGGGGGTGAATTAGTGAGCCCAAATAATCTAATTTCAATTCCAATTCCTTCAAAATATTTAATCATTAAATACATACATTCATGAGGAATACATATTATTCATAATAATTAATAAGAAATAAAATGCAAGATCAAACACATAACACATGATATACGTGGGAAACTCTCTTGGGAAATTAAATCCACTCTTAATCCTACAAACACCTAATGGTGGACCTATGATTATCACTCTTCACCTTTAATATTTCATCAAATAATCCATTTTTTCCAAATCACATTACATAATTAAACCAACACAAAAATATCAATTAGAACACATTACATATTCCAACTAACCCCACTCTTCAAGTCTTTACTCACACTCAATATTTAAACCTATAAGAGAACTATCATGACATAAAAATATGACCTATAATTCATACATACCATCATAAACCTTATCTACCCTTCAATCCATCCACTGGGCACACACAACCTTCACCTTGCCTTGACTCACCATACACTCTCTCTCAAACAACCTCTTGAGGATACTCACTCATTTTGACACTTCTAAGATTATTAGGTCCAATGACCTATGTGATCACCTTCATCACGTTGATAAAACAAGAATGTATAATAATATTTTATCTTATCTTTTCCTCACTAACATACACCTTCTCTTTCAAAGGTTCTCTCTTTGCTTTTATATAAGCCATCTTGGTTGGCAAAGATGCTTAAAAAACTTTTTACACATTTGAAATAAGTCCTAATACACATTAAATTTAATAAAAAAATACTTAATAGGTTTTCCAATGCCTCATTGTCCCCAAACCACCATTAGGTCTTGGTGATACCTAAAACCATTACGCCTTCACACTCACACGTTACATGTGAGATGAATTGGGCCACATTTACAAATGATTAAAACATATAAAAAATATCTAAAATATCACAATTATCATGCACACATAGTTCCATTCCATTTATAACACCAACTCCACACTTGTACCTACCAATTAGGTCTCCTAGCTCTTCAGGTCTTCATACACATAAAACACAGTCTCAAAGTTTTGAACCAAGTACTAAAATATTTCACATATACATATGATTATATAAAATTTTATATCCTTTAAATGCCTCATATATATCCCCATGTGATTTAGACACATCAATACATGTTCTAAGCACTCAAAATAACATACACAAAATGACCACTCAGACTGGTCATATATAGTCAAAATATATTCGAGCTATTTTGACTCTCTATATCTGATAAAAGGAATATCATGAAAAAAAATGTATTAAAATAATCCTTATAGACTTATATAATATCTCCATTCCCATTTTATTCTTTAACTCTACTCAGAACACCTTCAACTTACCTCTACAAGATGGTCACTCAAACTACTAGTACATTCAACAAACATAGTCAACTTCTACATCTTTATTATTACAAAATATAGATTGTTAAAACCTTAGGTTACCATAAATATTATCCTTATGTATTATAAAACATCTCCAATAGATAATTAATCATGATGCATCCATATATCATCAACACAAACTCAATTATCCTTCTAAAGTCACTTGTAGAACACAATCAAACACATTCTCAACTTTGGAGCTTAATATATTTGATCATATAAAAATTAAAACCTTATAAATAGGTTAAATTGATTGAACATGGATTAATATTCAAATTTTATCTGTATATCACCTTTGAATTAATCTTGGATCAAAAGTTATTGACAAAATATATAGCACTAGTTTTTCCCTTTGCAAAATTCAAATATTCAAATGCCAACGGTCATAGTTAATCCTTAAACACTATGATATCAAATAATGTCCTTTAATATTAGATAAATAACACACCATATATATTATTTTAATAATACCAACCTTTAAATTCATTAAATAGCTATCACTTTGACTCCACTCGCACTATTAGATCAATTTGTATGATTACACATGAACCATTTGATCCTTATCCTTTACCTTTGCTCAGTATTAAACATCAAGTACTTCTTGTCATATTTATTTTTATTTAAATATTGGATAAAACTAACTCTTTTTATATCCTCAATGGTTTTTTTAACTTTACCTAGTGTAAAAAATGACTAAGTATGGGAACCCTTACAATCTATCTGAGAAGCCAATTTTGAACCTCAAAAACTTTCTATGTGCTTAGATGCATGATCTAAAATTTGGACCATATAATATCTTCACATAGGATAATAATTTTTTTTATAAATATTATACTATAACCCTCATGTATGTGAGATATAATTTCATTAATATTCCCACTTAGATGTTTCTTCCATAGAGTCAACTATGTTAAGATCTACTTGGAAGTCTAACTTTGCACATGTATATATTTTTATGCGCTTCATCACATGACCTAAAATTTAGTGAATATAAAATAGGAAAAAAAATTAATAAACCAATATGATAAAATTATATTTACACCTTCACATGTGAAAATAATAACACCATCAAAATTCCTACTCAACTTTTTTTACCATATTGCAAAGTTGGCTATGTATGGGAAAACACCGTCAAACTTCTCAGGAGCCCAAATTTGCACTTTAATATATTATGTTTCACTTATTAAAATGACGTTAAATTTAATACATATCAAGTATGCATAAATTTATCATAACCATATGACCAAATCCCCTTAACTCAACCACATGGGGTGATGATGACATCAACAAACTACTTACTCAGATTTTTTGCCACTAGACCCAAAATGTCTAGATGAAAAAAATGATCAACAAGATGAAATACATTAATGAAAAAAATAAATTAAAGCATATAAAACCTATTACAAGACATCTTGTAAATGATCAAATCACCATACTCATCCCTAATCACCTCACTTAGTCAAACATTGAAGAACCATGCAAGAACTCTAAGGAACATTAAAGCACACTTTGTCATTATCATTATAGCAAGCATGCCACCTCATAAACATCCTTGGTCACCTTTGAAACATCATTGACAAACCTCAAACACATATGATTTCAATACAGTAGATAAATGAGTGAAATCAGTCTATATATAGTGTTTTACTGCTTGTTGGGACATGAAATGGGTCTAGACTAACCTAAATGTTCTTTGAGAATTGGAAAGATATCCATTGGGTGTGAAAAGAGTAAGGGAAAATTAGAGATTCCCCTTTGATAATAATTTAGTGTGATATAATTAAAATTTTTTTTACTAATGTATAAATGGTAGTAATAGGTGAAGAAATGACATGGGTGCCTAAGTAAAGGCTCATTGCTACTTTTGGTGTATCTGGGAATGGGTTGGACTCACACAAAACTTGGAAAGTGATCAAGAGAGGCCCTAAGATAAGTATATGTATAGTCTATGGATAAGGTGGTCTTGAGTGACCCTCACTTAACTAAAATGACATTTTAAATGACTACATTCCCCACCTATCATATATAGATATAGTAAAGTGAAATAACTAGGATAAAGAAAAAAGAAATGTACCTAGACTTACCTATAAGCAAAGCTTGATAATTTGGGCCTAAGTCTATGAAGCATGATCCATTTCATCTCTTACAAATGAAACATGAGTGAATTAATCCTTACTTAAGAAACATCAAAATTAAAGACAAAATATATTATAGAGATGAGATAAAGAGGAATGTAATGAATACACCTCATTAGCTATGTGAACCAATGTAAAAACCTGGTGACATCATGTGTATGCATAAATATGGTGATCAAATGGTGAATAACTTAGACTGAGATGATGGATTACTCAATCCTCATGTGTAGGTAGCTTAATAACTCAATTCAGACTTCACTCTATCATTGCCTACCCCTACTTGGTGGATCATAACCTATGAATATCTTGGATTAGAATGATGAGTTGTCCAAACCTCTCATTTAGGTAGCTCAAGATTTCAAGTATGATATGAATTAATAATTGAATAACCATGTGTATTAGATGTATCTATAATTGAGTGCAATATAACTAAAACAATATGATGTAACTAAAATTGTGTAAGATGACTTTGGGGCTATTTAAAACCTTTGAAATGTAAAATAGATCAAGGGCCACTTGGGAAATATGAAATGTAAAAATACTTAGGGGCCACTCAAGAATGCTACCCACTTTAGATAAAATGAGACATCAATTTAGTGCATAATTAGTGCATATGGTGTCTAGACTATACAACATGGATAATGACATGGAATTTTCATTCCATATGAGATTATTGGTTCCAAATTAAACATACGGGAATAATATGTCATTGGCATGCCCCTATCTCTGATATCTATGTATATAGATTCTATATCAAGTTATAATAATCCATGTTTGTGTATCTAAAATTGAAATGAGAGTGATCATGCCACACATGATGATCCCAATATGAGAAAACCTATGTAAAAATTGAGTATGTATTGAACTTATCTAATAAGTGATGACTAAGACTATGTAAACTAAACTATATCTATTTTACCTTATACTAATTCTAGAATTTTTTATTTCTAGGGCTACTAGATAGTAGCATGGTCCCTTGGTCAATAGTGCATTGTGGTAGTATCCTCTATGTCATGTTATTGAACAACTATTTTGTTTTTATGCAAAACTAATATTGATCTAGTTGTGACTATTTTTCACTATATTTTTCTAAGTCTAGGATCTATAATTTATGTCTACATATTGAATTATGTTTTAAGTGCACTAGGATTCCCTAATCTCTATGGCAAACCCCTTTGAGTGCCTCCTCTTTTGATGGGATTTTTTGAAACTCTAAAATAAATTTCATAAAAAGAAAATATATTCATCATGTGTGTTATACTAAGAAGATATCATATTTGTGTGATAAACAAATATAATGTGTATACATGACATCAAAATGTAAAATTTGATTGAACATAGTTTGGTAATTTATGATGTATGTTATATATAGCATTCAAAAGGTTGTCAATATATATAAAAGCATGTAAGCATGTTTATGAACAACATATCTAGATACAATATGAGTAAACTACCTAGGGGGATGGGGCATGATGTCTATCAAGGCACCCAATGAGGAATGGGAGATGCATGAAGTTCCTCATGGCATCACAAAATGGATGTGAATGTAGAAATCAAGAGATAAGTATCATGTCCATGACACATACATGAAATCATACATAAAAACATGAGGCATGTAAAGTAGGCTAATGGGACATAATAAAATGTACATGGGCACATGTCACTAAGTTTAAGAAAGAAAATATGTACAAGTGCATGTTAAAATACCCACATGAGCAAAGAGTAAACAAGGTTGGATTTGAACCACATGGAATTACATGTTGAAATGTGCATATATACAATAAATAAGGCACACAAAAGGGCATGGACATATGTCCAAAGCATACATATATTGAAAAGAAGTGGATTAGATCCATATAATAATGGTATATGTAATATTCATATGACCTCGAATAGATGTAGAATCAAAGAGACAAAATCAAGTATAAACTAGGAAAGATAGAAATGAAAGTGTGCATGAACATGTGGTACAAATCCGTATAAGAATAAATATGTACTTAAGCTAAGTCTATAATAGTAGTTGTAAAAAACAATTAGTGTAGTATTTAATGATATAAACTAGAAAATTGGAATCTATGTAGTATAATGTCCCCAATGGGTAAATGTATCAATGCTAAACTTGTGTATCTATGTATGTACCCCCAATGGGTAAATAGTAACAAATCTAGATCTATGTGTAAGAACAAATTCCTATAGTAACTATGGACACTCAAAGAGAATAAATAAAGAATGTGTGTATGATAAAATTGACTATACTAACATAGATATCCTATGTATTACCTATAAAATAGAAGGAATGTAAACGTGTAAATGCATACAATCTAAAATTTGTAATTTCTAAGTAATATTTTATTATTTAAATATTTTCTAAGAATAATATATGTACAAGAAATATGAAAATGAAATAATGTACAAGTAAATTATGCTTTGTTTATATATATAATCTCTATATATGCATGATGTTTAGTGGATTGTTCAATACCTTACCATGGAGTGAAGCTAGACAATATACCTTAGGGATAAGAATTTTTGTTATTAAGTATGGACCAAGCTACTTTGGTTTGTTTTGGTGGTCTAGATTTCACCCTAGCTGAGATCAAGGATTGTTTGAGTCCTCCTACTCAAACATAATCAAACATGGAATTATCCCATTAATTCCAAGTTGGAGCCTTTGATGAGATCTAAGCTTCATAAGCTCATTGAGTCAGTTATTATATTTCCAATCAAGAAATCAACTTAGGTGGCAAACCTTATTCTAGTATGGAAAAATAATAGTGAAAATAGATTATGTGTTGACTTATAAGAATAGATTAAGGATTACATTAAAGACCACTATCCACTTCTATCTAGGGATCATATTTTATAGTTAGTTACAAGTTTAGAAAGGTTCTCCTTGTTGGATGCTTATAGTGGTTATAACCAGATTTTATTTAAAGAAGACCAATTCAAGATAGCCTTTACCACAAACTAGGGGATGTTTTCATATATAAGTATGCCCTTTGGTTTATCCAATGTTGGAGAAAATTTTCAAAGAGCCATGGATATGGAATTTCATGTCCTTCTTAATAAGTCTTTTCTATTCTATTTGGATGATATAACATTATTTTCAAAGAATGCAAGTGAGCACATGGTTCACCTTGAGCAAGTGTTTAAAAGGTGTAGGAAATTTGGGGTATCCTTGAACCCAAAAAAGTGTTTACTCTTAGTTCATGAAGGTAAGTTCCTTAGAAATATAGTTTCAAATCATGGTTTAAGCATATATCTTGAAAGAATATCTTCAATTATTGCAGTTTCCTTTCCCATGCACAAAAGGGATTTACAAATTTTCTTAGGAGAGATCAATTTTATCATAAGATACATCTCAAATTTTTCCACTTTAGCCAAGCCAATTAAAACCATGCCAAATAATAATTAGAGATTCAACTGGTCCAAAGAGGGAGTAAGGAGTTTTGAGGAAAATAAATAATCCATGGCTAGTGCTCATATACTTGTGAACCCATATTTCTCAAAATAATTCATTTTTTTACACCTATGCTAACATTAACACCATTTAAATAATCCTTATGCAATAGAATCATGAGACCTTAGAGTATCAAATAACCTTCTTTAGTCAAGGATTGGAATAATATGAAATAAGGTACTCTTTTGTTGAGAAGTATGCAATTTTAGTCATAAGGTCTCTCAAGAAGTTTAGATACTTATTGTCTAACACTAAGATACACCTAATGGTTACACATACAAGTATCAAAGAGTTTCTCTTGAGGAAGGACATAAATGAGAAGAGAGCTAGGTGGATAACAAATGTAATGGAGTATGATGAGGTGATCAAAGTCACAAATTTGGTTAGAGGAAAAAGACTTTATGAGAATCTAACCCAAGACTTACAAGAGGATAATGAGGTGGTTATGGTGTCAACTGATGAAGAAGTTATAGCTGATCATACCTCACCTTCTAGATGGTATCATGATTTGGTAAGGTATCTTTAGAATGACCTCTATCCCTCTCATATAACTCCTTCAAAAAGAAGATATTTCATATTACAATCCATTCCATTTCTTTTCATTAATAGTGTTTTGTTCAAGAAAGATATCAATGGCATGTTATTAAAATGTGTTGAACAACATCAAAATGAAAGATTAATTTAATAAATCCATGATGGACATGGTGGAGGGAATCATTTATCAAGGACTACTTCCCACAAGATCATCAGAGGTGGATGTTTTTTTCCAATCTTATTTGGTTATTTCCATGCATGGGTTAGAAAATGTAAATAATGTGCTATGTTTGTAGGAAAGGTGAAGCTTTCATCCTTGCCTCTCCACCCATAGTATATCATCCCTTTGTCTAAAGTGGATTGGACTTTATTGGTCTCATTAACCCCCCTTCAAGATTAGGTCATAAATGGATACTAACTGCAATAAACTACTTCACTAGATGGACAAAAGTAGTGGCATTGAAGGAACTATATGAGACCAATCTTCTAGATTTATATGAGAGTTTTCTTACTAGATTTGGAGTCCCTTAAACCATCATTTATGACAATTACATGGCCTTTGTGGGGTCTAAGATCAGCTAATAAGTAGTTCAACATAGTGTCTTTCTCAACACTTCATCAAACCACTATCCCCAAGGCAATGGCCTTGCCGAGTCAACTAATAAGAACCTATTGAATATACTAAGGAGGAACATTGAAGATAATTATAGGTTATGACATCTCAAATTGAAGTCAACTCTATGGGAAGATAGGATCACCTAAAAGAAGTCAATAGCTAACTCCACTTATAAGTTGGTATATGGTAAGGAAGCAAGAATGTGTGTTTCTATTGAATTTATTATCTTAGAACTAATGCATCAAATTAAGTTGTTGGAGAATGAAAATATGTAGATTAGATATATTAAGATTATGGAGCTGGAGGAAACAAATAACAATCCATGCTATCCATGTAAAGCCATCAAGTAACAATAAAGAGAACCTTTGACAAAGGAACTTATTCAAGAAGTTTTAAATAAGGAAATTTGTTCCTAAAGTGGGATGAGGATAGAGTTAATCCATGAAGGCATATAAAAATTGACTCTCTTTAGAGTGGTCCATACACAATATCCTACTGTAAATCCCATAATGCCTTCCAATTTAAAAGGATGGATGGTGAAGATTTTCCTATCTCAGTCAATGGGATACACTTGAAATATTGCTATTAAGGAAGTTAGGTCCCCTGTACATAGTTGTTTTATATTTCTTCCAAGTGTTGTCCTATCAAATTAGTTTGTTTTTTTTCTTTGTTTAGTTAGCTTCCCTATTTTTCGTGTTTCCCTTCTTGTTTTGGTGGAATTGTTGTCTTTGCAAGTCAAAGAATGTTGTTTATATCCATGAATAAAATTTGACATTATTTATGAGTATAAAAGTCATGAAAATGGTCTAATTTATATTTCATATATAGGCATGCAACCCCTATGAGTTTCCAAAGATGTTAGCCAAATTTAGCCCACATATAAAGATTTTTCATGGTTTGATGGAATGAGTGGACTAAAGGCTTGAAATAGGTATAAAGTTAAAAATAAGAGGATCCAAAAAGGTTTTATGGTGTCTAAGTAGTTTAATTAGAGCTTCTAAATATCAAACAATAGCTCATAGCACAAGTCTAAATAAACCATACCATCATCAAGACATCATGCAAAAATAGACTAATCAGCTCATTTGTGCATTTTATAAGTTCAAATAGAAATCCTCCCAAGCCAAAATAAATTCATGGAAATGATTCCCTTCATGCCTTGATATTTCTCTATAAATTTCATGTCTTGATGAGTTCCCTATCTCGAGATATAAGTTGTTAAAGCTTAGCTTGTAGAATAAAATATTCGCGTCGATGTCAAAATAAATCTCAAAAATTAAATAACTATGGATTAAATTATGATGGGATCATGGGCGTCAATGATAGTCATGTGGATTTCAAATTTAAGCCATAACAAATAACCATTGGGGTTTACAAATCCAAAGACGTTCATGTAGACATTAAAGATATTCATGCAAATGTCAAATACAAGCATGTAGATGTTAAATTTGGGCCTCATGAATTAACCATTTGAGTTCAAATGGTGGGTCTAATAAAGATCAAGGGCTCAAATTCAATTATTTAAAGTAGATCAACAATGATCAGTGATTCAAAAAGTTAATGAATCTTAAGAGCAAATGGGAAGGTAACAAGTGTCACAACTGTGGAAACTATTAGATAGATAAATTATAAGCATGAAATCATACCAAGAAAGATCTATGGTGTGAATGAGGTCAAGGAGTCAAACTATTGATAGTAGGATGCTATAAAACAAATAAAGATTTTCTAATTGGAATAATATGAGAATATCAAATCAAGATCAACGATCAAAATTTAAGGCTGAAGCCAATTCGATAAAAGTCAAACCAAAGCCAATATTGTAAAGAGATATCATGGAGGTAGACATTTCATTTCAATATTTTCATTACCAAAGACCAATAATATGATCATGACCCCTTTCCTCTATTTATGCACACTAAATACAAACCAATAAGGAGTAATTGATGCCACCAAGATCAAAACAGATCATTTGGGATATTTTAACTGCATCAATGCCAAAAAGAGATTGTAAAAGATAAACCTAGATGTTTTAATGGCTTTGACACCAAAATTCTACTTTAAAATTACTTTATTCCACCATTTTAACTATAAGCAGAATCATGTAGACCATAAATAGATTGAAAGGGACTAAGACGATTGTCATGGCCATTTTCTAGAAGTAGTCTTTGCATGATGATCCTTTCTAATAGAATCAATGCTGGATAATTAGAAATATTGATCTTAATGACCCATTTTCCATCATTCCATGCATTTTTCCCCATCTCTTTCATCCCTTCTACTATATATACAAGATTTTAATCCTTGAAGTGGATCTTGCTCTTTGGCATGACTAGACTCTATCAAGATTTTCAATATAACACCTCTTTGATGAAATAAAGATTAAATTACTCCATTTTCAAAATGATTTAAAGTGTGTTTCAAGAGTTCATTAATGTGGCTAATTGAATCTATGTGTTTATTACGTCTATCTAGATTTCTTCACCTTCATACAGTGTTTTGATAGTTCTCATAGGTCACTTAAGTGCATACATAGTCTGTTGGTCAATGTGGAAGTGGACAACTACCCTCTCATGCTAGGTTGATAGCTATTTAATTCCTTGTTGTAAAAACTTATGTGAAAATTATTTAAATAAAAAATATAGTGATGTCTAGAAATTTTGAAAGTGTCATCTAGTGCGTATTATGCAAGTGTAAGGAGAAAATTTTTGGTGCATCACCTCATTTCCATATGCTTTCATAAATTATTGTCAATCTCTTTACCCTTTTCCAAGAAAGATCTTATTTATCTATAGTTTAGGTGATAGATCCAAAAGGAAGTCATCCTTCTCTAGAGGTCTAACCCAAGTTTTGGTGACCCACAGCCTAGGGTCATTCCCATGTTGGATTAGGTTTGAGTAGGAGGACTTGAAAAATCCCCCATCTTAGCTAGGGTGCAATATAGACCACCAATAATTTTAACTTTCATTTTATTTATTCTTTAGAATTAACATTTCTAAGTTTTTTTTATAATGATATCATTGACTTTGAATTATCTACTATGAACATAGTAATTGTGTTTCTACTAAATTTATTATTGGTATGCTCTAAGGTGATTTACTTATTGGATGCATGTGTTATCCAAAATTATTAATTAATGTAGTTGTAGTTCTCTATATTGGTCATTTATTATAATCCCTTTGATATAAGTTTTTAGTGATGGGATTTCTAATTCTATAAGAATAATTACTTCAGTTTCATAAACTAGTGAATAAGGAGTAACTCCTGTCAGTGTGAGAATACTAGTACAATAATCTACTAGTATATAGACAAGCTAATTATGCCAATCATCACCAAATCTGGTAAGAATTTTTTTAATATACTACTAATTTTATTGTTTGTATATTCTACTTGACAATTACCCTATGGGTAATATGGACTAGATAACATCTATCTAATATTGTATTTAGAATAAAAATTATTCATTTTTTGATTTTAAAATAGGTTCTACTATCTATAATGAGAGCTTCTGGTAGGCCAAACTAGGAAATGATGTTTGTCATGACAAAGTGGAATATATATTCTCCTATTTTGGATTGTAATTGGATGGATTCCACCCTTTTATTAATGCATTATGTATTTGTAATGATAAATTTTGTCCCCCTACTAATTTAAAGTTTATTTTACCAATTAGATCAAATCCCCATATCATGAATGGCAATGGAGAGATAATAGGTTCTCATTGTTTTGAAGGAACATGGTGTAGATTTATATTTGATTGACATTTTTTGCATAGGTTAACATATTATTAACATTCTAGTTTCATGATGGGTCAATAATATCTTTGCCCAAGTAATTTATGTGATATTACTTTCTCACCAAAATGGCCAACACATTTGTTATCATGTGAGTGGATAATGGATAACTTAGCTTCATCAAATGATAAACATCAGAGTAAGAGTTATTCAAAACATCATTTAAATAATTCCTTATTATGATGTAACAAAGGGAATTTATCTCAAATTTGTGCTTATCATTCCTAGTGAAAGCATCTAGCATGATATCTTTTTGTAGAAAATTATATATTTTATAAAACCATTTATATTCTATTATACTGCACATGATGAATAAGACTACTAGAGATGTGAAGTTAGCTTGGTATACTAATGGTGATTTTAATCATATTATGGAGAAGATAACTTACTCATCATTGATATCAATTTGGATCAATGAAGCTGTAATTTCTATTTCATCAATGTGATGATTATTTTGTGATGAATATTTTCAATAGATAATTATTCAAATTGATCATGTAGACATTGAACCATATTCTTATAGAGAATTAAACATTCTTCTTTGGTTTGGTAGACATTTTTAACTTGATTGGAGACCAACTATGAATCCCCATAGATGATAATAAATTTTATTTAAAGATTCTAAGTTGATTGGAGTCTAGGGACAAGTGCCTCATATTATATGATATTGTTTATACATGAAAAACTAAATAGATATGAAATTGGTACTATGTGCCAATATTTTTTGATAAAGACAATTCTAGCTTTGATGCTTGATACACATCTAGAACCATTAAAAAACATTATCCATGTGTCAAAAGTGATGGTGTACGCTATGAAATCTTAATAAGATTGGTATTTATAGTGGTGTTACTAAAACTTAATCTAAAATTATCTATCCATTTTTTTGGAAACATAATGATTGAGAGGTGGTTGGGGTGAACTATTCTCTTAAAACTTTATTTCACATGTACTTTAACATTCCTTGAACCATAAAATCAATACAGAGATATAACCATGCATAAAGAGTCATTCACATGAGCATAACATAAAAACATGCATATGAGAGGGAAAAAATCAAGGGGAAGAAAAATCACTAATCCATAAAAATTAAATAAATTATTATAATTCAAAATATCATAATTTTTTGAAGCAACAACTCCACATGGAGCACTAACCCCAACTAGCCAAGCACCAAGCTAGCTAAGCTTTAGCAAGCACCAAATTGTAAGGAGGCACCAACCTCATAGATGATTTAGAAAAAAAATATCCACCTAATTTATTTTATAACCTTCATAAAAACCTATTTATTAACAAAATTATGATGACCACCTCTTTATCTCTTCACACTGTTACCCCCCTCAAACTGCCTTCTAGGTCTCTTTGCTCAACTAGGGCTCTTCAAGATAGATTAGGTCATATGACCTTGATCTTCATATAAATTACCAATAATATATGTTAATGATAGTTTCTATAAACCCATATTATGGTAAAAAATACCTCCTTCATCTCTTCAAAGTGTCATATCCTTTTCTTCTATTCACTTCTTTTTTAAAGTAGTTAATTAGGCTTATTAGGCCTTGTTCTTATACTAGGCTCTTGATCATACACCTTTTGGTTGCCCATACACACTTGAAAAATTATATTTTACATAAAATATGACTTATTAAATTATAAATACAAGAATAAATCATTACATTATGTCAACCATAGTTTAAATGGACCAGATCCCTAAGGAAACCTAACTCAATTAGGCCTTCATTAGTACACATTACCCTTTGATATATTTAGAAAAATTTAAAACATCATACATGGTATGAAATATTCATATTACACTCAAATATATCCATAATAATATAATATTACATCCATGCCACTTTTTATCTCCAACCACCACTTGAAGCATGCCATTAGTAATGTTTACATTAGGCATTAACACACATAGAAAGGCCTGTCTTGAACAACTAAAGATAATACACTATTTAGACACAAAACCATGAAAATAAGTCATATAAATATAACATAAAATAACTAAAAAACTTAACCAAGTGAATTATACTTCATCCCATAGGGAGAAAGGACTAAAAAACACTCTTACAACTTACTTATAACTGACCTTTTTCCTCAAAGACCAGTCATGATAACTCAGACCTCAAACATCTATATAGATATTTTAATGGATTATTATGCATGTAAATGATCATAATATATAATTATCTCATTTTTGGATAGAAATATAATATATTCAAATATCAAATATTTGTCTTACAAACCAATCTTATGACCTCATTGTATACAGTCCTCACTGAGTTAGATAAGTCAAACTTGTGAGTAACTTTTTACTATATTCACTAATCACTAAAACTTATAAAAAAATATTAAAATGTATTAAAAATAATTAAAAACATTTCCATGTAATTTATTTTATCACTATTTCATTATAACACATTCCTAATCATCTTCTCATTGTTGTCTGGGTTTCTCATTGTTTCCACCATTAGGCCTGTTAGTGACTGGCTAACTTGGATGACTAGTTTAGCACACTTTAGGGATAAAACCTATACATAAACATTAATTTACATGAAAAATGATTCTAAAACTTCATCATCCATCCATTTTCATACTTTTACTTGGTCAACTCTAACTTTTATAACAAATCTCCAAGAAATGTGCACTTTTCTATAGGGTCTACTCATACATCTGACAACTCAATCAAAATTGGAGGTGATTAGGAGAGTTTAATACAACCTAAAATAAATTTTATACTAATTTATAACATTCTAGTCTATTATGAGGAACACATTCAACATCAAGTCCTTATTAGGGTTTTAAGAGGGTTTAAACCTATTTCCATTCTTAACAATCGTTCATAAAGCATAGCCCCTCAATCTAAAAAAAATTCTAGGAATTTTGAAATAGGAACATTTCCCATCAAAAATTAATATATTAAGTTCCAATTAAAAAATTTTATGAGCTAATGAGCACAATAAAAACCTTGTCAGGTAGAGAACCCTTCATTTTGTGCACTCGAGAGACCTCAGAACCAATTTTTGTGCCTTTTCTTGGAAACCATGACTTAAAAAATAGTGAAAAAGGTTGATCTAACATATAATACCTATAATAACACTCATATATCCATAATTTACTTTTAATTATAACTTCATACCTTATTAGGTCATACTCACTTTCTTTGCTTACTTAGACTTTGACCTATAAACCACATTAGGCCTTAAAACTAACCTTCATGCCTCTTTCCATTCACATTCCACATAAATAAAAAACTAAATAAAACTATATCATCCTCAAAAACTAATTTAAATCCTTCATAGGCCTTTAAAATAGATGATGATGCCTCATTAGGCTAGGTAGGGTCTAGAAATGGTCTAGTTGCACTCTTGATCTATAGGTCCTACCCCCTTTGGGCTCATCCTAAGACTATTATGAGTGGTTCAATGATTCACATACATGATAAAAAAACATCATAAAACTCATAATTCATATATAAACATAATATGTTAAACTTTTATCAAATACTAATACTTTACATATTGCAAGAACCTGTCGAGACTCAATCTCTCTGAGTGCACGCCCTAAGGGGTGCACTGAGAAAGGGGTGGGAAGACCTTTGTTTATTTTTAGGATTTTTGTCCATTATTAAAACATTATTACCAATATAAATGTATCCTAAAACCATTCCCTAATATATTAATCCTCCCTTACACACTCCTCTAGTCTTTTTCCTCTTTTCATCCCTCTTTTCCTCACCTTAATCCCCTTTTAATAGTTAGTTGTACTAGGTTGATTAGGTCAACCCTGAACAATTTTTAGCCTTTTATTACTATATAGGGTCAAACTTGTACTATTTTAGGATATTTTCACTTGAGAGTTTGTTATCCCTTTGGTTGACCTAGCTTGAGACCTAGTGAATAATTGACCAAAAACATACAGGATCGACTGGGTTGTCCTAGTATAGTTGACATATTTGGAAGGATTTTAGGTGAGATCCACATATATATAAAAGATAATTTCATAATTATTTAAATATTCAATCAATATTTATTATTTTATCATGATTATTTATAATCTTCTCTTCTACCATTCTACTTGAGGAGTCTTAGCTTAGGTTTTCTACTTGGAGAATATAGTCTTTTGGATAACTCTTGGGTGCTTTCACCTTTCTTAATGATCCTTAAAAACCACATAAACCTCTTTAAAATCCCCTTTAGAAAAGGTAGATATTTAGTATTTATTATTTCACATTTAGGTAAGTATATTCGAACTTTGTTCACCTCTCTTTAATAGATAGAAGTAGCATAAGTATTGGCTCAAGTAATATTAATCTTCATATTCTATGTATTAGGGTCTTACTCATACTTATCTTAATTTAGATTATCTTATACATGTTTTTATTGCTTTACTAACCCATCATACTATTCCACAAGCTTTGGTGAGCACTATATTAGAGTTACTTTCTTGTTTATTAGACATAAGTGAAATATTAAACCTAAGATGCTTTTAGGGTTATTGTGTGATTGTGTTAGATTGTAGGATTTAGAACCCTTACTAGCATGGTTTATTATGATTAGTGATCTATTAATTAGGTCTAGAATATCCCCATATTTTTCATGCTACTTCTTAAAAAAATGTATTCCTAATCAAAAGTTTAGGTATTCTCTATCTTCTCCAAGATATGATTGATTTATAGACATGATGCATTTTTTATTGCATATATTCTAGTCAACCCTATGTGAAATAACCATTTTAGGATTTTTTCACTTATTTCATTCTTTTCATCATTAATTTTATCATATATTTCCCATACTTGGTCGAATGCATCGACCCAAATCTAATTTCTATGTATAGGTTTTTAGGTACAGACTACTAGATCAACCCAATTGACTTAGTATAGGTTTTCAACTTTCTAAACTTCTAATCTAGACTAATAGATTGACCCAATACAATTTCCAAACTTTAAAATATCTTATTCAACATACTAGGTCAACCCAGTTAACCTTGTATATTATAGGCACTCAGCAATAGGTTCCTACAGAGCTTGATCAACCCATTCAACCCAATTAGAAGGTTTTGTAAACATTCCACAAGGTTCTCTTACAAAAATATTCCATATGTCATATATAATCCACTAAGGTTCCTTTTTATCCTTATATCTTTTTATTTATAGTCTTTCTTTTCATATTTTGTAGTGTTCAAAACTACCCTTGTAAATTCAACTAGATTGACCTAGTTTTGTATTCTATGTACTATCTAGATAACTAAGTTGACTCTATCAACCCTGCTCATTTTTAGACCTTGCTTCCATAGTAAAATATCAACCTTGTTGACCCTATTCTATATTTTTTTATACACTATTGACTATATTGACATTGTACCTTATTTTAATGTTGAAATTAACCTTTATATGCTAGTAATTTGTTCACACTTTCATTTCTTGTTACTTAAATGCCTAGAATAGGACACATAAATTTATTATGTGGTTTTCAATTAATCATTTAGTTTCACTATTTTCTATTTTATGCACACATGACCAAATCAAAAAATATAAACAAGCATTTTAACATTTGACTACCCAAGGCCAACCTACTTGGATTTTATCACCAAGGGAGAAGCTGACCTAATATTATAGTGAAGTATAAATCATGGTTAATGGTATATTATATCTAATTACCTAACACCCTTATCAATCCAATGTGTGAATTGAGGTGGTAGGCCCTAAAACCAAGTCTATATCATTACCACTACAGATCCCTTTTATCCCAAACTACGTGAATCTATTCTTAGATTGTTTTCTAGTTCCTTGCTTATATCCAACTTCCCATCACATTTAAAAACACATTATAATAATCTTATAAATATTTAAGTTGAACATTTAGTTTTATCTTTACTTTCCAAGTTGATTGCTTGCTCTTTGCTCAATTGTATTTTGTATTTCAAAAACTTACATTAGCCAACATTAGTGTAAGGTTTTATCCATTTGCCTCAATTAAATTAGCCAACATTAATCCAATTGATTGTTTATTTATCTTTTATTATTTATTTTCAAATCACTTGCAAAATTTATCTTATTTTAGTTCACATTATATTATAGGCTTCCTTATCTTCCCTATCTATCATAATGAGTCGACCCAGTTGACCCTGTACATTTTTCCATCTTTTATATACTATATTGGTTCAACCTAGTCAACCCTATACTATTTATATACCCTATACTATCTTTTCAACCCCTATCTATTGTGCTAATTCAACCCAGTCGACCTTATGTTATTTATAGACCTTATTCTTTATACCCAGTCAACCCTATACTATTTTATTCTTTCCCTATTTTTAAATCTAATTCTCTATCTTTCCTTATTTTTCATTTTATTCATTATTCTTTAATAATAATGAAATCTCCTATCAAAATCTTCTTGGATAGTATAAATCTATTTAGATACTATATGCGATGTTCATTTCTTATTCTCTTTTCTTCCCAAAAGAACCATCACACTTGGGTCACCTCTTCTCCTCCTTCATCCATGAACTATATTCTGGTGTAAATAACACCTCAAGATGAATTTGATGGGTCTAATCCTTTCCTTACTTACCAAGATACTTCTCATCTTCCAAATTTTTAAACTAATGTTGGAGTAATTGACATAATTTTAATTAACAATCCCTCTCACAATCTATCTTCTAATAATGTTCCGCCTAACACCAATTTGAGGAGTTCTCCTATCAACAACAAACCAACCTCCTGATATAACTATAATTTTAGCTCAAGTATTCCAAAAATTGAATATGATGTAAAATTTTAATAACAATCAAATGATGCAACTTCAACATCATTTGATTAATATGGCTAATCAACCTCTAACCATGCATCCTCAAGCTAATCCAAATTATATTCCTCCACCTCTTAAAGATGCTTCTATAAATGTTATTCCTCAACCCATAATGAATAATAAAATGCTTTAAAACATTCAAAATGAGCCTTTAGATATTTTCATTATATCCATTGATATTGGTAACATATCTCTAACTATCAAATATCATGGGACAAAAGATCCTAATTCATTTCTTAAAGCCTTTGGCAACCTTTACAAAGAGTGGATCCAAACTAATACCTTAGCCATAATTAAAATCATAGTTAAAACCTTCACTATATATGTATTAGAATGGTATAACAAATTAACCCAACATTCTATTTGATATCTTGAATATTTTTTTAATCCCTTAGTTAAAGAGTCTTAACACAATGATCTTCTTAAAAATTATCTTAGCCACTTCATAAATTCTAAGAAATTTCCCACCAAATCATCTCATGACCTTATCAAAAGAGGGAAATAATTGGCCTATAAAACTAAACATAACATGAATAATGATAACTTATTCAAATTCTTTATCACTACTTTAAATCCTTCTCTTAAAGACAAGTTTTGAACCTTTTCTCTCCAAATACTTAATTAATCTCTTGATAAATCTAAATTTTAAGACTTTCTCATGAATAAATTTGAACCTAATCCTAAACTATTAAAAGGATATTTTCAAACATCTACCAATGTTATCACTAGCAATACTTCCCAAGCCAAACCAAGAGTTTTTAAAACTGATTTCCCTTCACCTTCTCTCACATCTCTTTTGGTTTAATAAATGAAATTTTTTTTCCACTCTCTAAACCTTTCATCTATCCTAATGCTCCTCATAAGTGGTTTGATGCCAATCTATTTTATTAGTTCCATGCTAAAATCTGGCATTTTCATGAATTTTGTAGAGGGCTCACTAAATTTGTTATTTATTATACACTTGGTGATTTGTTTAATCATGAATCCATAATCAACCTTCATCATCAAGAGTACACTACTACCTCTAAAAAATTACAAGCTTCCAAAGCTTCTACCTCAAATAGCCAATTTTTTTTTCAAATAATCAACCAAATACCAAGGATGTTTGTGCCATATATGATGATTATGACCAATATTATAACAATTCTCAATATTTCAACACTACTAAGGTCAACTATAATCACAAACCAGCTCACAAAGATCCTATTACAAATCCTAAGAATCCATCTTTAGAAGAACAACTTCTTAAAATATTACCACCACTAATCTTACTTTCAAAGCCTAAGAAGACCATCTCTTCCTTCTAATCCTCTAACCACATCTATACCTTCTAAATATAATTTACCTCTTAAACCTCATGTTGGTTCCTCTAAATCACATTGTAACTTTCTTGAAGAACTTAACTCTATGCCTTGTAAAATTCCACTTATGGAGTTGGTTCACACTTCACCCTATCATTGTAAGTTCTGTATGAAATACCTCTAAAAAATTTTAAGATCCATCCTCCATAGATGAAGAAACACCTTTTATCGATTCTCAACCTAACAACATCAATACCATTGAAACTATGTGTCCTTCCAATCCTTCCATTGAATTCCTTGAAGAGGACATGATCAATGATGAAATTATTTTTCATGTTGATGATCTGACACATTTTATCAAAATAGCCATTAGTATTACCCTTATCTATAAAGTTCTAATTGATAAAGGATCTAGATTTAATGTGACATATTTGTGGCTTATCCAACAACTTCGTTATAACAAAGATCATCTTATTCTAACCCATCTCACCTACCGTGGTTTTGATAAAATAAATCAAAAGCCACTTGGTTGCATTTAACATCTATTAACCATTGGCTCTAAGACCATTCGAACCAATATTATGGTCCTTGATTTACCTTTACGTTATAACATACTCCTAGGTCATCCATGGTCTCATCAAATGAGGGTTATTTCCTCTTTTGGTAGCCAATGCATTAAATTATTACATAATGAAAAACAATATAAGCATGAAGCTGATCTAGACCCATGGAGCATCTAACTTCATAATCCCAAATCCAAATACAATATTATGACAATTCTTAAGATCAATAGTGTTCCCTTACCCAATTTCATCAACATGAATCCTGATTTACAAGTTACTCTTATGGATTATGATGGTGATGATGAACCCAATAATTTTCATGATACTTGCAATACTACTAAGCTACCTCCATACATTTCAGAGTGGCTTCCACATTCTCTATTACCAAGAGACCATATTATTCCTCTTATTAATGAGATTATTAATTTTCCCCTCCATATTATGATTAATACCCTTCTTTACTTGAATAAGCCTTCACTTGTAATGATTTCAAGATCCTCTCATCATGTCTCCTCATACATTCAGTAACAATAAGATTTCATCTTCTAAAACTCCCCCTATATCTAAAGCATGTACAATTTATCCAACATATGATGACAACTATATAATGGCCCAAGCTCAATCTTGAGACTTGGATGCCCAACATGATCAAAAAACCTTAGAGCAAATTAATTCTTTTAATTAAGATGTGGACACTATTTCTATAAATCGTAACTTAGATCCCAAAGGTTATGTACCTCCTACTAATTCATCGCTTATTGATACCCCTTAGGTGGTAGAGAAAATCATAACTTCTAAACCTATAGAAATTCATACATCTCCTTTACCACCTATTTATCTAATAATTAACTCTAATCCTTCTCCCATCAAAACTTTGATCCCATCTACTTTATCTACTTATTCTACTCCTGAGATTGTATTTGATGCCATGGCAACCAATGTCTGTCAATTCCATTCCAAGTATGATAGCCATGGTAACCAAGTTATAAATCTTGAAGTATATATTGAGTATTGTGGTCCTCTTCCCACCTTTCCTAGTGATGAAGATATCCTTAAACTACTTCATTCCTACAAACCTCAACTTCATCGACAACATCATAAACTTGGGAATTTTAAAACTAAAACTCCTTGTTTTAATAAATTTATTGCCAACATCGATCATAAAACTTATCCAATTTCATCCTTACATAATGCACCATACCACTTTAAATACAATGATTCCATACTTATTGAAGAAACCACTCACATAAAATATGGTACTCCGTTTTGCCCTTGATCAATTACTATCTCTCATAAACTCTCACCTATTGAACATGATAATTTCAACTTATTATTTGATAAGTATAATAAGTATTTTTCTTGGTCCTATGAGGACATGCCTGGTATTGATCCTAGAATTATGGTGCATAATATCATTACTTATCTTGATGCCAAACTTGTACACCAAAAATAAGAGAAATTTCCACCTGAGGTTTCCACTCTATGTCACAAGGAAATCAGCAAACTACTTGATGCTAAATTTATTAAACCAGTGGATTATTCTAAATGGGTTTCTAAAATTGTCCCCATTTGGAAAAACATCACTATGGTCATTCACATTTGTATTGATTTTTGAAATTTTAACCTTTATTATCCTAAATATAGCTTCCTGTTACCTTCAATAGATGACATCATCAATTCCATAATTGGTTATAAAATGTTATCTCTTATGGATGGATTTTTGGGATACAATCAGATTCATATTTACCTCAAGGACCAACATAAGACTACTTTTACCATGGAATGGGGCACCTATTGCTTTTTCAAAATTCCCTTCAGCCTCAAAAATCCTAGAGCTACCTACCAATGCATAATGACTCACATATTTCATGACTTCATCAATAAATTTGTTGAAACTTATGTGAATGATTTTATTGCTAAATCCAAAATTCATATGAATCATCTATTTGATCTCTTTGTCATCTTTGATTGTCTTCTTAACTATCGAGTTAGACTCAATCCTTACAAATGTGTCCTTGGTGTTACATATGGAAAATTTTTAGGATTCCTAGTCTCTCTACATGGCATCAATGTTGACCATACCAAGATTAATTCTATCATCAACATGCCCATTCCTTGTTCTATTCTTAACATCCATACTTACTTGGGAAAACTTAAGGAAACTAGATGATTTGTCCCTGAAATGGTTTATCACATCCACTCCATCAATTCCTTTCTCAATAAAGGCACTAATTTATAATGGAAAATACCATGTCTAAAATCATTTGATAACATGAAAGATTCACTTCTTCACCTGCCTACACTTTATCCTCCTTCTAATAATCAACCCTTGATTATATATACTTCTTCCATAGCCATATTAGTTAGGGTAATGCTTGCCCAACATGATGATACTAGAAGAGAGTATGTTATATATCACATTAGTCAATGCCTCATCGATAATGAGACACATTATACCAAAATTGAATGTGATTTCCTTGCCATCTATTTTATAGCTAAAAATCTTCACCATTACATGTTTTACCAAATTACTTATGTCAACATTCATTCTGACCCCCTTCATCACTTCTTCTCCAAAGCTTTTTTTCCTAGAGATAGACTTGGAAAATAGATGTTCCTCCTTATGTAATTTTATCTCTACATCATCAACCAAAAAGTTTTTAAAGGGAAAGTCATAGATGATTAACTTGTTGTAGCTCTTATACCAGCTATTTCTTCCCTTGAAGATGATCTTCCCAATGATAATATCCTTTAGATTGAAGGTCTTAATCAATCTATTTATCTAAAATATTATTTTCATAATTTTATTATTAATCTTTAAATAAATAATCTTGATGAATCATTTATCCCCTCTAATACTACTAAACCTAAAGTAGTTATCACAAAGCTTCCTAAAATTAATATCAACCTGCATGAGGATACTTGGGCCTTTCAATTTGATTGTGATAAATGCATTCAAGGAGATGGGGTAAATTTAATTCACACAATTCCACTTAACAAGATCATACCTTTAGATTTTTGTTTCACCTTTGATATTACTAATAATATGGCTGAATACAAATCCCTCATCTTAGGCATGTGAATATCTCTTGATTTAGACATTCAATGCCTACATGATTTAGGTTATTCTTAGATTACTTACCACTAAGTTAATGGTGATTATCAATGTAAAAGTGAAAACATCACTACCTATCATCAAATTAGAACCACTCTTGCTAAAGATTTTATCTCTTTCCTATTGAACCTATCCTTAGAGATAAAACTTCGATTGTTTATTCTCTTGCTTCCTCTACCTCTTTCTTTCATCCACACCAAGTTATTTCCAACCCTAATTTTATTATAAAAATAATAAACTCTCCATATTCAACTCAAACACAAAATTATCTTATTTTCCACAATGAGGATTTTACTATTTGACAAAGTCCATGGTACAAAGACGTTATTCAATTTTTGGAACATCAAACTTATGTTCCTAACTTAGATTCTCAAAAAAAGACATGCATTCATAAACAAGATTTCAAGTATGTGTTTTGACATAACATCCTTTATTATTGTAGTGTTGAAAGTACTTTTCTCCATTATGTTATTAAAGATGAGGTTCCTCATCTTGTTGAACAAGCACATGGGGGAATTTGTGGTGGCCACTATAGTGAACATGTTGTAACACAAAAATACCTACATATTGGTTAATTTTGGCCTACTCTTGAAGAGGATGTAATTGAATATGCTAAAAAGTACACTCCTTGTTAGACTCATGATGATCTAATTCATTCACTTATTTCCAAACTTCAAACTATTTAATCTCCTTGTCCCTTTTCCACATGAGAAATCAATCTCATTTGAAAATTACCTCACTTTCAAGATTGACATGTTTTTATCATCAACACTACCGAATATTTTACCAAATAGGTATAAGACATGACCCTTGTTAATTTCACCAGTCCTACCATTTCCAAATTTATTCTTAATAAAATCATTTACCACTTTGGTGTTCCCCATACCATCATTTTAGACAATGGTGGTAACTTAAAAAATAAACATGTTAAATAACTTTGTACTAAATTTAAGATCAATCACAAATTTTCTATGCCTTATCATCTACAATACAATAGTTAAGTTGAGGCCACTAACAAAATTATCAAAAAAATTATCTAAAATATAATTCATGAAACCCACTTGGATTGTCATCTTCATCTCTACCTTGATCTTTGATCCTATCAGACTAGTATATGTATTGCCACTAGGGAAAATCCATTCTCTCTAGTCTATGGTTCTGAGTTAATTCTTCCCTTAGAATTTGAGTTTCCCTCTCTTTGTATATCTCTTCATGATATCATACCTAATGAATAATTATGTGAATCTTGCCTTCATGACCTTGATCTCTTTAATGAATGTCATTTTTTTACTTTATAATACAATCACTAATACAAGGATCATATTCCCAAATAACATAACAAATGTGTTAAAGTTTGCACATTTTTTTTGGTGATATTGTCCTTAAATTATACTGTACCCATGATAAATAAGGTAAAGATGCCCAAAAATAGTGGGGCCCTTATTTATTTAAATATACTCTTGGTCCAAGTACATTCCACATTGAAACCAATGAAGGCCATATTTATAAAGAGCCCATCAAGGCACAATTCCTTAAAAAGTACTTTGCCTAAACATTTCCTTCTTTTCATGATTTCAATCTATATTTATCTAACACTTTTTTCAAGTTACTTACATAGGTCTCTCCCTCTGAAGAAGTTCTCTCTTTTTTTTTACAAACCTTTAGTCCTCCCTTTTTGGTCTATTGGTTTCTTAATGTACCATATTCTTCTTTATATTTATTCTTTTTACATTGTTTTTTTTCACCCCTTGGATTTCTCTGTTGTGAGTTGCTTTGTAATACCATGGATAGGTACTAAAACTCCTCATAAAATACCATCTTTTGTATACATCATTTGTTTTTACATACATAATTTTTGTCACCCTCATGGTTTATCTTTTAGGAAGTTGTAGTGTAAGACCATGGATAGGACCTGACCTCCTTATAAAATTACCATCTATTCATTATTTTTATATAATGCATTTTTCAATGGTTACACATTCTTGATCTTTGTTCTCAACTTTAGCTTTTTCTTCTTTGATAGATGGAATTTTCAAAACAATCTATATTAGCATGTTTTCCTTCATTTCCCTCCTTATGATAAAAAATCATACTTTACTATCATTGTATCCCTTTTTACCATTTATCACATTTTTTGTGATTTGAAGTAATTTAAATTATTCCATGTGTCAGTCCTCTTGATTTCCACTGTATTTCACTCCACATTGGATAAAAAAAGGTCAACATCAAGATAACACTTTTATTTTACCTAGATTTATGATAATCTTAGACCCCATTCTCTTTGAAGTTTCTCTCTCTTAGAAACCAAGTCCCAAGTATTCAAATGAAAGTCATCTTTATCACCCATGTTTGGTTTTCCAAATTTATATGGAGGAATAATAGAAAATCAAGAAAGTTAAAATCTATATCATTTAAATAAAAGGCAATGATATCTAAAAGGAAACATACAAATATCAAAAGTCAAATCACACCAAAAGACATGATTACAAGCACACATCCTATATCTAATTGAAGTTCAAACGCCACAATTGGCCTCATATATATCCAAGGTACATTGGGGTATGGTAGGCTAGTAGATTGGAATAAGATAATTCAACAAACTCTATGGTTCTACCTACTTTCTCATGCAAGTACCCAATCTTCATGGTAGACCAATGACTCTGTAAGGGGTCCTGAATAATGGGGAACACGTTGTGGGAAGGTAGGTCCATTTTATTTTTTGTGCGTTCAACCTTCATGAGATGATATATATACTTTATTTTTTGACCTAATACTTGTAGGATAAGATAAGTTATTTAGATTTCTTAAGGTCATAATTTCTCTTGTTTTAACAAACCTAATTTGAGTGTCTTGACTTTAATAAAGAGTTCTTCTACCTTGGTTTTTACTTAATTATCCCCTCCACTCATTTAATTTCCCTCCTTGACAAACAAATTTTTATTCCAAATATTTTTTCCCTTATTCTTTAATTCTTTCTTCTTCATCTCTTAAAAACATGCTAGCACTACTTTGTTTCAGTTTTATCTATCTTTAAAGTGAAACAACATGTTTGAGAAACTATGGATTACTTCTTTATTTTTCATTTTTTTAGACTTGTCTTACTTTCCCTTTACAATTTATCATTTATTGTAATATCCTACTATTATGGACACTAGATTTTGTACCCTTTTTCCATTATTGGGTGAGGTTAGCTTGTTATTTCTCACACATCAATGTTGTTTTCCCTTTTTATTCACCTTTTTACATTATTAAGTGGGATAAGGATTATTAATACTCACTAGTAAATGTTGTTTTATCATTTTGTTTCTAATTTTAATTTTGATCTTTAATTACCATCCTTCTTGAAATGTATCCCTAGTTTGACTTGGTGAGTTTGCCTTTTTACTTGAGGTTTACATGTTTGAGTTTTTAAATCTTTAGTAGCCTTGGATTTTTGGTTACCTAATTTACTCTTGTTTTTCACTTGGTAATTTTTCCTAACATAGCACTTGTCACCCCATCTTTTCAAATTCCCAAGTATGTCCCATTCATATAGCACTAATTATCTTGGATTTTTTATGTTTGTTTGTTTTTGCTCTTTAGTTTTGTATTCTTAGGTTTGCTAAAAGCAATATTTACACCCTACACAATCAAAACTAACAATAGAGTAGAAAACCATCTAATGATAAAGGTAAATTACGGTACACATCACATTTAATTTTCATTTATTTTCTCTTTTAGTCATTTATTTTTAGTAATTTTATGCTTTAAAATACCACAACATCTTTTAGCCTTAATGTTATGTGTTCCTATGTTCTTTATCAAAAAACCATCCCCTATTGTACCTTAGTGACATGTGATGGGATTCAAGTGGGGCATATGTATACACATAATATTTTTAACTTTTTTCAAATACTAATGATTTACATTTTACAGGAACCTATCGAGACTCAATCTCTCTAAGTGTATGCCCTAAAGGGTGTATTGAGAAATGGTTGGGGAGACCCTTAGTTATTTGTAGGATTATTATCTCTTAATGCCACATTATTACCAATATAAATAGCTCATAAAACCATTCCTTAAGATATTACTCCTCATTTTCATAGCCCTCCAATCTTTTTCCTCTTTTCATCATTCTTTTCCTCACCTCAATCCCCTTTCGATAGTCATTTGTACTAAGTCAACTTGGTCGATCCTATACATTTTTTCAGCCTTTGATTGCAAGTACCTAATCTTCATGGTAGACCAATGACTCTATAAGGGGTCCTGAATAATGGGGAACACATTGTGGGAAGGTAGGTCCATTTTATTTTTTGTGCATTCAACCTTCATGAGATGATATATATACTTTATTTTTTGACCTAATACTTGTAGGATAAGATAAGTTATTTAGAGTTCTTAAGGTCATAATTTCTCTTGTTTTAACAAACCTAATTTGAGTGTCTTGACTTTAATAAAGAGTTCTTCTACCTTGGTTTTTACTTAATTATCCCCTCCACTCATTTAATTTCCCCCCTTGACAAACAAATTTTTATTCCAAATATTTTTTCCCTTCTTCTTTAATTCTTTCTTCTTCATCTCTTAAAAACATGCTAGCACTACTTTGTTTCAGTTTTATCTATCCTTAAAGTGAAACATGTTTGAGAAACTATGGATTACTTCTTTATTTTTCATTTTTTTAGACTTGTCTTACTTTCCCTTTACAATTTATCATTTATTGTAATATCCTACTATTATGGACACTAGATTTTGTACCCTTTTTCCATTATTGAGTGAGGTTAGCTTGTTATTTCTCACACATCAATGTTGTTTTCCCTTTTTATTCACTTTTTTACATTATTAAGTGAGATAAGGATTATTAATACTCACTAGTAAATGTTGTTTTATCATTTTGTTTCTAATTTTAATTTTGATCTTTAATTACCATCCTTCTTGAAATGTATCCCTAGTTTGACTTGGTGAGTTTGCCTTTTTACTTGAGGTTTACATGTTTGAGTTTTTAAATCTTTAGTAGCCTTGGATTTTTGGTTACCTAATTTACTCTTGTTTTTCACTTGGTAATTTTTCCTAACATAGCACTTGTCACCCCATCTTTTCAAATTCCCAAGTATGTCCCATTCACATAGCACTAATTATCTTGGATTTTTTATGTTTGTTTGTTTTTGCTCTTTAGTTTTGTATTCTTAGGTTTGCTAAAAGCAATATTTACACCCTACACAATCAAAACTAACAATAGAGTAGAAAACCATCTAATGATAAAGGTAAATTATGGTACACATCACATTTAATTTTCATTTATTTTCTCTTTTAGTCATTTATTTTTAGTAATTTTATGCTTTAAAATACCACATCTTTTAGCCTTAATGTTATGTGTTCCTATGTTCTTTATCAAAAAACCATCTCCTATTGTACCTTAGTGACATGTGATGGGATTCAAGTGGGGCATATGTATACACATAATATTTTTAACTTTTTTCAAATACTAATGATTTACATTTTACAGGAACCTATCGAGACTCAATCTCTCTAAGTGTATGCCCTAAAGGGTGCATTGAGAAATGGTTGGGGAGACCCTTAGTTATTTGTAGGATTATTGTCTCTTAATGCCACATTATTACCAATATAAATAGCTCATAAAACCATTCCTTAAGATATTACTCCTCATTTTCATAGCCCTCCAATCTTTTTCCTCTTTTCATCATTCTTTTCCTCACCTCAATCCCCTTTTGATAGTCATTTGTACTAAGTCAACTTGGTTGATCCTATACATTTTTCAGCCTTTGATTACTATATAGGGTTGAATAGGTCAACCATGTACTATTTTGAGATATTTTCACTTGAGAGTTATGTTAGCCCTTTGGCTAACCTAGCTCAGGACCTAGTGAATAATTGACTAAAAACATATAAGGTCAATTGGGTCAACCCCATAAAGCCAACATATTTATAAGGATTTATGGGGAGATTTGCCTATATATACAAGATAATTTTATCATTATTTCAATATGAAATCAAGAGTTATTATTCACTCATGCTTCTTTATAATTTTCTTTTCCAATATTCTAATTAAGGAGTCTTAGCCTAGGGTTTCTACTTAGAGAATCTAATATTATGGATAAGTCTTGGATGTTTTAGACTTTTTTAGTGATCCTTACAAACTACAACAATCTCTTGTAAAGTCATTTTTTCCAAGGGAGATATTGAGTCTCGATGAGTTCACATTCAGGTAAATATATTCTAACTTTATTTTCCTCTCTTTAATAGATAAAAGTAGCATAAATATTGGCTCTAATAATATTAATATTCATATTCCATGTATTAGGGTCTTAATCATACTTAGCTTAATTTATATTCTCCTATACATGTTTTAATTTATTTACTAACCCCTCATATTGTGCCACAAGATTTGGTGAGCACTAGATTAGATTTACTTTCTTGTTTATAAACATAAGTGAAATATTAAACCTAGGACACTTTCAGGGTTATTAAATGACTATGTTATACGATAGGATTTGGGGCCCTTCCTATCATGGTTTACTATGATAATTTATCCATTAATTAGGTCTAAAATGTCCCCATCTTGGTCATTCTCCCACTTAACAAATGTATTCTCAATCAGAAGTGTAGGTATGCTCTATCTTCTCGGAGCTAGGATTAATTTATAGACATGATGCATTTCTAATTGCATACAATTCTTGTTTACAATCATTTCACCAAGCCATCATACTACTTTATGCATAATATTAGGCATTCTAGTCACATATCTTATCAAAATACTGCAAAGCTCAAACACTTGATACCTTTGAAAATAAGGACCTTCCATGCTAACCTTCACATCACTCATGAAGCTATAAGAACATATTTTATAGTCTCAAAAACACTATAACACTGATCAATATTCTCTCTCATATATAAATTATTTAATTACCTCATAAAGACCTCAAAAATATTTGACATCAATGAAAACATCAATTCCAAACCTCAATAATAAGAACAATGCTCAATAATACCCCCCTTTGTCATTGACATCAAAACACATTGTAAATTAATCATTATTATCTCCCCATTATGTTATTTCTCCCCATTTGACATAAATGAAAAAGTGATGTCTAAAACTCCTTGGATCACACTCCTTACAACCAAAATACTCAACACATAAGACTATGAGTTTATAAGATATGATAAAAACATGCTCCCCTATCTCCATGCATACCTTCTTGGAAAAAATCACCTATTCTTGGAGATAATAAACCTAATTATCTCCCCCTATGTTCTTTGATTTTTCAATGATTTTTAGGTGTGGGAATTACACCTAATTCTTATCTTAAGTGTTTAAATGTTACCTTTGGAAGTGGTTTGGTAAAAATGTCTGCAATTTGATCTTATGTAGAAACATATTCATGTCTAACACTTTGTTCACTTACCTATTCTCTTAAAAAATGATACCTGATGGGAATGTGCTTGGTCCCTGAGTTCATGATAGGGTTTTTTGAGATGCTTATATCACATGTATTCTCACAATTTATAGGGTTAGGAACATCATACTCCACCTTATAGTCTTTTAGGGTCTATCTCATTCATAGGACCTAAGTGTAACATGAAGATGCTACAATGTACTCAAATCAACAAGTGGATCATGCTATTGATAGTTTCTTCTTTCTTATCCATGAAATTAGACACCCATCTAAGAAGAAATATCCACTACTATTACTCTTCCTATCATCTATATTTCTTATCCAATTTGCATCTATATAGGCTATCAAATTTAACTCCTTGATTATTGGATACCATAACCCATACTCCATAGTCCCCTTGAGATTCCTGAGTATCCTTTTGAATATTTTTAGATGATTATCCTTTGTATTTTCTAGTGGCCTTCCAACAAGACCTATTGCTTGCATGATGTCAAGTCTAGAGGTAGTTTTGTATGGTAAACTTACAGTCATTGACCTATATAATGTCTGATTAGCCTTTGAAGACTCATCTTCCTTTCTCAACTTACACCCTATAATGATAGGTGTACTAACTACCTTGAAATATTCCATCTCAACCTTCTTCAATATCTCTCTTATGTACTTGGATTGTGAAATGAATATACCTTTTTTAGATTGAGTGATTTGAAACCCAAGAAAGAATAATAGTTCTCCCAATATGGACATATCAAACTCTTTATTCATCATCTCTACAAATCCCTTATTCATGTTCTCATTATTTCCACAAAATATGATGTCATACACATAGATAACTAATATCAACTGATGGTCATATTTTGATTTTATGTATAGGTTATTATCTATAATTCCTCTTTTGAATCCTTGATCCAATAGATACCTATCCAAATTGGCATACCAAGCTCTAGGATCTTGATTTAGACTATAAATAGCCTTTTTAAATCTACAAACATAGTCCTTATCACCTGATAAAGATATCCCCTTAGGTTTATCTAAGTATACCTCCTCTTCCAAATTCCCATTCAAAAAGGCATATTTATCATCCATCTAGTATACCTTGATCCCTTTGAATCTTGCATACGCTATAAATAATCTGATGGATTTAAATCTTGCTACTAGTACAAAGGTATCCTAAAACTCTATCCCTTCAACTTATACTTATCCCTTCCATACCAATATAGCCTTATTCCTAGTGACTTATCCATCTTCATTCAACTTATTTATAAATACCTATTTTGTCCCAATGAGGTTCTTGTCTTTAGGCCTAGGAACTAGTTACCAAGTCTTATTCTTCTCTATTTAGTCTAACTCCTCATTCATATCACCTATCCAAATTTTGTCTTTTCTTGCTTTTATAATATTTTAAGGTTCAATCTTAGAAAATAAAGAAACATTCTCTTCATTTAGATTACTTGCCTATATCTTCTTTGTTTACATACCTACATTCTTATTAATAATGATTTGAGATTTAGGATGATCTCTTTGAATTTATCTTGAGGGGCCTTTTGAGTCCTATTTATCCTCAACTTATTCTTCCTCAAAAACCTCTATAGTTTCCTCTTCATTTTTGAAGTCTAGATTCTCAATGTATCATTTGACTACAAGTGTGATTTCTTTATCTCATCAATCTTCACATTGGTGCTTGCCATTATATTTTATGACCTTTGGTTATAAAATCTATAGGATGAGCTCATTGATGACTATCCTAAGAATATACCTTCATCAGATCTAGAATCAAACTTTCCTAAGTCTTGATGATATATTTTAATAAACATTTTCTCTCAAACACTCTAAAGTGTTCCACATTAGTAGGTCTACCTTTTCATAATTCATAAGGAGTCTTGTTTCCATTATTCCTTATATACCCTCTATTAAAAATGTAGACTATAGTTCTTACTACCTCTCTCCAATATCCATCAAATAATATAGACTCATTTATCATAGTTATATCCATCTCTTGAACTATTATATTCTTTCTTTCCACTACCCCATTTTATTGAGGTGTCCTATATGCTGAGAACTATCTCCATATTCCATGAACCTCATAGAAGTCATCAAACTCATTGGACCAAATTTGACCTCCTCCATAAGATCTTAGACACTTGATCTTCCCATTGTTATCATTCTCAATAAGATCCTTGAATTCCTTGAACTTGTGAAGAGATTCTAACTTTTATCTCAATAATGCTACGCAAGTCATTCTTGTGTAGTCATCTATGAATAACATCAATAACTATCTCCTTGAATGCTTTGAATTCTTGTAGGCCCAAAGAGATTAGTGTGTATTAACTCCAAGGGTCTAGTAGTAGAGTACTCCTTAGATTTGACCTTATTCTAGTCTGCTTACCATGTTGACATGTCTTGAAATGTATGTTTCTAGGTTTAGTCATCTAAGGCATGTTATTGATAGACTTCTTAGTGTTTATCTTGACTAGATTTTCAAAGTTTAGGTGACCTAATCTTCTATTCCATAACCAAATTTCAACCATATTGCTCATAAAAAATCTCTCCTTCTTGATCTCATTCAAGACATATAGATTATTCTTAGTCCTCTTAGCATTGATAATTAGCCTTCCTAATTTGGCTCTCCTTATCTCATATCATCTATCATGAAAGGTTAGTGTGTGTCCTTAATTAAACATTTAACTTACACTAAGTAGGTTATGTTTTACAAATTCCACATAAAACACATTTTATGTCTTCGTATTTATTTTCAAATCAATTTTCACCCTTGGAAAGGGCTCTTAGTCCCTTTCCAATTGAGCTATACTATTGGGACAACCCCAAGCTATGGGTCACCTATGGTGGGGTTGAACCTTCAGAGAAGGATGACTTACTTTTGATGGATCACTTATAATAATGTTTACAATGAGAAAATGGGTAAAGGGTTCTTAAGAAATATAAAAAGATGATGCACTAAATTAAATGAAAACTCACACATGCATGAAAATACACTGAAGAAGCATAAGATAGCACTAGCTCACACAGTCTCAAAATATTGCTAATTGCATAAGTATTTCATACACTAGGTTCATGAATAAATGAGTGGAACTAATAGGAGTTCTAAGACTCATACCAATATTTAATTAATGGAAAAAAGAACACAAAATCAGACCTACAATCAACTAGAAAACACTCTAAAATAGTGAAGAAAGAGGGACAATGGGAATGAAAGATTTTTCTTTATGATGCCATCATGCAAAAGATTAATAAACATAGTTTAAGAGAAAGAGATGGGTAAAGTAAATATTTATTACCTTTAAGAGGTATTTCATATAATTTTGACAAGGTCTAGCATTATCAAATGAGAGTCTCTCCTCCTACATAATTGAGAGAAAATATTTTCTTCTAAAAACTGAGAGAGTGTTTTCAAAATGGAAAGAATAGTAGATATATCAAAAATGGAGAGAGAGAAGAGGGAGCATGAGTAAAAAAATTGAGATACAACCCTTTAGATTAAATCATCCCCAATTATATATTGACAAGTTATCTTTTTATTTATTGCAATAGCCCTTAAATCCTCTCATTGGTTGGGAGAAATGCACTAAAGGACAATAGCTACCAAAGGTGGAAAATAATGATATTTTATTATGAAGGAGAACCATTAGATGCCCTAAAAATCTTTAAATTATATATCTATTTTCTCTAACCACTAGATCTCCATCTTGGGATTGTATGCTACCTCCACGTGCTTCATTATGAGTGCAAGGTCTTTATGTCCATCTACTTGATAGATCCATGCACAAGTCTACTCTTAGTAGCTATTTTTTAGAGATAAGACCATATTTAAATATGAGACACCTCTATATAAGTATTCATATCTACCCATACTAAATATTTTATCATAGGTTTACTATAGATGAAAACCAGTCTCCTTTATTAATTTTCTTAGTCTTTAATATCGATAAATGAAGCTCACCATATGATCTAGTCTCATTTTGACAATAATTTGTTAACCTTTGATATATATTAGGTCTAAAGACCTATTTTATCTCCATAGATTTCTAATTATAACCATCGATCTGGAAATATCTTGTTTTTATTTGAACTAGGTCATGCTTGATTTGAGTTCCTTTGTATTTACTTTACTGGGTCAAAAATTGCTTCATCAAACTTCATTGAAAATATCATGGGCTCACCTTTACTCATTATTTATTGATTATCAACTCATATTATTTACATTTTGACCTATATCACACCATTGATTCCCTTTGGTATGATCAAGCATGTGTCATTGGATCTACTTAAGGGACCTTTTTTGACTTGTTGACCTACTTGCATGCCATAGATCTTTGATGCTCGATTGAATGCAAGCCCTTGATCTTAATAGGAACCACAATTTTAACTCAAACATATAATTTATGAGGCCTAAATTTGACATTTTCATGGTTATATTTGACACTTTTATGAACATAATTAATGTCTGCATGAACATCTTAGGATTTTTAAACCCTAATGCTTATTTATCATCACTTAAATTTGACATTTGTGAACCTATCATTTATTATCCATGCACACTTTTTTAACATATATATTAACATTTGATTATTTTCAAATCCAAATAGTTATTTATCAAGGCTCAAATTTTATGTTCGCATGCACATCCCATTAGACAATTTAATCTTTGAATGCTTATATCTTGAGATAGATATCTCATCAAAACATGAATTTTTTAGAGTAATATCTTGGCACAAAGAAAATTAATTCCATGTGATCCTTTAGCCCCTGTAAGGATTTCTAAGCATACTTATACAATTCATAAGTAAGTTAACCCATTGAATTTTTCATGATGTCCTAATGATGGTTTGGTTCATTTAGAATTATGATATGAGATTTTGCTCGATCCTTGAAATCTCTACTTATTTTTTGAGGCCCATGCAAACTTTTTCCATGATTTTGATTTCTTAGACACCATGAAACTTGCTTGGATCCTTCTCTTTACAATTCTAGACCCATTTTTCAAGGATCAATTAGATTACACTTGAATCTAAATTAAAGTGTTTTAAAATCTTTACAATTAATGTGGTCTTCTTCTCCATCATGGATCCTTCATTATATAGGAACTCTTCTTGACCAAGACTTTACTCATCTCCTCATACCATAAACCCTCCAAGCACATTTCTATATGTAGGACAAAAATTGGCCAATAGTCTTCCCATTATTGAAAGTCAAGATACCCTTACCATATATATTGGTATTTGTGTTGTCTCTAAACCTCACTATTCATGTAGCATTCTTCTTTAATGATATGAACTTACTTTTATCTCTTATCATGTGGCTTGAGCAACCACTATGCATATACCATTTCATTCCTTAATCTTGAATGTGAAAGGAAGTCTAAGCTAGCATAGACTCTAATTTATTTTTATGTTCTTCCTTAGTAAATAGTCCATCTTGACTCTTGGTCTTAATATGATCAGACCTAACTTGATTTGGCTTCCATACCAATGTTTGACCCTTCTCATGTACTCTAGGAGCTTCATATATCTTTTTGAATCTTGAGGTCCTCATAAATATATTATAATAGAATATTTCAATGTGTATTATATTATGATAAATATATAAATAAACATTTCTATACTTACTTCATGATTTATTACTCCTTTTCCCATGGTTCCATGATAACTTATCCCTTATTGCATTGGGTTACTCAATTGGTCTTTTCATGTTAGTACTCTTAGCTTGTTCTAGCTTCTCATGCTATTTTTAAAGCTTGATCATCTTGTCTATGAGATGCTCATGATGAACCTTCAAGGAATCTATATTTATCTTCAATATATCATACTCAGCGTCTTTTGACCTAAATCTTATGTTAACACCTTCTAAGTGATTCTTGAAATCCTTGATAGTCTTGTTTTGATGCTTAAAATAATCAAGGGTACTTATGATCTCAGATTCAAGGTCAAATTCATCTTTTCCTTCTTAAATTTCATAGTATACTTATTCACCATATATCTTATTTTCTTCTTTTTGATCACTAGGCATCTCATGCTTGTTAAGATCACCTTCAAGATGTTAGACTTGATTTAAAGGACTAGGCTATGATACCAATTATTGTAAATATAATGAATAAGAGGGGGTGGGGGGTAGGGTGAATCATTCTCTTAAAAAATTATTTCACATATAATTTAACATTCCTTAAACCATCAAAGTATTAAAAAGATATAGAAGTGCATATAGAGTCATTCACATGATCATAACACAAAAACACACATATGAGTGGGAAAACCTCAAGGGGAAGAAAACCCACTAATCTCTATAAATGGAATATAGTATTATAATTAAATATATCACAATTTTTTGAATCACCAACTCCACATGGATCCCTAACCCCAACTAGCCAAGCACCTACCAAAATAAGCTTTAACAAGCACCAACTTGCAAGGAGACACCAACCCCATAGATGACTCAGCCCAAAATCAACCACTTAATTGATTTTATCACCTTCATAACACCCTATTTATAAAATAATTGATGATTAACACCTATTCATCTCTTCACACTCTTACCCCCTCAAATATCCTTCTAGGTCTCTTTGTTCAACTAGGTCTCTTTGCTCAACTAGGTCTCTTCAAGATAGATTAGGTCATATGACCTTAATTTTAATATATATTACCATTTTTATATCTTAATTATAGTTTATATACTCCCCTATTATGGTATATAATACCTTAATCATCTCTTAAAATTTATATATTATTTTATTCCACTCGTTTCTTTTTTAACTAGTCAATTAGGCATATTAGGCCTTGTTCTTATATTTGGCTCTTGCTCATACACCTCTTGGTCAACCATACACACTTTTCCACTTATATTTTATGAAAAATAGGCCTTATTACATGCCAAAAACATTAATCAATAATTAAATTATTTTTACCATTTCTCAAATGGACCAAATCCTTCTTTAGACTTTAAGGAGACCTAATTCAATTAGGCCTTTATTAGTACATGTTACCCTTTAATCTCATTGTAAAACTTTAAAAATTCATAAATGGTAGGAATAATTCATATTCCACTCAAATAGACCCATATTAATCTCATATTAGGTACACAAAACTTTTTATCTCCAACCACCACTTGAAGTACCCCATTAATAATGTTTACAATAGGCCTTCACACACACAAAAATGTTTGTCTTGAATAACTAAAGATACAAAAATGTTTAGCCACAAAAAATGATAATAAATCATATGTAAACAACCTAAAAAACCTCAAAAAATTCCCCAATTTTATTCTACTTCATCACATAGGGTAAAAGGACTTAAAAATACTCCTATAATTCGCTCACTCAAAACTACTAGTTTTCCTCAAAGACCAGTCATGATGACTCAGACCTCCAACACTTGTATAGGTATTTTCAATGGATTATTATGCATGTATATGATAATATGAGATAATTATACAATTATTATATATAAAAATAATATATTCAAATGGAAAATATTTGTCTTGTAGACCAATCTTATGACCTCATTGTACATAACCCTCACTAAGCTAGATAAGTCAAACTTATGAGCAAATTTTTACTATATCCATTGATCACCAAAAATTATAAAAAACATGAAAATGTCTTAAAATTAATTTTAAAAAATTACATGAAATTTATTTCATCACTATTTCATGATAACACATCTTAATCATCTTCTCACTATTGCCTGGGTTTCTCACTATTTTCACCATTAGGCCTATTAGTGACTGGCTAACATGGATGACTAGTTCAGCACACTTTATGGATATAACCTATCTATAAACCTTCATGGACATAAAAATGAGTCTCAAAATTCATCTTCCATCTATTTTCATACTTTTACTTGGTCAACTCTAACTTCTATATCAAATCTTTAAGAAATGTAGACTTTCTTGTAGGATCTACTCACACACCTGATAAATCAATCACACCTGGAGGTGTCTAGGAGAGTTTTATAAAACCTCCAATATACTTTCTATAAATTTGAGACCATTATGGGGTTAAGTGAAAAACATATTCAACATTGGGTCCTTATTAAGGTTTTAAGAGGGTTTAAACCTATTTTCATTCTTAATAATCATTCATAAAGCATATCCCCTCAATCCAAAAACAAATGCCTATAATTTTTATCTATGACCCTTACCCATATACCATGAATATATTAGTTTCCCATGTAGATTTTTTATGAGCTAATGAGCACAATATAAACCTTCTCAGGTATAGAACCCTTCATTTTATACACTTGAGAGACCTCAAAACCACTTTTCATTCCTTTTCTTGAAAACCATGACTTCAAAATTTTTGGACAAGATTAAAATAAAATATAATACCTCTAAAAACACTCATATATCCATAATTTCCTTGTAAATAAAACCATATACCCTTTTAGGCCATACTTTTTCTCTTTGCTTGATTAGACCTTGACCTACAAACCACATTAAGCCTTTAAATGACCTTCATTCCTCTTTACATGAAATCTCCACCTCACTCACAAACTAAATCAACCTATATCATTATAAAACACTAATTTACATCCTTCATAGGCCTTGACAATATATCATGATGCCTCATTAGGCTATGCAGGGTTTATAAATGGTCTAGTTACAGGCTTGATCTGTAGGTCTTACCCCTGGAGGCTCACCCTAAGACTCTTATGACTATTATAATGATTAAAATATATTATAAATAAAAATCATATAACCAATCATGCATATGCATATTCATTTCACTAAGACATAATTCTCTTTAATGAAAAATAATGACCATTTTATGTACATACCTTGTCAAGATATTATAAGGCTCAAACACTTGAAAATTTTGAAAACAAGGACCTTCTATGTTGACCTTAACATCACTCATGAATTCATAATAACATAAATTAAAATCTTAGAAACAATAAAAAACTAATCAATTTTATCTCTCAGATACATTCTTTAATGACCTCATGAAGAACTTCTCAAGAACCTTTGACATCAATGCCAACATCAATGTCAAACCTCAACAATAGGAATAATGATCAACACCTTTATCCTTTTTTTAACATGATATTTCTATAAAATTATATGAGAAACATTACCCATTTGGAAATATGGCTAGAGAGATGTAGTATGGACATGATAAATTTTAAAGGATCTATTTTTGTAATAACCTATGTCTCATTGTTGATCATATAGTGTCAAAGCATTTGTGTGGAAAATATGAATAATAAATAGAGTTTTTCTATTTTTAATACTTTTTTTTTGTAATCAAAAAGTCTGTGAATATGTATTAAATATATTACACTTTATGTTGGTCATCATGGTGTGCTAAATGTGCACCAAATGTATGATCAGTCATGAAAATTTAAAAGAAGTGACATCTCAGGTATTGGTTGTATCAATACAGGTAGGTTCAACAAGTATTATTTGAGTGAAAAAAATATTTATTAAAATTTAATATATCATTCAAATTTGGTATATTTATTGAGTAATATTTTGAATGACTGAGTTACCTACTAACTATGTCACAAAGTGATGTATTTCTTAAAATTTCCCCTATAAAGATTGAAATTCCTTTAAGTTTGTAAGAGGGGACATATCCATTATAGATTCTAATTTATTTAGATCCATGTTGATTCTATTTTTGGATATTATAAATACTAATAATTTATTATATGTTACCCCAAAGATGCATTTATTGGGATTTAGTCATTCATTATATCTCAACCATTTGAAAATCTATTGTAAATCTACTACATGGCATTATCGATCTTTTGATTTAGTTAGTAAGTCATTGATGTAGTATTCAACTGTATTATGAATTAGATCATGAAAAATATGGGTCATATTTTTTTGGTATTTTTATATGGTGTTATTTAGTCCAAAAGGCATGACTATATAGCAAAAGGTGCCCTGTGGTGTGATAAAAGAAGTTTTTTCTTGATCCTCTTTAGATATCTTGATTTTATTATAACTAGCAAAGCCATCCATGAAATGGAACATATTGTATCCTAATATGTATTATACTATCATGTTGATGTTAGGTAGAGTAGATTCATCCTTAGGACATGATTTATTTGAATCTATAGAATCAGAACAACATTGAATTTGGTCATTAGGCTTAACAACTAGCATAATGTTAGATACCCATTCAGGGTGAGAAATTGGTCAAATAAATCTTTCATCAAAGAGATATTGGATCTCATATTTGAATAAAATATCCACTTTAGGATGTATTTTTAGATTTTTTTGTCTAACTGGATTTGCATCAGAATAGATTGTAATCTTATGTACCGTGATGGAAGGATCAATGCCCAACTTACCAAAATAGGCCTAAGCAAGGATTTCAAGGAAGTCCTTTAAAGGATATCAAATATTTTCATATTCTTATTTAAATACTATGGAATCCATTAATATTATGTGTGAGGATCAATGTTTATTTCAAAATTTAATTCAACTTTATCTTCATTAAGTAATGTAAATCAATCGACAGTGTAAGGTGTTGCATGTATGGTGCTATCTTTATTGGTTGGGATATCATCAAAAAAATTTAAGGTCTCACCAAAGTATACCAAGAAAATTTAGAATTAGGAAACTTATTCTTATGATATAATCAAATGATATCCTCATATGCCCTTAAAAATTTTAAGATAGCTTCATCATTAGAAAACTCATCAAAAGTGAGTAGATTCAAAGAAATGGTATCATTAATAAAGTCAGGGTAAATAAATGAGAGTGCATAGATATGATTTATTGTCTATATATGGAATGGGTGGAAAAAACACTATATGATTAGAAACATGGTGAGAACACTTATCATTGGATGTGTTATTCTTATATTTGAGTCCATGCCTCAATAGGATTAAAAATTCCTTGTTCATGTTTTTTGAGGTCCTATCTTGTGTAGCCCATTTTTTAAAAATAATTTAATGAAAATGGAGAAGTGAAGATATTATAATATACTCCTAATATGTTTTATGGATTCATATGTAAACTCTAAATAGTATATTATATAGGTATCGTAGTAAAATACATGTTGAGGAATATAATTGTGTGTAGGCTCTATATTCTGATACTATTTGAATGGTTCATGATCCATATTGTAAATAAAAATTTAATAGGAATGTAAATTTGAGGTTACTACATGAATATCATGAATCCAAGGTCTCCCAAGAAAAATATTGTAATTAAGATCATTGGGCATAACTTGACATGTTGTAGATAGTGTTATAGGTCCCAATGTAAGGTTTGGTGTTATTTTCCTAAAAATGTTTCATGGGATATTATAAAATCCTTGGATATTCATATCAGAAGGATCCAAATCCTTAGAATCTATATTAATAATCTAGATAAAATATTTATTATAGATGTTTAACTCTGATCCTTTATTGACTAAAACCCATTTCACACCCAAATCGTTAATCCATAATTAGATGTAAATAGGTAGATGTTCTATGATGTGAAAAGGTAGGAGATATTATTTTTTAAAGGAGATATGATCTTCATTCCACTTCATCATATTGATTATGGAAGTAACATAAGATTGCTCTATTGTGCTTGGTACCTTAATATCATAGGGTATTGCAATCAAAACATCTTTATATGTGTTGAAATGTTTCATAAGCTCTAAACTGGAAACTATGGTTTAAGGAATATTGATCTGATAGACAAAGATATAAACATGGGTTTTGATAACCTAACATGCTTTATTACCCCTTATAAACATCATATCATGGACCATAGGGTCTACTATGATCATAGAGCTAGTAGTAGGAGTGGGATAATAGCTACATGGGTGGGGTTAAGAAGTAGGAGGGATAATAAAAACCATTGATTTTATCTTATGTCTATTAATGATAGGTAAAAAATCAAAGTAAACCAAAGAGTAAAAGGCAAAATGCATCTAAAAGAGATTTATTAATTTTGGGTAATGTGGTTTTTATCTTATATATTATATCCTCTATGTGTTTAATAATTTCAGTCTTGATTAAATTCAACATAAGAGAAAAATAACATATTAGAGAGATAATGAAAATTTTCATAACAAAGTAACAAATATCAACTATCATTATTATCATGTTTGGACAAAATAAAAACCATAAGATATATGGACCTAAAATCTGAGTATGAGCTCTAGAAGGTTAGAAACATAAATCTTAAAGTTAGTCTAGGGTTACAATTTTTTTGCATTATATGAAGTAAGTTAGGTTCACCAAATGATTTAAATTTTAAGTAATTTATGAAATGTAAAACCCTAGGTTTTTAAAGTTGGAATAATATATTATGGAATAAATATAGTAATAAAATCAACCACTATTTTGTATAATAATTGATTTATCTAATTATTATATAAATAGGAATGAACTCTAAAATGTGTACTTAGCTAGAAAATTGACTGAGATGGACAAGTGGTAGGATAAAAAAATTAGTGTAGGAATAGTGAAAGATGTTTCAAATAGTAAATAGGATTTATAAACCCTCTTAAATAATAACATGGTACTCTAGTCAATAGTGAACTACACTAGTGTCCTCCATGTTATGTTAATATCCTTATGCAGTATAGATACTAAGTTTTTAGGTGGACCTTTACTTAGTTATAAGAAGCTTGTGCCTATGTGACTTAATGTTGGATCATTTTTAGTTCCCTATTTTGACTTATTTTGATGCCAAACCCTAAGCCTCCATATTTTTTAGGGTATATTAGGAGCATGAGTAAAATAGAGTGGTGTTAGTAGGGTAGGCTAGACATGATCCCAAAACCCCATGTGTTGAGCTTTGCCTACATACTAATACCTTAAAAGGGGGTTAATCCCAATGTATTGATCCAAATCTAAGTGTTTCTAAAAGTTCAATTGAATGCTAGTATGAGTTCTAGTTGAAGTGATTTGAGTGTGAATCGAGACTAGACATTTAAGTAATCTAAGCTCTAGGCTATTGTATATGGGTGTATGTAGAAGTAGGGAAAAATAAGGATCAATGATATTTATTTACACAAATATTTATGAGTTTTTTTGTGATTATTTTCATTTAATTTCTATTTAGTAGATAAATTAATGAAAGTGGTCTATGTATAGCATTTTGATGCTTCTCATGACAAGAAATGGGTCTAGTCCAAACCTAAGGTTGTTTTAGAAATTTAAAGATATCCATTGGCGGTAAAAATATCAATGGGACTTTGGTACTACCCCTTTTCTAATATTGAAGTGCACTATAGTCCAAAGGGCCACATTAATGTCCAAGAGGCAAGAACAAGCAAAACAGTGGGTGTTATGTGAAGGCTCAATAATAATTTTGGTATATTTAGGAATGGGTTGGAATCAAACAAAAGTTATAAAGTGATCAAGAGATTCCCTAAGATAGGTATATGAATAAGCTAAGGATAAGGTGGTCTTAAGTGACACTTGTTTCACTAAAATGACATTTTAGATTACTACATAGTATAATTTTTAACTTTCCATTTTTTTGGAACTCTATAACTTTTGACCACCTTGGAGAATTCCCTATACCTTTCAAGTATCAGATATTTCTAAATTTTTTTAAACACCATTATTAACTATAATATTCAATAATTTTTAAATTTTATAGAACAAAATATAGGTTATATGGGTTATACAAACCCATGAAACACCAGAATGTCAAAAATGCCTATGAATATACAATTATTTTGATAATATCACTTTTAGGGTGAAGTTATGGTAGGTACCCATAGCACCTTTGGTACCAAAAATCCCCAAAACCCTAAAAATCATGTCTTAAGTTATTTAAATCTAAAACATTTTCAAATAATTAAAAAATTTAGTTATTTCATCCTTGTTTCAAAATGTTATTTTGAACTAGAGGAACATTTTCTAATTTAGAAAACATTTTCAAATTGACATAAATTGAGATTAAAGGTTTTATTTTCTCAAAAAACCTTTGAAATAATCTAATTCAATAAATGACATCTATGAATTTAAGATTATCAATTTGTGCTTAGATTTATGTGATCTCACTCTCTTTGAAGTTGGTGACTTTCCCCTTATATTTTCATTTCCATTTCAAGCATTTACCTTCATTTTTCTTAGAATTTACTCTTTGAATTTTTACATTTCTTTATTTGATTGAGTGAAACTCAAGTTTTAAATGGATCCTAAAACCATAATCTTTAACAAGTAAACAAGAGAAACCAATAAGGAAACATAAATGAAATAGGCCACACAGGACAACCAATAATAAGATACTTCTACCAAAACTATGATAAGACCCCAAAAACAACAATTAATCAAATAAGTCACAATGAAATACAAGAATATAAATTACCTCAAAGGATCCTTAGAACCTACCTGATTCTACATCATATCTATTTCACTCATCTTTATACTCTACTTCAACTTAGTATTCTTGGTTTTGACTCTTGTGTGAATGCTCAAGCCTTCTACCATTCATTCCTTCTACACACTTGACACCTTTACCTTGGGGACCATCTCAACACTCTTATTTTTCTCAAAATATTTGGTTTTTTCCTTGCTCTCAATGCTTAAGGGGGAAGTAAATTTTTGTTTCTGAATTTTATCTCTTCCATTTTTTCATTTGCCACTAGTTTTTCTCCCATCCCTTCATATTAACCTAAGATTATTCATCCTCTAAGTGAGATACAACCTTGTTCACAAATTTCAAGTTTTTCATTGTGAAATTTTCTACATTTAATATTTTTTGAAGTGTCATGGGTACCTAAAAATTATGTTTTTTTAAACACAATCCTTAAGAGTTAATAAAGAGAAACTTTCAACACTTTTATGACCACTATTACCCAAACTTAATGCTCACATAAACAATTATTGCCTCTAGATATTACCATCATGAAATTGATATTTCTAAAAGCTCATAGTATATAACCTCTTCTATAAAGAGGAAATTTTAATACATGGGTTATGAACATATTTCCACTCTTAAGAAAAATATTTTAGAAATCATAGATAATGAAATAGTTCATATTGACATAAAATAATTTTGGGATAGGATGTAATAATGAAAAATAACTACTTTAGGAAAATATATATTTTATATTAGACTAAAACAAATTGTTGGTTTTCCAACATTCATATAGTGTGCACACTTGGTCATGGCTTGTGCCAAATACTATGAGCTAGAGAAAAGAGAGATAAAATATTATGATGATGTATTGATAGACAAACTTGATTTTTGATCAACCAATGTAAAATTTGGTATTATAACTCATGATGAAAAAGTATATTTACAAAAATATATTTCACTAAACTTTTAAAACCATAATAATGATAAATTTTTGAACATAATAAACAAAACTTGGATAAAGAAAAAAAAAGGAACATCAAATATTCCTATGGTATTTACTAGGGAAAATTTAAATAATAATTATCTAACATAAAAACTCTATTTAATATATTTATAGGTAACTCTAACCCTCAATTTTTCTCTAAATGGATCTGCCTCTGCATCAATAATGTTTGTGTGGGAAGAAAAATCATTTATTAGGAAGAGGTGATCATTAAAAATATCCATGCCTAATTGATAGAGATTGAATAAACCCAATATTTTTATGTGACTTCATATTTGATATACTATGTTGTTAATTTGAGACCATGTCGAGGGGTAAATGTAGAAAGATAAGACTTTCTACATAAATTGATATATGATAATGTGCCATAACTCACTTTGGAACAATATAAGAAACACTTCATAAGATTCCATTATGCCTTCAATATGTTAGTGGTAAGGACTCTCATGGTAAATACAAGAACATGGATCTTAAATGAATCTAATTCTTTGGTGAATAAATATGGAATATATTTCATACAATTCCTAAGGTTCACATATATTAGAGTTGGAGGATTCACATGTACTTCATATAAATTTATAAGGTGTACTATTAACAACATAATCATTATTTAACTTTAAAATAAATTAAGTATATTTAGTTAAAATAAAATAATTGGGGAATTAAAATATAGAACAAATTGAAGATCAAGGATGTGCACTTTAAGCATATATAAAGATAATCTATAGTAAAGATAGTGATCTTATGACTTCTCCTAGATTATGTTCCCATTAATAACATTGATACGAATTTTATTTCTAAAATTCATATATATAATAATAATGGAAGAGTTATTGAAAATTTGGTCAAAAAACTTGTTGTAAATGGACTCAAATTCATTGATGAGTTGATAAGAACATATGGAGTTATATGGGAAGATAAAACCAAAATCATAGAGGAAATGAAAACAATTTCATAATAAAGTAAATTGTTGTGGAATATAGTCAAATATTTGGAGGATATGGCTCATTTTGATGGGAACACCCTCATATATGAATATAAATTCAATTAGGTAGAAGATAATTTGTCTATTGTATGGTTTTAGAGTGTTGAGTGGAAAATTAATGTTATATAAGAATCTGGGAAGGATTTTTAAAAATATAGTATTCTCTATGATAATCTCATGACTTAGATCCATGATAAAATATGGTCTATCCATTGTGAATTAATGAAAAATGGAGACATAAAGACATGTATTGCCAAAATAAAAATCAAAGAATAATTCCAAATAATGGTAGAGGAATAATTATTAATTATAGATAATTTTAAATTTGTAAGTTATGATTAAATTGAGTGATATTCATAATGATATAAATGAATTCAATAGAAGTCTTCAAAAAATTTCAAGAAGAATGAATAAATAAGTGAAATAATGATCATTTGGTTTGTATGGTTATCAAATACGATCATTCCAAAATAGTAAAGAATTGATTCAGTAGTTTAAAATTTCATAGCATTTAAGTTAAAGTCAATGCAGATGAAAGAACACAGACAACTAGTAGCCTATAAATAGCCATAAGCTCAACCAAACAAACCTTTTACTTCTTATATGTCTTTATTTTTTTCTCTCTCCCTTACATTTTATAATTTTCCAATGTACTTTTTCATAAGGCTATTGTAATTTGAAATTATTGTATTTTCACTTTATGAATTAATTTGAAAAATTGAATGAATAAATATAAAATCAAATCAAAAAAAGTATTTATACAGTTGTTATTCAACCTATGAGCTATATATATATAAGTATTTTCATTATAATCATCAATTTTTTATAGTCTAATAAATTTTGATGTAAGAGAAGGAAAGGAAAAATATTTGTATAATTCCCAAAAATTAATACAAGAGATTTAAACACGACTTTATGCATTTTCGCATCTTAATGAATGAAACTTATTCCTAAGTTTATTGGTTCATTCAATTTTTTTTTCTTTCTTTTATGAAAAATGTCAATAGTCAAATTATCATTGATTTGAGTATTTTTAACTGATAAATTAATTAGAATATGAATTTATTTAATTAAACATGTTCTTCATTTATAGTAATTTTCCTTATATTATCTAACTTTTATCTCTTTTCTAAAAATTCATTTATATTTAGAATAGCCCCCATATAATAGTTTTGCTTCTAAATGCTTTAGTTATTCCATTTATTTGTGTTTTCTAGTTTTCAATAAATGAATCCTGCCTTTTTAATAGTGGATGGAATTTTTTCCCCTACACTATTGACATAAAACACACATGTTTCACCTCATACAAAATATTTTGCCAATAAGCACCATTGAAAAATGTGATAATTATTTTATATACATAGTCAATAAAGTAACAATCATAATTAATTGTAGGTTTATCATTAATAGAACATATTACTTTATAATATTGGCTGAGGTGGTACCTAAAAAATAATACACAGACAAAACTTTAGATATGTTTCTATATGAAAACATTATTAGAATATTTAGATGCCCACTAAGAATTTACAATGGCCAAGGTAAATATTTTTTTAATGATACAATTGAGGAATTATTAATACATTTAATGTTCACACATAATAGGATCACTCCATATCACCCCTAAAAACTAACATGATTAAATATTTCAATAAGGTGTTATAAGACTTGGTGGCTAAGATATGAAACACAAAAACATGGGATTAGGATACTAATATCCTTATAATTTTTTAGGATTATCATCTAATGTAAGAGAGGTTTACTAAGTATTACCCTTTCCAACTATAGTATGGACTTGAAACCATAATAGCATATAAATCATTCTAGCAATTTTTTAGCTATAAATTATATATTTAATGAGTGAAAATTATTTCATAAGGGAGATACAAATATAAATATAAAAAATATATGAGAAGAGATTCATAGCTACATATAATCAAACTCAATCGAAAATAAGTCAGAAGGCATGGAAGGATCACCATATAAAAATTAATGGATTTAATTTTTTTGACAAGATGTTATTGTATGATATCAAATATAAAATTTTGGGTAAGTTAAAGATTAGAAGTTCTAGAATATATATAGACTATAGCATAATAATATTTGGAGTTTGGAGTAATCAAGTCATAGTCATGGATGCCTAATAAAAGATATGTCAATAGTGCTAGGATAAAATCTTAAATAGAAAAATAATGTGGTAAGAGGAAGTAAAAAAGAAGCTATGGGTCATAAAAAATAAAAAAATATAAAAATGATGCTATAATATTTAATAAATTGAAAAAAATTAAAAAATAAGAAAAATAATAAGAAATAAAAAAAATAAAAAAAATGACACGCTATTAAAAAATCATTGAAATTAACCCCAAAATATTTATTAAAAAAAGTGAATGGAAAAAAAAGGGGGGACCCATGAATAATGATGAAATATAGAAAAAAAAAAAAAGATTAGATAAAAGGGGTAATAAATAATAGATAATAGATCTTCCTAGAATAAAATTTGATGCTACATTTGTTCCAAAAAAAATTCAAATCTTGAAGGTTAGTTGAAATATATAGGAAAATTAACATTAAAAAAATAAGTAGATGGAAATAAAATAAATGTTCAAAAACATTGAAAAATAATTTTGGACATGATTAGAAGATAAAAAAATAACTCAAAAATTTTAAAATTTTTACAAGATATGCAACCACTAATAGGATAAATGGGTAGATGAGATTAGTAAAAAAAAATTTATGGGTAAAAATATATTTTCAACCATGCATATTTAATGGTAACATGAGAGAAAAAATTAATAATTAATTACCCAAAAGAGGAAAAAAGTCATTGTCTAAAGTAATGAAACTCTAGGAAAATTTTCTACCAAGAGATAATGCTAAAAATAAACCCTAACCAAATAATAATATATGATGGAGAATCCCCAAGTCATTTTAGATAAGAAAATAAATTTCCACAAGTATAGGAAGAAATCTATAAAATATGAGAAACCAGATCCACAAAGAGGTTTTTTAGTATTTCTTCTCTCATATCCCTCTATTAGAACACTCAAAATTATATATATTCCAAATTAAGGGTGATAGACCACTACATGATGGAGCTAGAAAAAATTTAAATGTCAAAACCAAACCCTCAATCAAATATTATAGACTATAAGGATAAGTAAAAGATAATTAAATACATGAAGCTAAACATCTAGAGTAGATTCCCCTATTTTCATATTGTGATAATTATTTTACCTTATTTTTGATAAAATAATCAATGTAGTGTGATGCTAATAGGTGTAAAAATAAATATATATCATAATGTTAAACATGTAAAATAGTTTTTTTAATTTGAAATGGTAAGGTTACAGGTTCTTATGATCCCAAAACTTAATACAAAAGAGATAAAGATGAATTTTTTACACATAAAAGTATGCCTCTACCAATAATAATGGGGTAAGCATAACAACAACATTGTAAATATAAATAACAAGATAAAATAAATAGTGGTTATACCCAACCACTTTTTGAGTATTTTTAGTGAATTTCCACTTTATGTCTTCCTTTAGTAACTATCTTCTATGGTTCTATTATGATTCACTCTGAGCCAGGAGTTTATGCCTAGATTCCCCTTGAGTGAAGGGTCATACAAGATGGTTATAGCACCACTTTAGTACCTTTTTTATTTTTTTGAACCTTTGTCCATCATTCCTTGTCTTATGTAACAACATAGGACTAATATTTTTATTCTATTATTGGGTCCTTAGATGTTTCTACCCTAGATAATTCCAAACCTAGGTTTCTAGCAGAGGAGACTAGTGTAGAGGGGAATACCATGTTCATGGCTTTCTTTGGAGAGATTAGGTATTTTAGTAGAACATATTCATAATAAAGAGGACTTTTAAGGTCCTCATTTATAATATAGGGTTCAATAACTTCAAAAGGTGACTCATTATTAGAACCATCTAGATCTTATTTAGCATCCACCTATAAAAGGTCAAGGTTGCAGTCTTTCCACCAAGAGGATTCCTTGTTTTTTCTGAAGGGAACTACTATTTTTGGTTAAGTGACCTATATTAAAATAAATATGATAATGAAATAGTAAACCTTCATAATCTAGAGGTTGGGACCAACAACAATTCCCAACTTATAAAGTGATATTTTGAGGCAAATTCTTGGAGGTGTCAATAGTCACCAAAATTTTGGAAAAAGTCATGTGATAAAAATCATTAGTATCTAGATGCATTTGTAGGTAATCACCTAATGAATTACCAATAACCTTTAGACTAGATTCAATACAAAACTAATGAGGAAAACGAGTTAGGAAACATGAAATGGGTTTAACATTGAGTGGTTTTGTGATGAGGTTGAAGGTAGGGGACCATGGCTTGATGACCATAGGGTATTGGTTCAAGCACCATAAATTATTTTGATTATCTTCCTTGTCTTCAATATTGTGAAAGATAATACTAAAGATTTTTTTTGAATAAGGGTAACTCTCAAGAGTACCTATTTGTAGGGGTTTTCAATTCTTCAATATCCAAGTTTGTATCTCTTGAAGTTTTGGCTAGTAATCCATGAATCTATAAATGAAACCTTTGGCTAAGAAAATTCTTATGATATGATCACTCGTATGATCTTCTCCTCATCAAAGGTCACAAAAAGCTTAGAAGATGTAGGTTTTATATTTTGGGATTTAATTTTGGATCTATCTTATGATATAATTCTTTATTGAAGGATAAATTCTTTATAGAGTTCACCGTAGCTTACATTTCTATGACATCTAGGGCTCTATTGATAATAGGGGTTCTACCATTGGCTGGGTAGATCTAAATTAAGTTCAATTTGTGATTTTCACCTGTTACCATAGTATTTCACATAGGGTTCATAATCTACATAGTGTCCATGTTATGCACCACTTCATACTTTTGCACAATAGTAACCTTCTACCCAGAGTTGTGAGACATAGGGGAGTTTCTATAATGATCAAGAAGGGAAGTAATGCTGGTATTTTTTACAATTATGGACTTTTTCCCAAAATCACTAGACACATGATCTCTTCTACCATGAGTGTAAGGGGAAGAAACATTGGTCATTCATACAATAATAAACTTCTACCTAGAGTCACTAGACACATGGGAGCTTCTACCATGAGCAAGAAGGGAAGAAACACTAGTCTTATACATAGCAATGGTATTCTACTTAGAAATTCTAGACATAATAAAGCTTATTCCATGAAGATGAAGGGAAACAACATTAGTCTTTCACATAGTGATGGCATTCTACCCATAATTACCAGACATAAGAGGGTTTCTTCCATGAGCATGAGGGAAAGTAGCATCAGGTTTTTGTATAGAAAAAACCTTATGTATAGCATTTTTAGACACAAGTGAGCTTTTATCAAGAGTGTGAAAGTAATCATCAATGGGTTTTTGTGTAGTTATGACCTTTTATCCATAAAATTCAAAACTATGATAAATTCTACCATGAGTAAGAAGAAGAATAGGAGGGATCATTTCAAAATATAAAAACAATATGTATAATAGTTAATAATTATGATTTTAGCAATTGAAAAATTTCAAGAACTATTATTTTTGGAAAATGCTAAGAAGGAATATACTTAGCTCAAATACATATTTTTGGTGATTATTTAAAATGATTGAGAGTGTAAACCAATAAAATATATGATTTTACATACTTAAGATCAATTAAAAATATTTTAAACTTCTTTTATAGAAGACCAATATAAGTGGATAGGAGCATAGGTTGCTCATCTATTGACTGAATACTTGTCAAAGTTGATTATGATTAAAAATTGATAGGAAAATATATAAATAAATATAACATTGATGATGAATAATTTAAAGTAAGATTAGAAAGTATTCTTGGATATGAGTGTTTTAATTGGATAACAATGTAGGTTGTTTGAGTCCATTGACCTGATTGACAGTGATGAAATAATTAGTATTGCAACTTTTGTTATGATGTTTTTTAGTAAATATGAGATGTCATTATTTATATTATTTTTCACATAATTCATTATTTTCCTTATATTTTATTTCAAACCCTAAGTGCACTTTGAGAGATTGAAAACCTAAAAAAGAAAGTATTATGATGGATTGGGATAACCTCAATCATCCCTCGATGATTTACCATTGCCTATGTATCTAGTACTCGAAGGAAGTATCACAATCCCACATATTTCTCCAACCTAAAGTGATTGTGTAGTTGTGTTATTTTACTATTTGTATGTAGATATAAAAATGGATTTGATACTTGACAATGATAGATATTGAATTCCATTGAGATTATTTAGACTTGACTTATGTTTATCCTTTATGAATGATAGTACATTTTTTAAGAGTAGGAAATATTTATTCAATGTGAAATAGTGTGAAATTAATCGATAGTTAGTTATAATTTAGATATAATGAATGACCTTTGTTATGTATTTATAGGCCAACCTTTTGATAATTTCATTTATTTGATATTATGAAATGCACAAGAAGACCTATAAGAATAGCTTTAAATTTGTAAACTATCCATTATGTTATGTGAGATGAGGATTCTCTATGTGTACATGAGTGAAATAGTGATGTCATATACATAGCATAGACCTGACCCCAATGATTAGAGACACCAATCATTAGTTGGAGATGATTTAAAGGTGATCTTAAGTAGTTTAATCATTTGAATTCTAAATTTTTGCGTATTAGTGATGAAAAACAAAGGGTAAATACCACATATAGATAAAACACTTAAAGGAATGGTGAATAAGAGTCATGCATTTGGATGCAAGTCATGTTATTTAAGATGTGTCAATAATTATCATTTTATAATACATGTGACTATATTTATGTGTCTACATCCCCCTATTATACTAATTAAATTACCAAATTAAATGTTGGGGATCAACCAACAATGTTGATTACACTTATGAAAGCAATAAAAGTGGAATTACATCAGAATGATAAGTAACTAGAATCAGATAATAGCAAAGAACAAGAGATACAAGAAACCACCCTGAAAACTTGTATTAAACTCTTTATAAAAGGAATACAATTAAAGAAACTTCTTTTCTTCCACACCTCTCTCAAATGTACAGATCTCTCTCTAGATCTCTTTCCCTCAAGAGCTCTCTCTCTCAATTATAATCAACTCCAACAACCTGGATTGATTCACATATACAATTATGTACTATTCAACATTACTCATACATTACAATAAGCTAAGAAGATATATCCTATTATATAATAATTAGGAAACATGAGCATATAACTATAGCCATCAGATGCACCTCCTAATCAAGGGCTCTAAATAGTCTTACTAATAATAGAGATGTGGAATTAAGACTATCACTTAATCCTAACATGCAAACACTCTATTCTATCCATAGAAATAGCTTTCTAGATGCATAGGTAACTGACGTCGGTTCCTGCCTATTTGCCTATGACCGACGTCAGCCGATCCCTGTCGATGCTGGCATCTCTTGGTCTACTCCTAACCGACGTCGATCGCTCCTGACCGATGTCGATGACTGTGTAAACCTACAACTTCTACAAAATGCTCCTTTGGTGAAGCTTTTAGCTCCACACCTTAACAATCTCCCACTTGGAGATAAATAGCTGCATCAGTACCTGTACAACAACATCTTCTAGCTCTTCCATCTTCAACTCAATCATGAAGACCAACAGAAGTTGAATGAAGATTCAACTTCTCCTTTGTTACCAGCTTGGTTAACATATTTGTAGGATTCTTATCTATATGGATCTTCTCCAAGTTCAACTCACCATCCTCCAAAACCTATCTTATGAAGTGGTACCTAAGCTGTATATGCCTTTTTCTTGAATGAAAGGCTAAATTCTTAGCCAAATAAATTGCACTCTGACTGTCACTATATAATCTACAACTCTCTTGCTCCTTTCCAAGCTCTTCCATGAATCGTGTCATCCATATCATCTCTTTGCTAGCCTCTGTGATTGCAATATACTCTACTTCTGTAGTTGACAAGGCAACAACCTTCTGCAACTTTGATATCCAGCTAACTATTGTTCCACCAATAGTGAAAACATATCCTATGGTGCTCCTTTTGCCATCCAAATCACCTGCCATATCTGAATCTACATAACCATGTAGAGAAGTATCTGAACCTCCATATCACAAATGCCTACTGCTAGTCCCTCTCAGATATCTAAGGATCCACTGAACTACTTTCTAGTTTTCCTTCCCTAGATTGGCCATATACTTACTTATAACTCCCACTACTTGGGCAATATCCGGTCTAGTACATACCATTGCATACATTAAACTCCCTACTATGGAAGAATATGGAACTCTACTAATGTAATCTACCTCATCATGTGAATTAGGACATTGTTCTTTACTCAACTTAAAATGTCTAGCCAAAGGTGTGCTTACCAATTTTGCATCCTGCATATTGAACCGTTTCAACACCTTGTTCACATAATCCTCTTGAGACAAAATCAACCTGTGATTTTTCCTGTCTCTCTTAATGCTCATGCCAAGGATTTTCTTTGCTACTCCTAAATCCTTCATGGAAAATGTGTGAGCTAATTTCACCTTAAGCTCAGAGATATCCTACATGTGTGATCCTGCAACTAGCATATCATCTACATACAACAATAGAATAATATATCTACCATTATCCAGTCTCTTAAAATACACACAATGGTCAGATTAACACCTACTATAGCCATGTTCAGTCATAAACCTATCAAATCTCAGATACCACTGTCTAGGAGCTTACTTGAGGCCATACAAGCTTTTCTTCAATCTACACACTAACTTCTCGTTACCTTTGACCTCAAATCCTTCTGGCTGATCCATATATATTTCTTCATCCAAATCTCCATGAAGAAACACTATCTTAACATCAAGCTGCTCAAGATGCAAATCCTCAATAGCAACTAAAGACAATACAGTCCGTATAGAAGTCATTTTAACAACAGGAGAAAAAATCTCACCAAAATCAATACCTGGTTTCTGTGTAAATCCTTTCACTACCAACCTGGCCTTATATCTCATATGTCCATTCTCACCTTCCTCCAACCTATAATTCCATCTGTTCTTTAGTGTCCTCTTACCAACTGGAAACTCAACCAAATCCCATGTTTGGTTCTCTTTCAAGGACTCCATTTTCTCAACCATGCCACGCTCCCACTGATTTTTGGATTCTACCTGTATTGCTTCTTCAAAACTCTCTAGTTCTCCACCATCAGTAAGCAATAAATAGAATAATGAAGGGGAATATCAAATTGGAGGTTTACTTACCCTTTCTAACCTCCTGATGGGCATCTGAGACTCATTCACAACACGTTATCCACCCAAATTCTCTAATAGTGACTGACCTCGGTCACCTCCAGAACTGTAACTAGCTGACGTCAGTTCTTCCTGACAAACATCAGTTCCTTCCTGGCTGACATCGATCACTATATGACCGACATCAATTTTTGTCCTACCAATGTTGGTTCTTGCTTGGCCGACGTCGGTCTCTGTGTTTTCCTATCTATGATTAATTTTTCCCATGAGCTCATTTTGGACCGTCACCTCGTCCAATTCTTCATTGCTCTGCCTAGATTGATTTAGCTTCTTGAGCTGATCACTATACATCACTTTTTCATTAAAAACAACATCACAGCTCCTAATTATCTTGTTAGTTCTTAGATTCCAAAACCTAAATCCAAAATCATCAGAACCATAGCCAATAAATGTGCACCTCATAGACTTAGCATCCAACTTCTTTCTATTTTTCTTATCAACGTGCACAAAGGCTTCACAACCAAAAACTTTGAGAAATGAGAGATCTACCTTTTTACCTGTCCATGCCTCTTCTGGAATTACACCATCCAGAGCTGTAGAGGGTCCTCTGTTAATTAGGTACACTACAGTATCAACAGCTTCTACCCAAAACTCTAAGGGCAAACCAGCATGTAATCTCATACACCTTACATGCTCCATTATTATTCTGTTCATCCTTTTAGTAACTCCATTTTGCTAAGGTGTCCTTGGAACCATCCTTTGCCTATGGATTCTATGCATATAACAATACCAGTTGAAATTATAGCTACAGAACTCACCACCATTGTCAGATCTCAGGCACTTTAATCTTCTACCTATGTCATTCTCAACCATAGCTTTCCAAATCTTAAAAGTCTCAAATACATTAGATTTCTTCTTAATACAATAGACCCATACCTTTCTTGTAGCATCATCTATGAACGAAACATAGTACTATGATCCTCCAATAAAAGCAACCTAAGCCGATCCCCACACGTCTGTGTGAACAAGCTGTAACTTATGCTTCTTCTTCATTGACCCAGTCTTGAGAAAACTCACTCTCTTCTATTTCCCAAAAACACAGTGCTCACAAAAATCTAGATCTATGCTTTTCAAATTTGAAAGCTTACCTCTTGACTTAAGAATTGACATTCCCTTCTCACTCATGTGGCTGAGCCTAGAGTGCCACAATTTTGCATCCACATCTGAATTAGATAATACAGAAGGAGAATTATTAGTAACACAATTACATAAATAGAGAGTACCTACTCTCTTACCTCTGGCCATTACAAGTGCACCCTTGGTAACCTTCCAAGATTTAGCAGTGAGAGTTACTATACAACCCTCATCCCCTAGCTTTCTTGTAGAAATCAAATTCCTCTTCAAGCTGGGAACATGCATGACGTCTCTCAACACCCATGTGTTGCCATTCTACATTTTCATCTACACTTTTCCTTTGCCAATAATTTTACAAGGCTCATCATCCCCTAAATACACTATTCCAAAATCTCCATGTACATAGTCACTAAAATATTCTCTATTAGGGGTAGCATGAAAAGATGCACCAAAATATAACACCCAAGATTCTATATTATTATGCAAAGAGAATATTAAAGCATCTTGTGCAATACCTGCAACCTTTGCTTCTTCCTTTCCTTTGTGCTAATTGTCCTCCTTAGGCTTTGACCATCAATCTCTACTTATGTGCCCTATCTTTCCACAATTCCAGCATTGTGGCTTCCTACCATTTCTGGATTTGGATCTACCTCTCACCTTTGAATTAGATCTTGATCTCCCTTTCTTGCCCTTCTCTTTTTGCCTTCCTCTACTCTCAAAACTTAAAGTGTTCCCTGATGTTTCCTCTGTGCTTTTCCTGTGAATTTATTCATTCAAGATAACACTAACAACATCCTCTACTTTTAAAATATTTGAGGCAGATGTAGTATTACTAACTACCATTACCAAGCTATGCCAGCTTTCAGGCAAAGAACATAATATTAAAAGAGATTTAATTTCATCATCAAACACTATTTTGACTGAACTTAATTGATTTAAAATTCCATGGAAATCATTTAGATGATTAGATACAGATCCACCTTCCTATATATGCAAATTAAATAACTGATTCATAAGATATACCTTATTAGAAGCTGAGGGTTTTTCATACAAATTTGCTAAAGTAGTCATCAACTCTACCATTGTTTTTGCCTGTGATAAATTAGATATCACAGTAGATGCCAGACTTAGTCTTATAGACCCCAGAGCCTTTCTATCAAGAACTTCCCATTCTTCATCATCCATGTCTATGGACTTCTTTGCAATCCCACCTAATGGTAAGTATAGATCTTTCTAATACAGATAATCCTCTATCTGCATTCTCCAATGTTGATAATTTTTGCCATTAAACTTCTCCATTCTCAGTTTACTTTCTTCTACCATTGCTTCTCCCACTCAAACAAAAATCCCTACAAAAATCCCTATGAGTACCCTGTAATCAATACACACTAACCAGATCTGAAACACCTGTTAGTCAACCTAAGCTCTGATACCACTTGTTAGAGATCAACCAACAATGTTGATTACACTTATGAAAGCAATAAAAGTGGAATTAAATCAGAATGATAAGTAACTAGAATCAGATAATAACAAAGAACAAGAGATACAAGAAACCACCCTAAAAACTTGTATTAAACTCTTTACAGAAGGAATACAATTGAAGAAACTTCTTTTCTTCCACACCTCTCTCAGATGTATAGATCTCTCTCTAGCTCTCTTTCCCTCAAGAGCTCTCTCTCTCAATTACAATCAACTCCAACAACCTGGATTGATTCACATATACAATTCTATACTATTCAACATTACTCATACATTACAATAAGCTAAGAAGATCTATCCTATTATATAATAATTAGGAAACATGAGCATACAACTACATCCATCAGATGCACCTCCTAATCAAGGGCTCTAAATAGTCTTACTAATAATAGAGATGCAAACTTAAGACTATCACTTAATTCTAACATGCAAACACTCTGTTCTATCCATGGAAATAGCTTTTTGGACGCACAGGTAATCGACGTCAGTTCCTACCTGTTTGCTTGTGACCGACGTCAGTCGATCCCTACTGACGCCGACATCACTTGGTCTACTCCTAACCGACATCGGTTGCTCCTGACCGACGTCAATGACTGTGTAAACCTACAACTTTTGCAAAATGCTCCTTTGGTGAAGCTTTTAGCTCCACACCTTAACATTAAAAGTGAAATAATTGAACTTGAGTGTGTATAACACACTTTTTAATTTGAAAGGATAGTCCAAATTTTCAAGGTACTCAAACTTAGAAAATCTTGAAACAACACACGAAGAAGTAATTTATCCATTTTAAAATTATAATATTCTAAACTTTGAAATTTGAAAAAAAAATGAAAACAAAAAAAATGAATGAGTACATGTGTATTAGGTTTAACCAAACTACACTTTAACATATAGCTAATTAAGGATAATTATTCCCCCTTATTGAATTACTTGGATGATTTTAACCAATGGATAATTGAGAGTGATCAATTCCCAATTTTGAATAAATGGTCAAGCCATTTAGTTGGAAATACGCTTTCTTTCAAGTCTCATGAATGGGGAATAGTAAACAATTTACTAATCCAAAAATTATGGAACCAAGATGGGTTTTCTTGAGGTGATGCCAAGTCATTATGTTTCACTAGACTCGAATTTACACCACTCATAACATAATATAGAACCACTTAAATGGGTTCGATGCCAAGGCCATTGAGTGTCACTAAACTCAAATACACATTACCCACAATAAATATAATCACACTCTTGTAGATGAGTCTATATTATATTTTTATGACAAAATGATAATGAAGAATATTCATGACCCAATCATGACCACATTCATCATAGATTTTTTTTGAAATAAACACTTTGCCTTTGAAATGTAACTTTGAAATTTTGAAAAGGTTCATGAATCATTATCATGCCCTTTTAAATTTTAAAATATGAAAGAAAAATTATCATGCCTTTGAACTTTTTAACTTTGAAATATGTGTTAGTGATGATGAACAATCATCATGCCCCTTGAATATGTTTCAAGTGATATATTATTCCATGTATTTGTATGCTCAATTGTAACTATATTTTCAACATGTAATTTTTATCTTGTAACTATTTTTCATATTTACATGCATATATATTCAATTGTGTAATTTTTTTTAATTTGAGTAGGCTAGTTAACATGCATGTCATATGCCATAATGATATGTAGTTTTTACATTTGAACCTTTTACTCTATCCAAAATATTATTTCTATGTTCATGGAGGCTTGGATCTCTAAGATAAGCCCATAACGATCCCCCATTTGATATGAGGGATGTGACATGGAAATTTCTCAACTCAAAATAATATTTAAATATATCATGTGATAAATATGTAATATTATAGTAATTATGTCATCATGTGGATATTATGTCATCATATACGTGTAATTTTCATTGAAGCATGTATGTAACATATTTAATGTTAGGCATATAAGTGTCCTATCTAAATAGATTTAGAAATTAAGAATGTAGTAATGTAACCAAATTTGAAGTATATTAAAATTTCATGATATGTATCATGGCACCACTAATAAATTTAAACAAGCATAATACACAATGTCATACAATAAGGCTAAGGGTTGTATATAATATACAAAATAAATAATACGAGGGAATGCATGCAAAGGAAAATAATAGTTTTTAAAATAAGGAACATGTTCAAATTTCACACAAAACATAGGTTTAAGGGCCACAATCAATATACAAATTCAATTTTCACACATAAAAAGCACAAATATCATAGATATGTTCAATCAATTTGCACACAAAGAGCTGTTGATGCCTAAATGTGTAACATAGGTACCCAAAGTGTTTAGAAAAACTTTTCATTTTAGAATTATAGGAATTGAGTGCATGAGTTACAGGTTGTAATAATCCTATTATCTATTGGTGGAATAGAGGTAGAACAAGTGACTGTTGCACAATATTTATATTAAGTGGTGGTTGGGAGCCATCATGGCCAAACAATAGATCTATATAGAATATGTAGTATACTATGTTAAGTATGGTTAATTTTGACAAATAACTAATCTAAGATGGATATTAATAATGACTATTAAACTAAGGTGATCTAATTAAGAAAGAATCAAAAGGAAGGGTAGGGCAAAAAGAAAGATGTTATTGGTCTTGTTTCAGACATTATGACAAAGTTCATATTTCATCTAGATATGTACTTAACTAATGCGTAATATGAAATATCTTAAGCCCAAATCACATCACACATTAGGAAAAATTCTAAGGAAGGTGTAAATAATATAAATCAAAACCAATCTTACTTTAAATATTTACTCCTATAAGCAGATAACTAATGGATATCCAAAAATGTCGAGCAAATAAAATGAAGAAAACTAACCTTCAATTAACCTAGAATTATCACAAGTTAACAACTCTATAATCAAATGTATGCACTAAAAATTAATAAGAACCATTCAAATCTAAAATTAAAACTAGACAACTAAGAGAAAACCCATATAACACTTCACATAACCAAATATTTGATAATATTTGTATAATTTCTTGCTTATATTAATTACTCAAAGTTTACAAAGTAATTTGGTTCTAAGAGCTCCCTCATTTTTATAATTGGCAATGCTCCTTTTATAAGGTACAAGGTAGCATGTTGATTAGTCTCATCCAATTACATTTTTACAAGTGTATAGGATAGGTGTCCTTTTGTTCTATTTTATAACAAATGATTTTTCAAATGGAGTGACTTATAAAGAATGTGCTCTTAAAAATTTCACATGTCTATATAAAAATAATATCCTATTTCAAGGTATTATACGCACTAAGTTATAAAATGAATATTCTTAATTCAATTAGCTTTAGGACCCACTAGTTTATTATGGGTTAGATTATCTTCATAAAGGAGATAATTCAACTCTTTTTATTTGATTATGGAAAATATAGGGTCAGGTTGGGGCTTACCTAAAGATTTCACAGTGCTTAAATGGTGGTAGAATTTGGACATAAGTGAGAATTATGCCTTAGATCCAACAATGTCCATTGATTTTCATGGGTCTACTAGATCTTCAATTTGCATTACTTATCTACTTATATGGCATCATCCTGACACCTACATGGCATATTTATGGCACTTTCATGATAGTTTACTCATCAATGTTTAAAACATAACCATTGCCTTTTAAAATCCTCCCTTTATCTTACACCATATGATTATTTTCCATAGATCAATGCCACTCATTGATTTTGATCTTGATATTTAAATACCATTAGATTCCTCTACTATATTTTACATGATTATGACACATGTCATCACTATGTTTTCACTAAGGTATATTGAAAATTCCTCTTTGATCATGTACCATCTGATTTGATGGATATAAATCAACAAGGTTTATTGATCTTCAAAAGGTGTTTGAGCTTTAATATGTACTAAGGATTAAGGTTGTGCCATTTGGTAGTCCCACATGCCTTATGAGCTCTACATATTTCAATTTTATTAACTCACACACTTTCACCATGTGGCCATCTCAACTTTTCAACATTGAACTCACTCCATTAGATCTATCCCATCCAAGTGAATGTGAGTCATTTGATCATGATCTATGTATTATATTTCCATTGGTTTTCATTGTTCTTTGGTTTCAACCATGATACTTATCTCCTTCTCACTATATTAGGGACTTTGTTGAAACTTTGACTAGTTACACTCTCTTCAATTAGAAATATCTGATTAACCATGACTTGCCAATCCTTCATAGATGAAAAAGGTTTAACATAGGCTTAGTCATAAAGTCTATAGACTATGCTTTTGATTTTGTGTTGACAAACATAAATTAAAACCATAGGCTAGGATCATTTAAACTAAATTTTGAGATATAACAAAGGATACCCCATGAAGAAAGGGGAACCAAAGCATGGATATTTATGGACTAAATTCATAAACATATAAAAAAAGGACCATGTAAATAAAAAGGACATGGCTTATAGTTTTAGGCTAAGGATTTTTATTATATTAATAACTATGATAAACCTTAGGATAAGACTTTAGGCTTAGCCTTATAACAAAGGACCATGGGGCATAAAATAGACCAAAAATAGGTTTTTTAGCTTAAGTTTTGGTTGTGTTAAAAAACATGACCAAGCCTTAGGATAAAAGTTGAGTTAATTCCATGGTATTAAATTTTTCTTAGTTAAATTTAAATTTAATTCAAAAGGGGACCTATGTTAAAATATTATGCATGACTTAAACATAGATCCAATTAATCTTGACCCAACGACAAATAAAAATCAACATTAAACATGATTATTCCCAAATGTTATTACATTGATATTACAACACAAGCAATAAGTTTTAGTGGCATTGGAAGGGGGTGAAGCCATGATCATCTCAAGAACATGTTCATCAATCTAAGTGAGATCATTTTCTATAGATAATAGGAAATATTGAAGTTAGGGTAGGAGAATAATAATAACTTAAGTTAAAGCATTAGATTAATGTTCTTATTTACATTAATAGATGAGTATTTAATCTAAAATACTAGGCTAAATAACTATGGAACAAAAGGGTATGATGAAATCAATGTCTTAAGGAAATTATCTTGGGTGAATTGTTTTAGTACTTTGGCATTAGGGAAATGTTTCAGACAAAATATCTAAAATAATCCTCCCAAAGAGTCACTTGATAGGGAACTTGATTAGGAAAAAACTCCCAAAGGGAACTTCTCATGGGGAAAGGACCATTTCAAATAGTTCAAATGATAAGTTTGAAGATAAGGTGTCCCTTATAAAAAGCTCGAAGGGTATGTCTAGAAGACAAGGTGTCCCTTACAAAAATCCAAAAGGATAATTGAGGAAGGCAAAGGACCATTTAAAAAAATTTAAAGGGGGTACTTTACATAAATCATGAAGGGAAATTGGTCTAAAAATATCCAAATGATAAGTCTATTTAGGTGAAGGGAAAATTTGAAAAAGGCCAAAGTGAAATTTGGTCGAGAAAAGATGTTTTGGGCCTATTACATCAGAAAAAATGTTTGAAACAAAATATTGAAGGGTCACTTGCAGACATCCCCAAAGATAAGTTTTTGAAATCTGAAGGATAATTATCCTTTCACAAAAATCTTGAAGGGTAAGTGAAAAGAGTCTGAAGGGAAATTCTTTTTGGGAACTTGGTGAAGGGAATTTCTTTTGGGGAAATTTTGTTGATAAAACATTTAAATAAAATGGAGCTTTGAAAATAAAAGTCCAAAAATATAGATCTATTAGAAAAAATGTCTAACATAAATCTTGGAAAAAAATCCTAAAGTTTCTTGGATAAATTATCCTAAACATAAACCTCAAAGGGTAATTCTTTTGGGACAAAGTTATGAATGAAAATTCTAAAAAGATGTCTGAAATGTAGAAAAATATAACAAAAGGACCTTCTGAATAATAGAAAGACCAAAAATGGGACTTAAGATGTAAAAATACTAAGAATGGATGTTAGACTAAGGCTTGGTCATGTTTAAAAACGTGACTAAGCCTTAGGAAATAAAAATAAACTAAGCCCATTGCATTATTTAAAATGTTCCTGCATCAAAAGTTCCTACTAGATTCAAATTTGAATTTAAAAGGTCTAGGTAAAACATTAGACTAGGGTTCAAAATATTAATAAATTATAGATCAAAGTTATTAAAATATAAATTAAACATTGAAGCATAAAAACCTTAACCATGTTCATTCCCAGATGGGCTCCATTAAACCTACAACCTAAAACACAAATATCAAATGTTAGTATTTTAGATAAGGGTAGACAAGTACTATGAACAAATAAGTCAACCAGACCATGGTGTGAATGATCTTCAAATAAAAATAATGTACAATAATTCTAATGACTCTCTAATCAAGTGTATTTTCAATTTTAAGGCACACATTTACATAATTTGACACATGGGTCCCCATTTTTTTGAAATAAGGGTATGTTGACTTCAACAAATGATGAATTCTAGAGGAAACATAACAATATATTATAATTCAAAAACTTTGGGTTCAAACTAATAATTAAGATACTTATTACACTTGATAAATAACCATTATTAAGGTTACTTTATGGTCAAAAAGAATCTTGTATATGCAGAATTAGGATCAAAAATAAAAAATTAGTCATGTTATGTGTGTGCTTTGATTTCACTTATTGATTGCCAAAGGATTTAGAGAGAAACTTCCATGTTCATGGATTTAATCGTTAACACTAAATTTTATCATGTTTTAACATTCATTAAGAACCATAATTTTATCTCAAATAATATTTTGTCATTACTCTATTACTATCCAAGAATCCATAACCCTGACAAAAATTCCTTTGGCTCCACTCAAGGCCTTGCTTTACTATCAACCATGCATCTATATCCCTAGTGGAGATTACCAAAATAAACTCTACTATAAATATTTGGATTTTTCACTAAGCACTTATTTTTATATTTTTTATATCATTTTTGGATTTCTAGTATAGGTTGGGAACTAGGTTAGCCAAGTTTAGGTATTTGGTTAAGTGTTTGATTTTTAGACAATCATCTTTGGCTATAAACTTTGTCCCAAGAAATTAATGTTATTTAGGTGCAAGCATGGTTGTGTCCAAATAATTTAATATTTCATCCTACATGTGAAATCTTTATTAAAATCAAGCTTATATCAAAATAAGGTTTAGAATCTCAAGGAACAATTAATTTATCCATTAGTCTTTACTTGTTTCTATAAACTATAACATCCAACTTATTTTTCAACACCATGATCAACCAATGTTGAGAAGTCATCCCTGTATGTATAAACTATGAATTTTATTGAGTAACCTAGATAAAAATTGATATGAGAATTATCCAAAAGGACTTAATAAAAACCAATGAAAAAATCAAGAGAAAATAAAAATATATAAATATGCACTATATAGAAATAAGGGACATGAAGAAAAAAGCAAGAAACAAAGAACAAGAAAGAAACTAAATGAAGCCCTATAATAACTACACAAAGTAATTACCTTTAAGATTAAATGAAAAGTTATTTAGCCTAATATAAAACCTTGAACCATGATTAATTCCATTCAATGGCCTCTTCTTTTGGATAGGATCACTTGTATGATTATGTCTTCTAGGTGATGTATCTTGGTCTCTTATCAACATTCTCTGATGTATGGATCAAAGATGTAAATCATCTTCTTCCCAATCATTTTAATGTATAGTAAGAGTGTTAATTATTCTTCATCCATAGATAGATAGTGGCTTATATCATCTTCACTCAAAAATGTTATCTCAACTAGTATCCTTAGACTGATGTCTTCATTAGGTTCTTTTTGAGGTGGACATGGACTACGAATCTTTTTACAAAAATATTCCAAGTCATCCCAAAATGATTATTCATCTTGATCAACTAAATGATGCTCATCTTTGTCATCAGAGACATGTTGGTTCCATACTCTTGACCTCTTGATGAAGTCATATGACAATTCCTAATCTATTACACTTGCTTCGTCTTCATCCTCATAGGAGAAAGGTAGTTCCTCTATCCAATCAGGCTCTAGTTTATCTTGATTTAAGACTTCCAAAATAATATCATCTTGTAATAACTCTAGATCATTATTTAAATCTTTAGATGAAACATCTATGTGTTGTTCTATCCCATCATCTACCATTTTTATCTCTTTAATTCCATTTAATAAATCTTGGTATGACCTCTAATAGTGATCATCTTCTTTAGAGGATTTGTTAATTTTAGAAATAAATATATGTGGGCTATCATTCTATCCACTTATTGAAGAAATATCATCTTGTATTTAACCCATATCCATTTCTAAAAACTCTTCTTCTTCCTTTGTAGATGTTCTAATGATTATGTCTTATTGGTATCCTATTGCAATCTCTTTTACATCTATAGGGATACAAGTCTGCTCAAATGAAACTTCCTTAATTGGATAATCTTCATCTTCATATTTAAATGAGAAATCAAAAGCCTCTATCATGAAACCTTGAGATGTTCCTATAAACCTAGATGTCCTTACAAGGAAGTCTTGATTAGGTATAATTTTAGAGGTTTCATAAATATTACAATGATCAACCAAATCAATATCATAGAAAGTTGTTTGTATGCTTTTATATGATCCATTATTATTTTTTTATCATGAAGCATGTTTGGAGGCCTATTAAAACTCTGAGAATAATAATTTATATTAGAGCATTCCCTAGAATTTCCTACTTATTTTTTCAATTTAAGAAAGTGCTCAATTTTTTGACCATTTCTTATATCAAGCCATTTGAATTTTTTTAGTGTCTCAGGCTCACGAATTGGAACATTATTACTAGTTGTGGGCACTAGAGATCTATGGTTTTATAGATAGGATCCACTTGTAGTGTCATTTAAGAACTCTAATTTTTGGCCAGGATATGTATGACTAAAAGGGAAATGGTTTTGGACTAGTGTTAAAGTAGGTATACTAGGAATAACATTCTGGATTGACCAGTTTGAATTGACATTAGGTATGGAATATGCCACTAACCTTGGGGATGCATTTAGTCATTAATTATAATAGATTTATATTAGGTTTGGGTCAAAGTTTTTATGACTAGAAGAGACCTTTTTAGGAACATGGAGGTCAGGGGATCTATAACAACCTTATAAATTTCTAAGTCTAAAACCTCATTGGGTATATAAGGGGCCATGGTTCTATGAAACATTGTTTGGAACTAAGCACTGAAGGCTCTAATGGTTTCATCAGCATAGCTTTTAATTATAATGAACTACTAATAAAAAATACATGGACTAATGATTTTACCAAATTGATCAATAAATATCTTACTAAAATCATCTCAACTAGCAATATAATCCTCTAAAAGGTTAAGAAACCATGTATATGCAACTTCTTTGAAAGTAAATGGGAACAATCTACATACTACATCTTCAAGAACCACATTTACCTATCTCAAAGTATCCTTAAATCAATTAATATGTTATTTAGCAGTGACAACATTATTAGGACTAAAATAAGGAAAATATCTCTTAGGATTTTGATGAAGATCATGTACTATACCTAGCACATTGATTGAAGAACCACCTAGTCAAGCCATAATTTGAACACATTAGTACCTTAAACTGGTGAAATGCTTGATACTTTTGGAATCTCACTCACCTAAGCCTCACCTTGGGTAATTCCAACTTGTAACCTTGAAACCTATTTAAAATATGATGCATCAAACCAACCTTTGTAATGAATAATGATTAAGTTTGCACATTAAGCCAATTTGGCATAAATACATGTAAAACATGACTATATTTATCTAAATTAGCTCAAAGATACATCTAGAATAATGAATGAGATGTATCTTTACATCTCTAAGCCTGAATAAACTCAAATTTGAAAAGAACTAGTCAATATTTGTACAAAAGTGTTGGTAATGGAACTTTTATAGTGATTAAGGGAGGTGTGTATGATATCCTCATATAAATAAAAATATCAATCTATCTAAATCATTATTATGACCCCATATCTATATATGTTGACAAATATGTAATTGAAGGTATTGAGATATGAATGGAATGTATGGTAGTAATTGGAACATTTTAAATTGGAGTATTAACATTTTCAAAAGGCACCTCTTGGTGTTATGTTTTAGATGATACAATATTTTCTTGATGTACATTATTAGAATTTAGGATTAATAATAAAACATTATCCACTTGGTTAGATAATTTTAAAATTCCTTGACCAAAATTAGACAACTCTTTAAATTTCTTATATATATACCCCATTTAGTTCATTGGGATCAATTCTATTAGAGCTTTCAACAATATCTTGAGTTTTTATGTTCAACACCAATATCATCTTCAATGTGGTTATGATTTTGAAGATTTGTATTATAATATTAATCAAAAATGTTAATGTTACCCACTTTATAAGAAACCAAAGAAATACAAATATGCTCTATAGGGTTTCCACTTAATATATCACTATTCCTAATTGAAATAAAGGAGCTAGCCTTCTTGAGTGGCATACAAAGGTGTGTTTTATTTTTAGGATCATAGATATACTTATCCTAGTCATAAAATAGTGGACACAACCCAAAAAGTACTAGTATAGAGGATTATACTATCAAGTAGTTTCACTATGCCATCTCTAGAGTATATTTAAAGTAACTTCCTAGGGATAACCACTTATCGGTGCACTATAATAATAAATGTTTGAATGATTCCTATGGATTAAAAATAAAACCTCAAACATTTATGATATTACATTATTTACATGGAAACTATAATCCATATATAACATTGTTTAATATCTTGAGTATTGGGGTAGTATCTTTCATACCATGGCTCAAGAATAACTTGAATATCACTTTGCCAAGAATGAAAGCTCCTATAATTTTTAAAATTACCAAAATATAGTTCATATGAAAATAAGAAAAGGAAAAATATATTTCAAAATTAAAAGTTAAAATTTAAAATTAAATTAAAAATCAACATTTTTATGTATAGAACTCAAAAAATAATATAAAACCCTAGGCCAAAAAATATTTAAAAAATGCTAAAAAGTATGAGTTCACTAATATTTTTTACCCTTTTTTGATAAAATAATTAATGTATGGTGATGATAATAGAAGTAAAACTAGATATATATTATCATACTAAAGATGTAAGATAATAAAAAATTATGATTTTGGGAATTGACAAATAAGTAAAACTATTATTTTTGGAAAATGCTAAGAAGTAATACACTTAGTTTAAATACAAATTTCTATTAACTATTTCAAATTATCGAGAGTGGAAATTAGTAAAATATGTGACTTTAAATCCTCAGAATCATGAAAATAATATAAGATTAGTTGTGGATAGAACCAATGTTAGTGGACAGGAGCACAAACTACTTGTGTATGTTGACCATGGACTTTTCCCAATCGACTATGATTGATGATTGAAAATAAAAGTTTGAAAGAAACATAACCTTGATGATGATAGACCAGGATTCAATATTAGTCTTAGAAAAAACCATTGTAAGTGGATAACATTTTGAGTTACTTATGTCTATTGACCATAAGCATTTCCTATTTGATTATAATGAAAATCTAACTATTATGCCTTATATGCTTATGTTTGATGATCAAACCAATATATTTTAATTTAGATTATTCCATGTATAATTCACTATTTTAATTATTTTGTCTTTGAAACACTAATGGTGCTTTGAGATATTGAAAATAAATAGAGAAAGAGGGGAGTGTAATGGGTTAAGCTAACCTCAATTACACCCTTGATGATTGATAACTACCTACATATCTAATAATCTAAGGAGGGAAATAAAACACATGTAGTTATCCAACATAGAGTGATTTTTAAATTATGTTAATTGAATATGTCTATTGAGATATAAATATGGATATGATGCTTGAAAATGATACCTATTGAATTTTTTTGATATGTTTTAGACCTAAATTATGGCTAATCCTTCTGAAAGATCTTGAATTTGGAAAGATAAGGGAAATTTTTCTCTATCTACAATAGTGTGAAAGTTATCAATATATAATGTGAAGTTAGGAATAATGAATGTGTTTTAATGTGTATTTGTAGGCAAACCTTTTGATAATTTCCTTTATATGACCCTATGAAATTTATGGGAAAATGCAAAATAATAATTTGTATTTTGGAAACTAGCCATTATTTGGTGTGGGATGCGGATATTATAGGTTTAAAAGAGTGTAATAACACTCTCATATACCTAGTGTGGACCTACCCTAAAATATAAAGGACACATATCTTGAAATAGAGATAGTATGAGGGTGATTTTAAGTAGTTTGATCACTTGAATTTGAAAGTTTTATATATCAATGATGGAAAAAAAAGATCAAGACCACATATAGATAAAAGGATTAGATAAATGGTTAATAAGATTCATGTATTTGGGCACAATTTATGTGGTTTAAGATGTGTCATAAATTAGCATTTTCAAGTATGTGTGACTATATTTATGTGTCTATAGAAGTACAATCAAGGTTTGTATATTATAAGCCCATAAAGACATGATATAGTTCAAATAAACCCTGCTACATCATAGTATTGGTAATCCATAGAATCATATGGATGATGAATCAAGGACATACTTTTGATAATTATGAAAATAAGAAGTTGGAAATTTGAAGTCAATGTAAACACTTACATGAACTAAATTCAATCAAATATAACTCTCAATTCATCATATAAAAAATATAAGAACCCAATATGCAACAAAAGTGATTTCTTAGAAGGTGAACTACACTAACTAAGAATACTTTATGATAGCCAAGAATGTATATATTACATGGGATTTGGTGACATTATAATGTAATATTATCTCTACGATAAAGTATTGTAAAAATTCATGGAGAACATTAGTAATAACAACCACTAATTTTATTGTGTCTCCTTTCTTATGTTTTTGGAAATATCTTTTACATATACCATGCTAGGGTCTGAGGGGTTAATATAATGGGACCCTAACAAAACCATAGGCTATAAATTCAAGACATGTGTGTGTGTGTGTGTGTGTGTGTGTGTGTGTGTGTGTGTGTGTGTGTGTGTGTGTGTGTGTGTGTGTGTGTGTGTGTGTGTGTGTGTGTGTGTGTGTGTGTGTGTGTGTGTGTGCGTGTGCGCGTGTGTGAACCAATATAGGGTTAATGTATGTTATGTTTTATAATGTGAAAAAATATAATGGCTATGGTATTTTGAAGATATAATATCTCCATAGGGATAGTATAAAAATATTACATTGAAATGAGGTTCATAGTAAATGTTGATAATCTTTAATTTAAATAATTTGAGAGGAAAGGGACACCTATCCCTCACTTACCCTATTTAGTGTCAAATTAACAAGTATAAGGCATCATTTTAGGAGCTATAATGTTAAACTTAGATTTTATAATATCGTAATTAAAATATATAGGTGCCATTTGTGGCAAATATAGAACACATCATATACCAAATAAGTATAGGACACATAAAAATTAGTATAAAATCCATATAGATCAACATGATTACAAAAATAAAGTTCAAGTGTTAAAACAAAGTAATATGAGTGTGAATAAAACTATTGTACTTGTAATTAATGATTCAACAATGAAGGAAATACTTTGGAAAGAAAAAATAGAGGTAAAATTTGTTATTTCATACTCCTCTATGGAAAGGAATACTTATGAATAGAGGGTATATATATCAAGGGTGATAATAAGGAATATAATCAAAATAGAGTAGATAAAGTTATCTACCATTTCTTTTCAGGTAGATGTTGGGAGACTCTACTAGAAATAAGTGGAAAAAAGTAAATAGAGACTCTCACCAACTAAAGAAAGAAAGGGTAAGAAATAGATAAAATTGGAGAGAATAAAACCACATAATAAAAGGATAAAAATAGACATTGGTTTCTTGATTAGAGTTAAATCATCCAAATCAAAAGAAATCGTATAGAAATATGAGAGTGAGGAAGAGGATAACATAAAGAAAATTCCTAATGTCATACCACTAATGTTATAATGTATCAATAAATGGGATTAGTGAGGGTAGTAAATTTGTATTATGGATAAACTATATAAGGAAATAATATTTTTTTAAGAAAATTATCATAATATGTAGAGATGTGTCCATTTACCTTGGATGATATAGTAGAGATGTTCCAAACTAACTATCCATAAGTAATAATTAAATCATAACATTATTAGAGCATGTGGCTAGAAACTATTAATAAAAAAATTATAAAAAGTGGTAACAAATCAATGTCCCTAAAATACAAGGATAAGATAAGAAAATTATAAAAAGTAGAGCTAAGGCAAATTCAAAGGACTAAAATGTTAGCACAAACTTTATAAAAGTAATGAAAGCTTTTAATGATGAATAAATGGAAGAGGAAGCTTCACAACAAAGGGTGGAGTTGGATAAAAATTGGAAGATGAAAATAAAAATATATAAGAGGTAACTAAGCTAGAAACTAAACAATCTCAACAAGATCTTACAAATTATAAGGAAGAAAAATTGGAAATGTCAAAGGAAGAAAGAAAAAGAAAATTAAAACTGCATAAAAGGATGAATAAAGGGAGAAGATTGAAGGAAAAAATTAAAAGGGAGGACAAAATATAAGGAATAAGAGGAGAAAATGATAAAAATAGGATAAGGATGATTAAAACCAAGGAAAATAAAAAGAGATGAAAGATGATGAGGATAAGAAAAGGAAAGAGGAATAAAAGCAAAGAAATATGGAAAAGATATAGAGAATAATGGGAAAAAGGATAGTAGAAGAAGGAAGGAGGCAAGAAAAGATGAAATCCTATAGAGAAGGGGGGAAATAAATAATATAAAGTGTTATTTATGGAGTAGTGATTCACAAGATATAGTTTAAAAGATTTAAGGATAAAAAAGGGATTATATGGGATATGACCTAGTGCACTATGGGTGATGGGAACTATCTCTACCTCCTTAATGACACCAATACATACCCATAGAAAATAAAGGAAAAACAAACTAAACACAATAAATTATATTTTATGATCATGGTGTCATCTATCCTTTTATAGTAAAACAACTAAAAATAATAAATTGGCTTCTATGAGGATAGATTGGAGTGGATACAAAATATTAACACTTATATAGAAGGATATTATAAGAGATATTTTTCTCAAGACTGATAGCATGGATAAATGGCTATATGTTTAAACATGAAAATAGGAATAAAGTGGGAATTGAAGGAATTTATGAAAATAATATTATGATATGACTCAAAAAACACTTTGTCATTTAATAAGTAGTTTGATAATATAGTAAATTAATTAATTAATCATTTTGAAGTGGTAGACAAAGAGGTAGTCAAATCATAAGAAATTTAGACATACGAGATATAATTATTGGGACTACTCCTTGATGATAATAGAGGTTAGAGGGATTATTTAAATATAATAGTATATATTCTTAAAAATTAAATGGGTAATGCCACAACATTCTTCACATACTCAGTTAATTATTTAGTATATACTCATGAAAAAATTGAGTTTAATCACATAGAGAGAAAAATCAATGAAACATATTTGAGCTATGATTCCAAAAAAAAATCACATAAATGTAATGTGGAACAGAGTACTTGATTTTGGATATTATTACAAATAAAATCAATAAAAAATAGTCATTTAATTTAGATATATGGATTACTATGGTGTGTTGATAAATAATTAAATGGAGATAATGAAAGAGAAGTTTGTGCAAACAAATTTAAATTTGAATACTTTGGATATTATGACAACTCCATAATAAATAGTGAAATAAAACAAGGATAATACCACATTAAAATATAGAATTATGTAACTCAATTTTTTTATAATATGGAGAATGTATTTATGGGATAAGATGACTAAGACTCAAATAAGGTCATAACGATAGAGCCTATGTATACTTATACAAACAAGTAAGGACCTAGAATAACCCTATACATATTATATGGTAATATACATTAAAATTTAAATTGTAAAGGTTTAAAAATCCTAAGCTTATGATGTGGGTTATAACTCTCACTAGGGATTAATTATGGGTAGGTTATTGTAATAATGATTGTAAAGGGGTGTATCAAGGATCTAATAAGGATACCATACTCAAAGAAGTAATTAACAAGGGTAATATAATACAAAATAAATAATCACTAAACTAATAATAATGTGATTGGTAAAATGGTCAACCAATGAGTGATATATACATCTTAAGGTGATATGTGGTAAGTCTAAGTACACTAAATCTATACCAACATATTAAGTATAAGGAGGATCATAAAAAATGATTAACACATATATTAAAAATACAATTAATAAATAAATTTCCAATTCTAAGTAAATAAAGGAAATATATTAGATGTAGTTACTTACCTTTGGATGGACCCGCTGACACTTCAATCTCCCATTTGGCTCAAGTGGAACTTTGCAAGAGATAATGTAATTTTAATACTTCAAATTATAATATGGGGACCTAAGTATCCTTATTTGGAGACTCCAAATACTAATTTTAGCTTCTCATTTTGAATTATCATATTAATATTCAAAGATAATATAAGACTAGACCTCCAAGATAAGTCTTCAAACCTCTATCTCCTCCAAATACTACTTAGGAATAGAAATTAAAGTATAATAGAGTATAAGAATGTGGTATGCCTATTTTGGAATGAATTATGACTTGTATATATATATATATATATATATACATATATATATATATACATATATATATATATATACATATATATATATATATACATATATATATACATATATATATATATACATATATATATATATATATACATATACATATACATATATATACATATATATATGTATATATATACATATATATACATATATATATACATATATATACATACATACATATATATTTATACATATATATATACATATATATACATACATACATATATATATATATATATATATATATATATATATATATATATATATATATATATATATATATATATATATATATATATATATATATATATATGGCTTGATGGTATCATCCTTTCTGATACAATTAAAATATATTGGATGGCACAATACTATATTAGCTAGGATGATATAATTTAAATGAAATAAGGCATACTTAGAATTGTAATAAATAGGTTCATATAGTATAGGGTTACATAAGTATAAAAATATTATATCATCCAAGCCACTACAATAGGATTTATAGAGTCTAGAAAATATCAATGGAAAGTAGATAGATAATAAGAGGAATTTGGATTGATAGTAATGAAGGTATGACATAATATTTTGGAAGCATCTCTTGAAAAGTACAATAAAATGATCTACCCATTCCCATTACACCCTTTAAAGTGTGATATCAGGGAGATTGATGCATTGATGATCCACTAAAAGAAAAGTGTTAGTAAAGTGATAAAATTTACATATTAGGTTTACACATCTTCACCACCCAATGCTCATCATATATCTCAGTAATGTAACATAGGATGGTTCTTTAGAATATATATATAGTAACAAATAAAAACATAATTGAAAAAAATGTTGAAAACATTGAAATTAAGTGAAAATAAATACCTTCACTTATGAATTTCACATGTGTTTATCCTTGTGTTGCATATGATATAAGATGAACATAAAAAAGAATGAAAGGTAGACCTCAAAAATGAGAGAAAATCAAATTTTTAATAATTTTTTTTGTTAGCACCTAAATTTTTTATACCTTGTCAGGATCCTAACACTTATTTTGGTTCATGAAAAGGACCATAAAGAAACAAATATATGGTTAAAATATGTAATATTGAGGTAAATAATACAAATTTTAAATTTTTTAAATTTTTACATAAATAAGTAAAAATAATTTTATTTATCCATTTGTTTATTTTGGAAACATAGAGGTATGTGTATAAAAATTTAGCACTATGAGAGATGATGGCTAAAGGAAGACTAGGAAAATGTATGGGAGGTTATATAGGTGTCATATCTAGAGCCACATAGCCAGGGGTGTATAATTATTTTATTTTTCATATTTTTTAGTAGATTGGATATATTTAAAAAATCTAGGCACTAGGTCAAATCCATGTAGTATAATTTGTCCAAACAAATGTGAAAATTTATGGAAAAATGTGACAACTAATGGATAATTGATGGAACACCAATTTTAGGGGTAATGTAATTTATTAGGGCCTAGGGAATAAATCACTTCCATAATGCTACTATATCAACCAAATTGATGCAGTTAGGTAATGGAATATCATATCTTAAGGTAATACCATAAGGTCTATCCAATATACTTATGTCAAATAAATGAATAATTTATCCATTTATATATAATTTGGTTTATAAAATTTAAAATAAAAATATAATGATGTGGTTGATAATGTGTAGGGTGGTTACTATAGTAATGATGGAAGAAAATCATGTCCGATACCATATAGATATAGTAAATGTTATCAAACAAGGGTTTTCCTAACCAATATCATATGGTATGGATAGTATAATTTTAAATGAAAAAAATATGGCCATTACCATAGGTGTTGGTCAATGCAATGGGAAACTACTGAGGGTTGATACAATATAAGTATGGTTGGGATAGTATGCATTTATTTATTGTTTTAGTTAAGTTTTTTATTCTCTTTCATATTTTTGGATCAACATCTAATCAATAAAAAGTATTTGATCTTTTAAAGAGGTGATGATGATTGAAAATATCCATCAACATGATATGGAAACCAAATTTTATGAAGAGACTACATGTCATCTATCAATATATATTCACTTACTTGGGGTTTTGTAAGATCATGGAGATGTATAAAGTCCAAATAAGTACCAATATAGCTGTTATGTTTTTGGTGTATAGTGAGAGTATTCCATACACATTAATTAAACATTCTAAATTATAAAATTCTAAATTAATTTTATAAAATAACCATTAATTTATGGTAACCAAATAATTTTTTGTGTGCCAAATATATTCCATAGTCTTGTGAAAGATTATCATACCATGGGAAAAACATTAATTGTGTGTGTGTGTGTGTGTCTCCAAGGATATGATTTATTAAACATCATTTTCTCAAGACTCTTTATAGATAATTTAGGAATTTTTGATGTTTAATTGGTGGAAACATAGTATGATAACACAGTGGTTTTCCCAAAGGTGGTTATAATCATTGAGAACATGGAGACACCCTAGTTAGGATAGACAAACATGATAACAACATGACCCAAGTAAGTAGAGGAAAGTAAATGATTTAGAATTGGTGATAACATAATGATTTGCCCAAAGATGGTTATAATCATTAAGAATATATGTGGGATAGTGTAAAATGATTTTCCCATAAATAGTTATAATAATTGGACCCTAATTATGGCAAACGTGATGATGATAACTTGATATAGAGGATAAAGATGAATTGGGACAACCTACTAATAGGGATATGCTCATATAAACTAATAGATGTTGAAATTATTTCTTTATTTAATTACTCTATTTGGGTATGATTGGGATTAGATCAAGATTGTTATAGGTGCTATTTTTAAGGATATGTTGATATAACCATTGTTGTGTAGGCCTCTTGAAGCTGATTGTTGTTGTAGCATGTGATAATAGGCATCATGATAGAACACCATGAAGACATGGCCATAATATGTATATGGACTAATTCCCATGATCGAATACTCAAGGGAAAATAATACACTGATGATAAAGACCATGATGACAATGTTGATGTATGAACATGGATGGATTCAAGAATAATGTTCAAGGAATCACCCATTGAATGCATATATACTGAATCAAGGCAATAGTGCTGAAAATAAATTAATAGGAATACAAATAAATAACAAAATAAATAAAGAAACAAATAATAGTTAGTCCTAATGTTAGTACAAATAATGTGAAGAACATTTGCCTTATAAAATACATGACAACTTAACAAACAAACAATATGGGGCAATAAAAGAAAAGAAAGGGGGTGGCTGAGCGATCTCCATATGCACTAGGCAAGTGGATGTTGCCTACATAGTTCCATGGATGATATATCTAAAAAAACTTTAGGCCAAATGCAATTCTCCTAGTAAATGAGATAGAAAAAAATGTTGATATAGAAAATGAACATGATATGAGAATAGAAATGAACTCACAAAATGATGAGAGCATGGGATAAAAGGCCAAAAAGGATGAAGAAACTAACTAACATGTGATTTTTTGTGACTTAGTGAGGGTTCCCAAAATCCCTAAGGCAATAAAGTGATCAATTTTTTGATTTTTCTAAATTATTTTACAAATGTTTTTGTGATTTTCCAGGTGTCTCAACTTAATCAAGAATGACAAGACTCTAAACATTTTGAGATCATGAATTGATGAGACCATGGCTTACTTGAAATGGTTACTCATAAAATGGCAAGAGCATAATGGAAAAGGGGGGCTAAGATAACCTCAATAGGTATTGATCATGACTCACATAGTCCCAAAATGTCCCTAGGTCATAATAGTTCCACCTTACAATGGAGGAATCTGACTAGTGTAGCAGTAAATTCAAATATAACAAGCAAATTTGGCATAGTGGCATAGTACGACATAGGAATGGCTAGTTGGTATGTCAAGGCACAATAGACAAATATTCCCCTAGTTTTCCCATAGATGGTTATAACTAGGAGATAAATGATTAGATTAATGATACTAATTTGTGCATAGGTGGTTAAAATTAGTAGCAAGACAAATGAGACACTGATTTGACCATATAGGTAGATATAATCAAAATCACATAAATAAAAATGATTAGGATGGATAATAAATTAATGATGTAACTACCAAAACTTATGTTATACTACTCCAAAATACTACCTCTATTTGGAATCCTTAAAATAACTACTAAAAATGAGTTGATTCTTCATGCTGAAAATGTGAAACCAATGGATAAACCAAGGTCAGGATGGGATGGATCAAAACATGCTTTGGTTGATAGAACAAAATGGTAAGAAGGACTAGTTTTAATGTCAAAGTGATAGGCTAGTAGATAGTAGGATGGTAGGATGATATGATGGTAGAATGGTTTGGTATAGTGAAAAATATTGTTAATATGGTATAACTTGAAATGATCCTCATATACTATATATCAAGTCACTCAAACATAGAACCACTTGAGGTGTATAATGTTTATAGACTCATCTAGTACATCCCCATCTAGTGCCATGATCTTGTATGCTCATACACCATAGTCTATAACAATGATGAAAGGACATACACATTTGGGTTTGAACTCACCTTTATGATTCTTTTCAACCATGGTATTATTTTCATTCTCTTTGAGGACAAGATAACAAAGTTTGAATTGTTTATATTTCATGTGTCAATTATAGTGTTTATGGATTCCATTTTGATATACTTAAAGGTGATTGACTGCATTCATGCATTTCTCATCAAATGACTCTAGCTCTTGTAGGTGAGTTACTCAATAGTCTTTGTCATCAAGGACATGCTTCAAAGAGATGTGTGATGAAGGCAACTCAACCTCAATAGGAATGATGGATTTAATACCATAAACAAGTGAGTATAGAGTGGATCCTATTAGGGCATAACCATTGGTATGGTATGCCCAAAGGTTATGGAACATCTAAAGGTGCTAATTACAACTGGCATCATTGATAATATTTTTTAGAATGTTGATAATGGTTTTGTTTGATGCTTTGGCTTGGCCATTACCTTGAGGGTTATATGCCATGGATAAATGTTGTGTGATTTTATATTTGGCACATATATTTTTGACATATTTGTTCTTAAATGATCCTCCGTTATCAAATATAATAGCAAAAGGGATATCATAATGGTAGATGAGATGGTTGAAAATGAATTTGGAATTTCACTTTCCAATCATGTAAGTAAGGGGTATAGCTTCAACCCACTTAGTGAAATATTTGATGGTGGTATGGATATGTTTATGGCCATCTGATGAGGTGGGTTTTATCTTCCCAATTAGGTTGAGGCCCCACATAGCAAATGTCCATGGTGTTAACATTGGTTTCAAAGTCTTGGCTAGGAAATGAATAATATTAACATTCCATTGACACTTATTCCATATTTTTACATATGCAATTGCATCTAATTCCATTATTGGATAATAATACCTAGTATATAATAGATTTTTAGATAGGACTGTCCCACTGATATGGGCTCCACATACCCCTTTTTAAACTTCCCATAATGCTAGTATAGATTTTGTTGAAGGTAAACAATGAAGCAGAGTTCCATCAAAACTATGGTGGTATAAGGTTGGACTAAGTAAGGTATAATGTTGGGAATTATTAATGAAGGCTTTGGTTTATTTTTAGGATAATTTAGGTGCTAGTATTTGGTCATGTTAATAGGCATATAATTCTAAATATCAAGTAGATCCAAGACCAAAAATATCACATATCATTATGATAGTCGAAGGTTCATGAGCTGGCATTGTTAGATTCTCAATGAGAAACTAATACTCTCTGGGTAAGTCTACATGTTGAATCAAAGATCCAATGATAGCCATAGCATATATTTTTTTTGGCTATTGGCAAATGATCAAATTGGATGTTAGTAATCTACTACTTGAGAGTGTCAACCATGGCCTTATAGGGAACCAACTTATCATCTTTGGTCTGAAAGTGGTATATAACCTGATTGATGATTAACTATGAATCAACATAAACCTTTAGATGACATATGTTTCATTTTACTTCTTTTTGAATCCCAGTCATGAGTGCTTCATATTAAACCATGTTGTTGGTATAAGGAAAGTTGATTCTCAATGATTTGGGGATGAGATCCCCCTATGGAGTGATAAAATAAAGGCCTCCCCTTGATTCATGTGATATGAATGATCCATCAAAATATAGCTTCTAGTGTTTCTCTTGAAGAGGTGTTTCAATGATGGTCATGATGGATTCAATTGAAAATTATAATGTGAGTGGCTCTATATTTACAAGGGGTGATTCAACAAGTTGATCAGTAAGAACTTACCACTTGATGGCTTTCTAGTTCACATCATTTTTCTCAAAATCACTAAGAAGCATGATCCATTTGGCCATGTAGCCTTATAAATCTATTTTAGATAGTAGATACTTGATAAAATATACTTTATAAATTACCATGGTCCTATTGTTCAACATGTAATGTTGTAATTTATGAGTTGTGAAGACCATAATTAGACAAGCTTTTGTGATGGGTGTATAATTATGTTCATATGCTACCAGTGTATAGATTATATAATACATGACATGATATTTTCCATTATCATCATGTTGAGTTAGAAGTGCCCCTAGGGCTTTATCTATTACTGATAGATATAAAAGGAACGGTTTCCTTGGCATAAGAGGTAATAGAACTAGTGTATTTTCAAGATAGTTCTTTAGCTTTTGAAAAGCTTTTTGACAATAATCATCCCAAAGAAATGTCATACATTTATTTAAAATATGTGTAAAAGGATGACACCTATCAACCAATTATGAAATGAAGAGTTTTATAGATTAGATATTTCCCTCTAAACTATGAAGCTACTTCAAATTGGTTAGTGGTGGCATGTTTGTTATGGTTCATACTTTGGTAGGATTGACTTTAATGCCTCTATGAGACATAATAATGATAATAAATTTGATATAAATAACTCAAAACACATACTTCTTAGGTTTGAGCCTGACTTTATATTCATGTAGTTGCTCAAATATCCTTCTCAATGCTACTAAATGGTCAGCTCTAGTCTTTGATTTACCTAGCATGTCATTAACATAGTCTTCAATAATGTCATGCATCATATAATGAAATATGATTGTCATTGATATTTTATAACTAAAACCTATATTATCAAGACAAAATGGCATACCTTGATAATATAATGTTCCCCATGGAGTGGTGAACACCATTTTGTGTTGGTCTTCTAGTGTTATTTGAATCTGATTGTATCCTGAGAATCCATCCATTAGTGAAATCATCTCATAACATGTTGTGGAGTCAAAAATAATATCAATGTTTGGAATGGAAAGTCATATTTAGGGAAACATTTGTTAATGTCCCCAAAATTAGTGTAGATTTTTATTCCTTCTAGATTTTTACTGACTGGTACTACATTAAAAATCCATTTAGAATAATCAATTGGACTAATACATATTGATTAAAATAAATTATCCACATACTTATTTACTAATAAAACGATACAAGGATGAATTTTGTGTAACTTTTGTTTCACAAGTTTGGCATCAAGATGTATCACAAGGTGGTGAAAAACCAAGGCAGGGTCCAAACTAGGCATGTCAAAAGATGCTAATGAAAATATGTCTAAAAATTCCCTCAAAAGGGATATAAGTAATTCACATTCCTTGGAAATGAGGTATGTTCCTAATTTAATCCACTTTGGGTCATCTGGAGACCATATGTTTACCTCTGTTGTGTCTTGCACTAGAAGAGTCAAAATGTCTTCAAGAATAACGGGCAAAAAATTGAACTATTTGTCTATATCATATTCCTTTATTAGAACTTGCTCTTAAATTTCTCCTAGACATGATGAATTAGAATAACATAATATGAGGGATGTCCATATAACAAATGATATTGAAAACTCTTGGATTATGTGATAAAAGGCTCACTATTCTTCAAGACTAAATTTAGACCCATAGACAAGTCCATCATCATTGGTATCCTAAATGATCTAATCAAAAGATTATTCTTATTCAAGACTAAAATTAGTCTCATAAACAAGTTCATCATTGGTGGTCTCCACATCTATACTTTAATAAGCTTAAGCACCCCATTTAGTGGCACCTAAAATAGGTTTTCACCACTAGACTGGCCTTTATCTTTACTTTTTCCCTAGTCAAAAAGTGCCTTAAAGAGGTTTTCACTTTGGGACCTCAGTGTTTTATTTAATTTATTTTGGCTAAGAGTGTTCACCTGATCTCCAAAATAGGCTTTAGGATCTAATTTAATTGAGAATCTTGATTTGTGATATCCCAACAGAACATTGTCCCTAAGGCCTAAAAAATCATAGAAGGCCTCATCATTATAAAACTCATCAATTAGTACATTGGATTATTTTTGGCCCTAGTCTATTTGTTGGGGATAATATAATGGTAATGGATTATGATGAATGATTGGTTGAAGGGTGTAAACAACATTATTGTCAAAGAGATTAGTTTGAGTTAAGTCAATTAATTGGCTATGATTAGATTTTGATTCACTATTGGCATCATCATCACTAGTCACTGGTGATTAAACTCAAATAAGATACATGGGATCACCCCTAGGTAGTTTAAATCCAAGTCCATAGGTTCTTTTGTACTTAGTCATAGAAACTAGCTCAAGTGTTCCCTATTGATTTGGCTCAAGGCTTCCTCCTTCATAATCTTAGTTTTTCATGATCTGATTAGGAATGGGATACTTGGATTTTTTTATAACAATAGACCAACTTATCATTATATAACCATGATTTATCACCTTTGAGAGGGTCTTGTGCTTGACTATAATCTAGTATGAAAGTGATAGGTGCTAGACTATGCTGATGACTTTTTCCCTTTCTTTACCATTGCATTAGTGGTTTGGCTTTAGGTATTCTAAAAGACTTTAGGTTTTTTGGAAATTTTACAATGTGAAAGGTGTCATGCATCAAATATTCTCCTAGGATATTATCTAAAATAGTATAGTGGTTGGACATCTTAGGAGGTGGTATGTGGGAAAATGAATCGAGGGTATCAAGGTTAATGTAGTTGGGCTATTTTAAATTAATAAGTATTGCTTTCCCTTTGTCCTACTTGGTGACTGGATTCATGCTAAAATGGTAATTTTAGCTCTTGAACTCAACCTCAAGATGTTTAAAATGCTCATATGGATATAAATCTCTAGAAATACTAACCTCCATCCTTGAATGGGAGAATTTGATACATTAGTGCAGTGTCAATGGGACCACATGAATTTCATGTAACCAAGGTCTACCTAGAAGTATACTATATGATAAATCAATATCAAACACATGGAAAGGTGTATCATGGGTCAAGGGAACAATGATAACTAAAAAGATAATGGTGGCTTATGATTCTCATTCCTCATTATCAGAACCTTTGATGGCAATTATTTTTGTTTGGAGATCTAATATTGTGTACCTAAGAAGCTTGATGAACTTTAGAGACACAATATTCACACTTTATCCATTGTCTATGAGTACATGTTTCACTTTGTGCCTCATTATGTAAAATTCTATATATAATTGATTATTGTGCATTGTGCCAAGGGATGACATGTTTCTTTGGTTGAATGTTACTTGTTGGGTTAGAGCTAGGTGTTTAACCAAAGCTTAAAATTTGTTAGGGGATATTTCATTTAAAACTATGGATTGACCAAGGAACTCTATCAAGATGTTTTTATGGATGGTTGACATATGCAAAAAATCTAAAATGAAGATTTGTGTTGGCATCTTTTGCAATTATTCCACAATGTCAAATGTTTTTCTTAGATAGTGGTAAATGGATTTTTATAAGTTATAATGGCTATTTGGATGATGGGTGAAGTGGTAGATGGTGGTTAGCCTAGTATAGTAATCCTTGATCACTAAGTTGTGTTTACATAATCAAGATTAGATATAGGACTATTATTGCTAACAAATGATGGTGGAGGGGGACCAGATAGGATAAGTCTCAATTTTTTATGCACTTGTGTGTGGTAATGGGATAATGATGAGATATCAATATAAGGTCCTAACATGGGAATCTATGATTACTAGTTTACCTTTATGCAATCCTAGGTCAAGGAAATATTACTAGAATGGTTTGGTTGATTTGGTATGATTAGTAATGGTCTTGTCTGATTTATACTTGGTCTTAGATTAATGGAAATGTTTATAATGAAACCTCCTCTAATATTGCCTAAAAATATGTTGTAGTCATGTATAACTACTTGGTAGGTCTATTGGTTATCATACCACTATATCCTTAATTCTATCCAATGTTTTGATGTTGTTGGTTCTACTATTGACTCTATTGAGTCTGTTGATTTGGCCTTGGTTGTTGATACTACTTTTGTTGATGTTATAATGGTTATTTTTATTGTTCTTGTTGTTGATTATTATGCTGGGGAAAAGGATTCTGATAAATGCTAAGGCTTTGATTGGAGTTTGAACCTCCACGATCCAATGTGATTTCTCTATTTTCTAACATATTATAAAATAGTATAATGATTTAACATCTCAAGAGGTGGTATATGGAAAAGTGAATCAAGGGTATCGAGGTCAATGTAGTTGACCTCTGGTAAATCAATAAGTATTGTTTTCCTTTTACCCTACTTGGTGACTGGATTCATGCTAAAATGATAATTGTAGATATTGAACTTGGCCTTGAAATGTTTACAATAATCATATGGATGTAAATCTCTTGGAATAATAACCTCCATCCCTAAATGGGAGAATTTGATGCACTAGTGTTATGTCAATAGGACCACATGAATCTCCTGTAACCAAGGTCTACCCAAAAGCATATTATAAGATAAATAGATATTGAGCATATGGTAAAGTGTATCATAGGTCAAGGGCCTAATGATAAATAAAAAGCTAATGGTTTGTTGTGATTCTCATTCCTCATTGTCATAGGCTTTGATGGTGATTGTTTCTATTTAGAGATTTGATATTATGTACCCAAGAAGCTTGATGAGCTTTAGAGACATAATATTTAGACCTAGTCCATTGTTTATGAGGACATGTTTCACTTTGTTCCTCATTATGTAAACTTATATGTATAATGGATTATTATGCATTAGACCAAGGGATGACAGATCTTTTGGTTGAAAGTTACTTATTTGGTTGGATTTAGGTGTCCAACCAAAGATTAAAATTTGTCATGGGATATGTCATTTAAAACTATGGATTACCAAGGAACTATGTCAAAATGTTTTTATGGATGGTTGATGTACACAAAAATTATAAAATGGAGATTTGTGTTAGCATATTTTGTAATTATTCCATAATGTCAAATGTTTTTTCTTAGATAGTGGTCAATGGATGGTTCTAAGGTAGAATGGATGGTTAGATGATGGGTGAAGTGGTAGATGGTGGTGGGCCTGATATGGCAATCCTTTACTACCAAGTTTTAATTACATAAAAAGGATTAGATATAGGACTATTGTTACTAAAAAATGATGGTGGAGGGGGAATAGATAGGATAAGTCTCATTTTTTATGCACTTATACATGGTCACAGGATAATGATGAGTTATCAATATAAGGTCCTAACATGGTAATTCTGAATTATTGGTTTGCCTTTAAGTGGTCCTAGGTCAAGGAAGGAATAACATAATGGTTTGGTTGATTTGGTATGATTATCAATGGTCTTGTTTAATTGATACTTGGTCTTATATTGATGGAAAAGGCTATAATGTGACCTCCTACAATATGGTCTACAATTGTATTATAGTCATGTTTAACTACATGGTAGGTCTATTTGTTATTTACACCATTCTAGCCTTGATTCTATCCATTGTTTTGACATTGTTGGTTATGCTATTGACTCTATTAAGTCTATTGATTCAACCTTGGTCATTGATACTATTTTTTTTGATGTTGAAATGGAAATTGTTATTGTTTTTATTTTTGATTTTTATGTTGGGGAAAATGATTATGATAAATTCCAAGGATTTAATTAGAGGTGAAAGCTCCATGATCCAATGTGATTTCTCCATTTTCCAATTTATTATAAATTACATGTCTAATTTAAACATAATACTAAAAATTATGGCCATTGACCATATGAAAATCATATAATTATTCTATATTGTACCATTATATCATGTCAATGCCCTCACAAAATTGCTCTTTTAGAATAGGCCAACTAATCAAGTTAGCTACTACAAGATTATGAAATATTGGTTCTATGGGCTCTCTAGAGTCAATAAAATCATGATGAGTAGGCATATTTATCCTTAGAGGAGGAGGGTTTTAGAAAGTCAGTGGTTGCTACACTTGTTATATTTGTTGTGATGGTCTAGGTTATTGGACTTACTGTGCATGCTATGGCTATTGAAAAGGTTATTGGTTAGGAGTAAGCTAGAAAGGTAGCATAGGCTGAAGAGATGGTGTTTGCACCATTTGGACATGTTTCAACTCTTTTAATCCATTCCATACAAAATTATTATTATGATTGAATTGCTTGGGTCTATCATTATTATTGGCTTGTGCTAGTTATGATGCTTGTGCTCAGACTGAATGTGTTTTTGGCCACTATTCTAATTTTGATTATGGCCATTATTATGATTTTATGAGGTTAGATTAATGATACATTTTTTAATAAGGGATATTTTTATCATTAAACCTTTATCAATTATTTCTTTAAACATGTGTACACACTAGAACTTCAAATAGTAAGATATCTCATTGTGTATATTTTTGGTAAACACAAAAACTAGTTGTTTGTTTGGTAGATTATGGGTAAATTGGCTTGTAATGGCTCTCCATCATTTTAGATAGATTTTGAAGATTTACCCTATTTTTTATTTTACTTATGTCAAGTCTACTAATGTAATCTCATGCTCAAGATTGTAAGAGAAGTGATGCACAAACTTGTATGAAAGATCATCAAAATTAGAAACTGAATTCTTTGGTAATTTCAAGAACCATTCCAATGCTTGTCTAGCTAGACTTCTTTGAAACAAAAACAAGTATATGTCATTATAGGCCCCCAGTTGGCATGTGACAAAGAACTCTATCAGATGGGCCTTGGGGTCACATTTCCCTTTGTATTTGTCAAATTTTGGTGGATCATACCCTAGAAGAAATGGTATATGTAAGTACTCCATATTAAAAGGGTAAGAACACACTTCATCTAAAATAAACTTTTTGACTTGTTTCCCAGCTTGGATGGTAGCAATTGCATCCTTTATTTTTTATAGATTTTGTTTAAGGAAACATGTGGGAACATTAGCTGGAGGTGAAGGTTGTGTAGTCACAATTAGATTGCTTTGAATGAGGTATGATAGAGGTATTTATTAGGGTATTTTATATTGGATATGAAATGGATTAGGAATATGAATGCATGTGTTAGGGTACTATTACTAAAATTACACTTGAGGTTATGTAATATTCTTGCTAGGATTGAGTATGTAGGTTTGATGTTGGGAATATTGAGGTTGAAATGGTGGTATATGACCATATTATGCCTATTGAGGTTGAATAACAACATGTTGTTGACTAATCAAACCTTTTTATTGAGTGGGAACTTATGAACCAAGACCTTGTCTCTAAACTTGTGGCACATTCTGCATAAAAGCCAATTATTACCTAATAGATACTTAAGGAACATTAGAACCTATTTATTTCATGAATCTTCATTTGGAAGTGGATTCATGTTGGATATTTTGCATCTCTTGATAACCAATATTTACATATTTTTGGTTATACATCATTTGGTTTTGGATCGGCATGTTAGTCTATGACTGAAGAGGTATATTCACTACTACCTAGCAAGGTGGAACACTAGTTTCCCCTATTGAGGTGACAATATGTTTTGCCTCTAATAGGTGGGTTGATTAAATAATGCCTAATATTGTGGAATATTACTTTTCACCTATTGGGGATGAGTAATATTCATCACATTTTGTTGTGGTATAGCACTGGTCATTGGTTGACTACTTAATACTTATTGTTGGGTGTTAGAAGAAGTAGTTAGTTGAGGATAAGAGGTAATTAGTTGAGGTTGGGATGTATATAATCCTACCCCTTGAGTTTTAAAACTATTAATGGTGCTAGTTAAAGGCACATTTTGTTATTCACTAGTTGTTTATGCATTAATACCACTTTGGTTTAGATTGGACATTACTTACATATTATCTACTATATTTTGCTCACTACTCTATGTATAAGTAGAAGACACTTCCTTGATGGTCAGGGTATTGAACATCTTGTCTACCAAAGTGTTTTTCATAAATTGGTCTAAACCCTAATGTTCTTGACTAGTCAATTCCATTAAAACTCCTATTGAAGAAGCTAAATCAATAAGAGGCTTGTTTGACATGATCATATAATTAAAACTATGAGATAGGTCTTGATATGTCTAGTATGATATCTATGTTTTAATTAAGTGGTCCTCTATAAGGCCTTTTTATGTGATAAGAATACACTAATCCTGATATGTTAGTAGTATTATGGCATTAGGATCAATAGAAGAGGCCTGGGTTTTATTTTGATAAGACATGTTATAAGGTCCTCTTGATAGAATATTCAAATTAAAATGACCTACCTTATAGTTCAATGGTATTATACCATAATAAGGCTATTATTATATGTTTTCATCAATCATAGGTATACTATCCAAATATTTAGACATCTATTGTTGATCTTGCTTTGTTATGGAGGCATGCTAACCAAATAATTGGCTAAAGGATATTAAATGTGTTCCCATGTTTGAGTGTTGTATGGTGGATAGAAATTTACCTACCAAATAACATCATCTTTATAAGGGTCTTGAACAAAGGCCTCTTTAATGTTAACATTTATGTATCCTAGATTATACATAGTTTGACCATGTGTGTAGTGAGCCATGATCAAATCTATGACAAATGTTTTGTGACAAGATGGGATTAGAGTTATAAAAAATATAAAAATCTATGTTTGAAAAGACAAAGAGGTTCAAAATTTATAAATTACTCAAGGTTTGAGTTAAATCTTTAAAAAAATTATGCAAAGACTTGGTAAAAATAGTAGAACATTAAAATGTCTAACATTAAATGTTTTACACAAACAAGGTTAAGTAAAATGACCTAAACAATAAGATGCCAAACTCTAATATCCAAACATGTTCTAAATAGGTATAAAATAGGAAAGGGAAATGTTTCTAGGTATTTTTTCTAAATGTGGAGTCAAAATCTAGGCTCAAATAGGCTATGTTAGGATTTTTGGCCAAACATGGTGTCAAAAGTGAGACTTGAAACAAATGATGATGATGATGATTAATATAACAAACTTGGAATAATTTGACAAAGACTAGGCACTTGATTCTAGATATAAACATGATCTATTTGGTACAAAACATAAAACAAAAGGCACTTTGAAGATGGACTAATTCTATTAAACAAAGCCACAAACAATAAAGTTTCTAAATTTGAGTAATCAATTAGCCTAAGTTATAAAACTAAAAAGAGAAATATTTGTGTATCATCCCTTATGTGTTGAGGCCTAAACAAAAATAAATTAATGTTTGAATCCAAACTTGGAAAAGTTAATCAAAGATTCAACTAAGGTAAAATAAGATTTGATGATAATAATCTAGGCAGATTTGAATAACATGACTGTGCTTAACAAAAATCCAACAAGGCTCAAATGATTAGTTTCAATAATGATAATTGAAACATAAGACAAGAAAAGTCTTTTGAAATAATTTGGTCAGTGTAGTGGTGTTATCACTTCCAAAATATGTGACAATGTTTTATTTCAAAGACTTTTAAGGCAGAAGACTTGGAATGATTTGAGTAGCACAATGATACTCATCTCAATCAAGTTCCCCACTCAACATTTTAACACAAATGTTTTCTAAGTTAAATCAAGGTGTCAATCATAATGCCTCCTCAAACATTGGAGTATTTTTGGATGCAAGATTCATTTATAATGTGGTTTAAACAACACAAGTTTTAGTTGTAACACACCAAGCAATAAAGAATAGACAATAGAAATACAACTAAGTATATCATCTTAAAATCCTATCAAGGTGTGGCAAAGTGGGGTTGACTAAAACCTACAAGTTTTTGATTGTCTAGATTGATCTCATGTGTACACTCTTTCATGTATGCATACAATAAAATTAGCACATCAATTGAGTCCACATCAATCATATTATTTTGAAAATTCCTTATCCTTTTCACAACTACTAAATCCATTACTTGCTAAGTGTAGTGTGATGTCTAGATTGATCATACATCCTAGGCTTAGATTACCACTAATAGATATGGTTTAACCACTCAAAACACCATCTCAATAAGGTGATCCTAATTTTTATATCCCCCATGGAGAGGGGTTAAAACCTACTAGGAGATGAAACCTTGGGTCAATACTTCCATAAATAACTCATGAGAGGTAATGACACCCCCTTCACAAGACAAAATGCATGAAAATAAAATATGATTAGAAAGACATTAGGGTTACTTTTAGATCACCCAATACTATGAAATTTTTTGGATAGATTAGGAAACTTTATTTGTATGCCTTGGACTAGGAATTAAATGTAATGGAAATGCACTTTTGATCTTACAAGTTACCTATAAGTGATGGGTGGATAGTATACACACACTATCCTTTTTGAGAAACAAACAACCAACAAACAAGTTTGAAAATAATTCAAGTGAAAGTTTGATTTTTAATCACCAAATCAAATGTGACATTTTTCTTTACTAGCCCTTTGGCTTAAGTATGAAAAATTAAAAGAATATTTACATAAAAAACCAATTTAATCAAGACCTTCTAGTTCATTTTGAGGCCAAATGCCAAATGTTTAAGATGTATCTTAAATTAGTTTTAAAACACCAATTTGAAATTTTCAAGATTTAAAAATGTATTTTAGGCACCAAAGTTGAAATGTTTCTAAGACTTAGCATGTTAGATTCGTTTTAGGCACCAAATACCAAATGTATAAGATCTAACATGTTAATTTTAGTTCCCAAATTGAAATATACAAGATTTGACTGATTCTTTTAAAAATCCCAAAATGAAATGTTAGATAATAACAACTTGATTTGAAGCACTTTATTGATTGGGTAAATGATCTTTAATTTTTAGCTCTTTTATTTTTATTTTATTTAACACAGTGATTGTGGATGATCATAGATGATTGTTGATGATTGTGAAGTAATCATGATGTTTGGTTAGTAGGTAACCTCTATCGGTTAAACATAATCATTGGTGGTCAATAAAGACCATTGGTTATGACCTATGAACTTGAAGGCAAAATCATAAATGAGAAATACATTAGGTTAGGCAATTACTAGATGAAATTTGATAAAAACCTACAAATCTAAGTTTACTTGATGGATTTAGATAATATTGAAACCAACAAATTAAGGAATTAAATGACAAAAGAATCAAAATTAAATCTTTAGGTCTATTTTTACCCAACAACCCAACCATCAACCATCTCATAGAATCAGTGGTGATTATGCAAAACCATTAGTGTTTAGGTCCTAACCATTGGTGGTTGAACCTAACCATCAATGATCTCTATTTAAATCCAAGAAATACAACAAAATTAAATCCAAACAAAACAAGGTTAGAAAATTAATTTTATAGAACTTCAAGCATCCAAATGAAGATTTAAAAGATGCATATTGATGTCCTTGGTACATGGGATGTGTTGGGTCCCATTGGGCATGCCATTTATGATGATAGGAATTTGGTGATGGAGGGGAGGTTAAATCAAGTGTTAATCTCAAAATGAGATCAAAATGACAAAAAACACTAACAAATAATAACACCTCCATGCCTAGATCATAGGGCAAGCTTGGTGAATAAACAAAAAATGACAAATCTCAACTAAAATTTAAAGAAACATACCTTCCTTACATTCCTTAAATGTTCCAAATTATGTGTTTGTTTCCTCTCTTGGATTGTACTCAAAAGTTATTCATCAATGAGGTTTGGATATGTCCATCTACTCTTGGCACCATGCTTGGCTTGGCTTTGGCTTTATGTTTCTTGAAAATGGAATGGCTTAGCTAAATTTTCGAATTATAACACTATGTATTTACTTCATTCCCTAAATCCTATATTATAACTCTATTATTTTCCAAGATCTCTAAATGAAGAGCTCTAGGCTTGCTTTTATAGGATTTAAAATGACTTGAAATGAGTTAAATCCTAACAGCAAATGTTTTAGTTAACCCAAATAGGGTTAAAAGGTGTTAAATGGTTATTATTATCATGGAATAAGCATGGGTGGGATATTTTCCAAAATGACAACTCATAAAATCCAATGATGAAAACCTAGGAAATTCATCGATTTTTAAATTTCCCTTTTTGATAATTTCTTTACTTGTTCATGAATGAATTCAATTAGGATTTGATTAGGATTTGATTTTTAATTAATATATTTTATTCTTTTTCAATGTTTGATATTTTGATTTAATTTAATGTGTGCATTTGACTTATTTAATTAATTTTTAAGCCAATTGATCATGTTATGAAGCCAAATTTGAGACTTTTAGAGATTCTTGGGATATATTTTTATAGGATGGTAAGAATTTCTCTAAATTAAATTATAAATCCATTGGTGGCCATTTTTAGATGTCTAGATTTACTGCTAAGACACCAAGATATAAAAATAACCGAATAGGACCCAAAAAAATATAATTCACACTAAATTTCCTCTAAAGACTCCATAAAGCCTACTTGTGTCTTAGTATTTGTAGGATCCTTTTTAATTCTCTCATTTTTCTTGGTTATACTAGTTTTTCCTCTTGTTCAAACATTAGGGCCTTCTACCATTTTTCCATCCTATTCAATCATCCCCTTGACCTTCTTAGGATTCATAGTTTTGGTCTTCTCCTTACTTTTAATTGTTAATGGGGATGCCACTTTGGATATGTTTATCCTTATGGTTTCCTTTTCATTATTTCATTAATGAATTCTAGCCTCAAACTACCACCTTCTACCATCCTAGGGTTATTCTAGGTTTCCTTCAACTTGTCAGATTCTAATTTTATAGAGTTTTAATCCTCTATAAGGTAAACTAGATAACGTCCTAGACTCTAGAAGTTCTCATGTAAATTGTATAAGTTTGGTAAAATAAAATATAATTTAAGTGATAAAAATGATTTCTTAAGTAAGGAAATATAAAAATCAACTAACAAAAGATATAGATAAGGTGAATAAATGAATGTAAAACATACCAAATTTATGTAAGATGAAAATATTAAGAAAAAACATAAAATATGTAAAACATTTTAAGTATAAAGCTGTAAATCACATCAAAATGTAAGGCAAAACTAATCATAAATTGTGATAAATGACATTGAAAAGAGATATCTAATGTAATAAAATAAAAAGGATAAACAAATAAGGAATGTGTGAGAAATGTCTTAAAATACCACCTTATGTAAGAGAAACAAATTAATTTTGAATCCAACATAATGTAAAATAACAAATATCTTAAGATGAATCTAATGAAATGTGGGGAAAAACACATCAAATAAGGACATGTATAAAAATAAGCAGACCACAATGAGCAAAAGCTTAAAAGAAATGCTTCTTTTAAAACAAGATGTAAGAAAGCACAACCATCTATACATATAACTATGATTATGGAGATGGTTTGGATATGAATTCTGATGAGAATTTGTGATGAAGGCCTATTTTCATTCCCCAATGTCTTACAAAGAAAATCACAAACTAAAAAACTAAGAGACACTATATAAAGAAGCTAAAAATCAAATTTGAAGTAAATAGATAGAAAATAGGAATGTAAAGAGGCATATGATAAACTAAAAAAATACATCATATGGATATTTATAAAGATATTATGGAGATATAAGGATGCAATAAATCATGAGGATGATGTATTCATCCTTACCATAGACAAGACACTCTAATTAAGTGGGAAAGGCTAAGAACTATTGAAACCAGTAACCTATAAAACCCCACATAGAAAGTGTAATTTTGGGATAACATGTGAAGTATATATATCATACCATAAATGTTATATGAATGAAAAATAAAATTATCCTACCTTCCCACAATGTGTTCTCCACTCCTCAACACCCCTTACAAATCCATATGTCTACTATGAATATTTTGTACTATCTTGGGAAAGTAAGTCGCACTAGAATGTAATAAGATATAGATATATAATGATGTAATGAGAATTCCTACCCTAATTTACTATCCTACCATACCCATTGGACCTTGGATATTAGATGAGGTCGACTGTGGAGTTTGATATTCTATTATAATAGGAGATATGCCAAAAAAGATCATATTTTTTGGTGTGATCTAAATTTAAATATATAAATTTCCTTTTAATATTTCATTTTTTTATTATTTTGAATTTAAATCTTTTTTATTTTTCTAAATAACTCATCCATATAGTTTTATATTTACTAAAAATTGGTGATAGATATGACTAACATAAGAGAGCCTACACCTAGCCAGTAGGGATAACTACCTAAAGATCATGATTCCTAAATTCTCCTAGACTTGTATCATAAGAAAGAGGAAATCTTAGAACTAACCCAAAGTGTAACTCATGTGAAAGGATATATAAATAATGGTATTTTGGAATATTTTTCCATGTGAAAATGGTGATCAAATGAATATATGTTAGTAGTTAACCACAAGGACAGAGAGTTTTGCTTTAAAAGTGACCAGTAAAAAAGAAAGATCTAGAAATAAATGGAAATGTAAGTCAAATTACAAAAAGGAAACCCAAAGAATGGAAATTCTATAAAATATGGTAATAATGTCACTAGAGAATCCATACTAACCAATAGAGGATCTATCACAAGCATCAATAAGATAATTCATCCCAAAATAGGGGGAATATAAAAAGATTCCAAATAATCATAAGGAAACTAATTCGGAATGAAATATGCTATGAGATGTTGAGATATAAACATAAAGATGCTACCTAAGATGCACAAAGTAAAATAAGGTTGAATTTAAATCATCCTAGAATAAGTGGAAACTAAAATACTAAAAATTATAAATTGAAGATGATACTAAATATACATAAGGGAAGTTACAGTTTATTTTAAAGTGTGATAAAATATAAAGTAAAGATAAATACTTAAAATAAAGTGTTAAAAATTAAATATATTGAGACAAGAAAGATATATAGAATGAGCATCATATATTCTAAATATAACAATATGAGATCAAATAATGTAGATAAATTTGAAGTAAATTTGAAATAAATAATATTTAATCACAAATGACATGAAATATCTCTACACACATCATAAAAAATCCATCAAGTCTCAATGTAACTGATATCTTACTCAAACCATAATCGCTTCTAAATTTTTATAGAGTCATACAAGGAATGTCTTATAGATGAGATCTGAAGAAAATTAGGCACTCTATAAAGAGTATGATATGTAACCTCTTAATGATAATGACATAAGTGATGAAGAGATTGTGTCCTTCAAGAAGGAATGGGACACACATCCTAAATTAGAAGAGGTAGTTCTGGTTGTTGAGGAGGCTTATTCACCATCTTAAGTAAACCATGCAAATAATGATGGTAATATTTGGGTGGGTGACTAAAAAAATGTCTAAAATGTTGTTGAATGTCTCTACAATTATATGTATAATGTGTATAAAACTAGTACTAAAGATAATGTGCCTCCCCATTTTTGGGGATATAATCAAGTGTAATATTTAGAGGTACCATGTTTAGCTAAAAGGGAAAATCAATTGAATTAAGATGAATTACATATAGATACTATAAAATAGCTTTACAGTTGTTCAATAATTTGTATGAGTCCCATGGAATTAACAAGAGTGCCTAGGATTAAAACATGGAGGTGATCAACTATCCGTGGTAGAAATTGGGCCTTTCAACTTCTGTTATGCTAAAAATACTTAGTAAGCTCACCACTTCTAAGTTGAATGATTGGAGACCTTATAAAACTCTCAATATGGCTCTTCCTCTAGGTTTGGTGGGCTAGTAATGAGTTTTGTATAGATTCTCATCGAACAATTCATCATTATCAAATGGAGCATAAGTATTATTAAATGAGGTTAAGCCTCCATAATATTAGAAGTAGAAAGAACTAGTCATATGAGTGTATATAATATCTATGAAATAATTTAACTTTAAGGATTAGAATATTTATCAAAATGATAAGGTCTATTCATAAATCTATCATTAAGCATGCTTATAAGAGGTTAAAAACAAACTATAAATTCACATGAATTAGAAGTTAAAACTCACTCCATCTTAGACCTATCAACATCAACCAAAGAAGGAATGATTTTAGGCAAGACAAAGGGGGAATTTTTACTAGGTCAAATCAAGTCAACAAAATTAATGCTAGAATAAAATGAAGATTTATAGTAATATCATTGAATAGAAGAATGATAATGGAGGATTTTTGCATCTTTGGCTTGGGCATAGTCAAAACAAGAAAGTTTCATCTAAGGTGTAACCATAGTCATAATTAAAATTCAAGATATCTACATTAATGTATTAATCCACTATGTCAATATAAAATCAATGAGAGGGATGCTTATTAGGAATAATCACATAATAAGGAAACTTGTTAGTTGGCTTATTGTGATAATGGGATCATAAGGTAGGTAGAAATTGAGCTATGATTTTTGAAATAAAGTTTGATTTTTTAATTTACAAGATCCAGGTGGCCACTATAACCTCAATTAGAGTTGATACTATATTTAAAACATTAATGCTAATAAAATAGTATGATAGATAAAGGTTCAAGGGTTGGGATTTTATAAACATTATGTTCTTAAAATTATTCAAAATTCTAAGGGTTGGTATCACCTTGCACCTTATAAATGGTACCATGTAAGGAAACTTCATGCATTATAACTCAAAATCAATCATGACCCTCATCTTATGAGTCCAAGAAAGGTTGACCAAAATTTAATAAAATGGATGAAAATTAAATAACATGGCCTTAACTCTAACCATAATAGATGGTATCATGACAGGAAGCCAAACATGTCCTAATGGAAGCATTTTTATTTGGAAATATATTTTTCACATACTTTGGGTAAACTTAACATTGTATTTATAATATCCTAAGGTTTGAATTAATTCTAAGTGACATATGTGATAGAGCATTCATATATAAATATTTCTTGACTAATATGTCACCAAATTGGATGCTAAAAATCAAAGAAGGTTCATCCACACAAATTAATTTTTTTTTAAGGACCATAGATGTAATAATAAATTAAGGAGAGATATGCATTCATAGTGTGATTGATATGGATGGACATCTATTTGTATTATTGTAAGATGATATCCTTGGACCTAGGCAAAGTAGTTTATTTCCACATAGGTGGTGTTTAAAGAATGTTCATATAGAGCAAAAACTACATAATATATTTTTGATGTCATGAATAATTAATCATAATTTTAAGAGACAAAATTTGAGATGGGATTTTATAAAGTTCTATGGCATCTCATTCATAAAATATAGTGTGAGTTTGATAGGACTACAAAAGAGGGACTAAATTTTAAAGAGAATAAGTTATAGATGAATCTATACCAACTAATTTTTTTATATTTAAAGTGTATGTTGTTGATATTATTTTTATAGTTGAGGTAAGCTTACCCAATGGTATTGGTCTAGCCAATGTAGTTGGTGACATAAAACATAAAAACTTTTGTGTATTGGCCTAGCTAATATAGAAAAATTAGAACTAGGAAAATAAATAGATTGTACCCATATGTAAAATACATTAATGGTATATTTATGATTTAAATTTATTGAAAAGATGATAAATTTGAAACAAAAACTATGAAATAAATAGATTATGCTGAGTTTGTCTATATAGTTGGACCTGAACTAGAAATAAAATATTGTACTAAGATGACTGATATAATAAGAATGGAAGTAGTAAAATAAATAAATTATACCAAGTTGTTCACTACAATGATGAAAGTAGGTAATTTTACCAGGTTGGTTGATACTATATAATCTCACATACCTAGGTGGCCTATACATTTGGGCTATTGTAAATTACAAAAGTAATGACTTCATCGGATTCAATATCTAAAAATTGATGTCAAGGATAGTCCTCAATTATTATATAATCTAGATAAGGAATGTAAGGCTTAAGATGATAATGATATATGTATGAAAAAAATGCTTCATGTTTTTCATGTTCACCAAGTTTTCCTCATTATTAGAGTAATTAAGATTAACCATGGGCTTAACAACATTAGTGGTTGGTTAAGAAGAGGTTTGATTTTGATTGTTAGTTTGTTTTGATCATGATCTGGAAGATTATTTGAATAGATGGTAAGGTTGGCATTATCTCAGTGAAGTGATTCCAGATTAAATTTTAAGTCATTAACCTTAGCTACCTTATCATAATATCAACGATGCTCCTAATGATGGATTCATATTCAATGTATGGACCAATAAAGAGCTAAAGAGTTATATTTCTAAGTTTCTTGATAATAACCCTAGTTTTCATGAAACAAAAAGGTAATTTGGGGATCATAAAAACAACACTAGGATAGGAATTATTAATATCTCTAGGTGTGTTTAACCCTTAATTTAAAATAGTGGTATAGAGTTAGGAAATATAGACATCATTATAACACAAGGGTGATAAACTAATCTATAATAAGATAATTAATTAAAAAAACTTAGATAAAAAATATTATAAATTTATACAACTAAGATTGATAAAAATAGTAAATTAAAACTATTAAAATATATTAAAATGAATAATAAAAAAGGTACCTAGTTGGTTTACCATGCATAGATAGATTCAAACTAGAAACAATTGTAAAGCATGTAGCATCAATGTTCTAGATCAGTTGTCAGATTTTATAAATTATACTTTTGTGCCCACATATGCTACCACCAAATTTGGATACTAACATTAAAACTAGTGTTTGAATATGATTAGGTGTCAGATATAGAATAACTAATAGATATAGATGAAACCAAGTTCATAAATATAGGGTTTATGTTTCCTTGTTACTATTTTGTTCAGATCTAGGATATAAGCTTTCTCTCTTTAGTGATTGATCAAAACCTAGATATTCACAATTCTTCACCCTTGGAATGAGTTTTCTAAAATATGGGTTAGTGGGATCTAAGTATCAAGATGCCCTAAATTCCCCTCTATCAATGGTTGTTGTCTATATAGTTAATAATCTAAGGAGGTCTTTATACTTGTGTATGTATACCCTATGTATGGGAAAGTGTGTACACAAGGGTGAAATATACTATATGAAGATGTATGGAATGATCTAGCTTATAATTTGAAAAATATCACAGATGGGATGTTATTTAAATGCTTCAACCCTATGTTATGACTGCTCCTATGCTTACTATGAATAAGGAAGAATAATATAGAGTATAGTTCTTATTCAGTTGATTGATTTAGCTTTTGTATGTATTTTCTTGGTATTTATTTGATGAAGAATGAGAAGGCTTAGACTTGTATTTATACCAAAAAAATTTAAAATATATAATTATAGGGTTTAATAATATAATTAGGATAACCCATGGATTTTTATCATTTTTTAATTTGGATGAATTTTGACCACTAGACAGTAGATAAGGATCTAGACACTACCATCAACAGTAATGTTCCTTGTGTTCAATAGTGTCTAGAAGGCTAAAAATAGGCATGGATCTAAAAATGACAATGAATTATGTTTATCAAATTTTTATTTTATTTCTTAGTGTAGGAGACCTAGGTCATAATAATGATATGTATTAGAATAAGAGATAAATGTTTAGGCATAATGAGATAGTAGATGTGATCTTTTTGACAGTAGGGAGGTCTAGAACTAAAGGGTAGAACTCTAATTGATATTTTTAAAATGTATAATATTGAGATGTTATAATATTAAGTTTTATTATCTAAATATTCCCCCATTTAATTTATTAATGAATAAGGATGAAATTACTAGGTTGAAGGAAATAAATGCACACATGGGTGTGTAAAATACACCTTTTATTTCATTGATCCCACTTTGATAAATTTGATAGTATATGCACTATAACCAAGATAATGTTACAATGTAAATCAATATACTTAAATAAAATTTTAAATAATTTAAATTTTTAAAATAAAAATATCAATCAAGGAGTACATATATGTTTCAATGTAACCATGTTACCTCTTGATGCATTAACTTGGTAAAGATGCTTCCTTATGAAGAATTAGAGTGGGAAGAGGTTAAAAACTAAAGCATGGATATTTTAAGAGGGATATTGTAAGGTTTTAATCCCATAATATATTTTTATGATGCATTTTGACATGACCATTGAGATCATTATATCTATATCACACAACTCAAGTCTAAGTACACATCATTTGGTGAGGGTGAGTTATTTAATCAACTCATCCTATAAATATAATGAGATTGGATGATTTAATCACTTTAATATATAAATAAGGTTAGTTTTAATTTCTTAATCACTTCAAAATATAAAATTAAAAAAAAAAATTATAGTAGAAAAATGCTCAATAATAGTACATCTTTGTATAATTGGTGCATCTTGTTGAATAGTATAACTAGTAAATTTTGAATTTTTGGTGAAAAAACATAAAATATGTGTCTATAATTTGTTTTATTTGGATTATATGTTTTATATATCTAAAAAAAATTCAAACATATGAAAAATTGGTTCATTGTATAGGATTATAACCAAAGTGTACATCTAAATCATGGAACTAAACTAGAGATTGTATAACTGTGGAGGTCATCTATTTATGACATGCCCCAAATAGAATATGGAGATAATAAGTAAGTTTATAAGTGTTTAGGTCATGTTATTATGACATTCCCCCATTACAATCTAGAAAGTATGAAAATGTATAAGTGTAGAGGTTATGCCTTTTTAACCTGCCCCCATTGTAATCTGGAAAATTCTAGAAATGTATAAGTGTGAAGGTCATGAATTTTGTGAGATGTCCCCAATAAAATATGGAAAAATGTGAAAATGTTGAGGTCATCCTTCTATAACATCCCCCCACTAAAATCCCCCCTTTTTGAGTGAGGTAAATAGATAGTGGTATGTACCATACCTAAAAAGGATAATGTAGTTGTATAACCTATGTATGAATCATGGGAGATATAGGGATAACTTGTCAAACTAGATATATCAATTAAACTCATATTATGTGATCACATCAAGACCTAGGATACATGATATATATCATGGTAATTTATAGAGGGAAATAGTACAATATCAACAAATAATAAAGAACACACACAAAAGCACTCAATGTAATGCAAAAATGAATTGTATAAGGAGACCTCATAAAAGGGGCATATTCAAATGCCACACAATTTAAATTAATGACATATTTAAATTTCCAAATAACATATAATGACATATTAAAATTTACAAAAAATATACAATGGCACAAAGGATAAGAGGTAAGGGACATATTCAAGAAATGTAAGACACTTAAGGAAGTGAAAAAGAGATTAATCATAAAAAACCAAGATAAGCATAACATACAAGTCCCTATACTATGTATTAGTAAAAAATATTATTTAGTATATTATATAAAGTACATATTGAACTATATGAACATGGATATAGACATGTGTTAGTAATATAAGCTCAAACATTTTAATATCTAAAGGATATGTATCCTATATCAATCATGATCAAAGAAATATATGCCCCCAAAGTAGTATATGATGTGAGTAGAGGAAATTTTAAATATTTAAAAATATATAGATCATGTTTTTGGATATACTTATATCATACTCAAGGATGTGTGAAGTATATATTTTATAAGAATGAAATGATATGCTATCTACTAACATAAAGAAAACAACATAGGTGCCAAACAACTAATAAAATATAGGAATGTTGAGTATAGGGTTAATAAATATATATTAGATGTTATACCTTGAAGTATAAGATCCAAAATATCATCAATGACAAAGAAAATTCCTTTGATGTTCCTCCAAAGGATTCAGGTTTATAATCTGATTATCACTAAAATCATACAATATTTAACAATTATTTCCAAGATCATTCTAAGAAAGATCCAAAAGTGAAAATGGCATGAAATGCACATCCCCCTCAATCACATTATGGGCACCCATTATTTGGCATTATTTAAACCTATATACACATGATATCTCCTATCCTTAAGAGACCATTTATTACATTTTATGACATTGAAATAGTGGATGATGACTCAGACATTCATTCATTATTTATTTTATTGTACTTTGAGAATCAATCTATACATAATGTTATGATAAAAAATGGTGCTAGTGAAAATGTTTGTACCATTACATTACTTACATATTTCAAATATACACATGACAATTTATACATGTTGACCTAAATGATTAGAGCATTTGATAGGACATCACAACATGTTATTGGTGAGATTGATTTATCTTTATAGGTTGGTCTAGAACATATGGTTAAAAATTTATCAATTATACCATATATAATATTATTTTATATGTTATTGGGGTGACCTTGGATAAATAAACTACATGTAGTACCTTCCATAGTACATGGGTGTATTAAATACATTCATACCAATAGGGTGGTTAGAGTTCTTAGAATTCCATATAAACATTCACTCAGACAATAAAAGTATATTCAAAGATAGATAATTATAAAACCTAATAAGTTAAAACCTATAAAAAATGATAAGAGACATACATTCCACTTTTATGAGTGGCCCATACTTGAATATCCTTTGCATTAGAGACACATGGTGGATTCTATAAAATCTTCATCTACTCCTACGCAACATAATCACTTACCTAGGGAAACTAAACATGTTCTAATTATAACTACTCAAAATAAATGAAAATCAATAAAATTTGGGTTCCATTAATCCCTACTGCTTTTATTATTTATTTATGACCACATAGTCCTATTTCACATACCCAAAGTATGATAAATTTTGAAAGTCTAGATATGACACCTATGCATGCTCCTTGGTGGTACCACAAATTTCACATACCATATTTAGAGCTTGGATCTACCTATGATCATACCTTATATGGGATAATATGATATACTTTTAATTATCAAATATTTAAAATAGACAAATAAATAAATTTTTCATGACTCCAAAAAATATTTAAATAAACCTCAAAAAAACCAAAAATACTCATTATCCATATATTTTACTATCTAATTGGTATATAAGTTGGTTTATTTATGTTATTAGATGGAATATAATCTCATTACTATACACATATTTTTTGTGCATCTTTGAGTGTGATAAAGGAATACCCAGACACATGATCTATGCATTTTCAGATGTTTGTTCTTTCCTCTACTCACATCATATACTTTATGATCATTTATAAAGTAACATGTTTGATATTATTTCTATATCCATGCTCATATATTTCAAAATTTAATTGATATTTTATACTACATAGCATTTTTTAATAATACATAATACATAGACACGTATGATATGATTATGTTAGTTGCTTATGATTCATCCATTTTTCACATCATTTAATGTATTACATTTATTGTTGTTATATGTATTGTGGAAATTTTTAATATGTTACTTCCCTACTATTATAGGTTCCATTTTATGTTGTTTGGACATATGAATATGACATTTATATGATTGGGAATTTAAATATGCCATACCTTTTGATTACGTATAATTATAACATGCCCTTTATATGAGGTATCCTTAGAATATTTATTTGCATTAAATTACTTTATATTTTGTTTGTAATACTTTTTGATATATAAAAACTACAAAAATTTTTACTACAACACCTTTGAAGAAATAAAGAGATAAATTTTCCTCCATTCTCAAGCTTTCATGAAAAGTGTGTGCTTAATATTCAATGATGTAAATTAGTGAATGATTGATTTTACTATGTTTATGTCTAAAATTTTCACCATTATCTATAAAATATTAAATCTTATAGGTCATACTAAGTGTCTATGTATGATGTTTATCTAATCTAAAAGTGAATTCAATCATTTTTCATTCCTTCCAAGCTAGTGTGAGTGTGAGTCAAGACCTTTATGCCAAATATTAATGAAAGAGTTATTGTATGAGAATGAAGTGAATATTTGAAAATTATTTGGCCTATAAAGTGTGTTAATTAACTTCATAATTAAATTTCACATTGGTTCATCAACCCAAATTTTTAGTTTTTATGTTCCATTTTTATCTTTAGCATTGCTCGTTTTACCCTTTTTCCTAGTAAAAATATCACTATCTAAGAGAGTTTTGTGAGAAGTGGGTGAGTGTACCAAAAGTAACCAAACCTTAATATATAAATTATCTCCATTATAAAGTCACCTATACCTTGGAGATTTTACATTTTATCAACAAGATTGAGAACAGGCACACATTCTTGTAAGGGTACACTTCTGAGTGATAACCATTTTTGGCATGCCCAATGAGACATGGCTTGAAGATAAAAAAAAAGACATTTGTAGTAGTAAAAATTATCGTTTTCATGTCTAAAGTTACTATAAATCAACATGGATAACCCAGTTAATTACGTATTTATAGCTTTAAATGATAGAATCCCTCTTAATTTGGCCTAATATGATGATATCCAAGCCTTAAAACTCAAAATACTACCATATTTCATAGGTAAAGTTCAAAATACATCCATAGATCATATTAAAGATGTGTCCAACATATATTCATTCCACCATGTTATCCAAAATAATGTTTCCATCTATTTACTTGATTAATCCTTCAAGGTAAAAGTAGTGCAATCGTATAAGAACCTTCCCTTGAACTCCATAGCTAGTTGGGATGATTTATATGTAGTAGTATGTAAATTATTTGAAGATATATTAGACCATATATTCCTTTTTTATTAGGTCACAACCATTAAGAGATAACCACATGAATTTATGATTGATTTCAATCTTATATTTTATAAAACACGGAATAAAATACCTCCCATGATAAGGCAATCTCCTAAATATGAATTCCTATACTTTTTGACAACATTAAATTATAATATTTAAATTATGATTCAATCCATGGGTGGTATGACACTCTCACATGCATATGATGTTTCCATTAGTGATGAAAACAGTCTAATTCGAGATGGTAAACTTGCACCTATACCTCCAATGTAATTTTTTTTATAGAATTACATCCTATTTTACCTCATTAAGGACCATCAATAGCCCAAATTATAACCCCTCAAGGTCAATTTAAAACTCCTAAATAAATCTAGTGAGCTTGGTGAACTAAAAGTTATACTAAAATCTTTTGGTAATGAGTTAGTTCAATTGAACAGGCAAAAATATCAAGCTGATGGGCCATATCAAGCACCTAATCAACCCACATATCATCTTTATAAAGAGCAAAGACTTCCCTACCAAGGCTAGAGAGATATTAAGACTCCATATAAAAATAAATGAATAATTACACCATACAATCCATATGCTACAATTAATTTTAATGATCCTTACTTAACCAAGGTTCTTATTCTACTACAAAATAATTTGATACAAGGTTCAAGTTGCAATCCTTATAATACCAATGATGTGAAAAATCAAGCTTCAATAGCACAAAATATGAAAATTCCTCAAATGACCCAAGAGGAATACTTTTTTCAAGAAGGCCAACATAATTAATCTTGGAAATAATGGGAAGTGAATCATGGAAAAATACAACCAGATGCAATCTTGGTGAATTGGCAAGTTGATGATCATGTGGTAGTAAATTAGATTGATGAGCCTTGTAAATCAAATAAATTTGTTTTATCCATTACAATATCCAATATAAGAGCTATATATGAGCCCCAATAGGTATCCCATGCTTCAAATGTTCCTAATATGGTTTTTAAAAGTACTAATGATCAAATTGCTACCCCTTTAACTCAAAAAACATAACATATTGAAGAAAGAACATTTCACGAAGTGATTAAATTTAAATATTATCAAATAATAACCTATATTATTATGCCACAATAATTAACCTATTACCTCCCACCATATCTATTTTTTAAGGAGGACTTGTTGTATGAAAGGAAAAAGAATAACATGCAGGTGAAGAGGAGAGTTTGTCAAGAGAGGATGATCAAGACTTGTATTTGTTAAATAAGCTTCAATTTATCATAGATGAATATCATAATAAATCCCTTGAGAATAAAATTAAAATAAAAGATACAATTTAATATAAATAAGGTTTTGATTACTTATGGTATAAGTACTTCAAGTTGATTCAAGACTTTGAGAATCTTTGTAGACCTACATCTAGTTGTGAAGACATTGATAAAGTGATTATGAAATTTGCAAATCATGCTTAAGAGGATGTTAAAAAAATATTTTTTCAAGAAAATCCTAATGAATATAAATTTTAAAATCAATATATAATATCTAAATATGTCATAAAAATCTAAGAACATTGTTCTAGTGAGTCATTAGATGCTGAAATTGTAGTTGCTCTTATAAATCATAATCTTGTTACATTCAAAAGTTTCCTTAGTGTTGAAGAGAAACATGATTTGAGTATTGAAACACATTATGAGTTAATTTATAATTTATATATGTTTTATTTAATTTATTAACATGGAGAAAGTCCAAAAAAATTGACAATCAAGAATAGAGTTGATCCAACCAGAATGACACTTAAATGATAGCTTGTTAGTCATCTTCATCAACCATAGGGAAAGGAGTCAAGAGGTTTTTGTTTTTATCTAGGTTTATCTTGAGTGTTTTATGTATTAATTATATATTTAAATTTCCTCCAATTTATTTTATGAAAATGTTCTTTTAGTATTTTAAGTTTTAATATTCATCTAAGTGTTATCTTGCAAATCTTTTAGTTGGTAGTTGTTCTAGTTTTTAATTTAATAAGATGTTACAAACAAGTGTGGTAGTTTATTGAGGGAGTTTTTAGATTAATATTTGGTTATATTATCATTAATTCATAATAAAATGGATATATACTGGTGTTGAGTGTTTAGTAGGCAAACATCCTAGCAAAGTCTCCAAGAATGTTGACAATTTTGCCACCATTAGTCAATGTTACTTATGTGAAACTTTTAAAGAAGACTCCATTCATGTAATTGAGACTCAAAATTTTCTAAAAAAACATAATAAAACCTTCATAATTCCATAAATATTGTCATTAATAACTCACAAGTCCAAATTTTGATAGAGGTCTCTTTTATTCCTCTAACTAACAAGTTGTAATCTAGTGAAGGCAATTTTCAAATGATTGGTACATGAAGGTGATGAACAGTTGGATAAAATGATATTAGAAAAATTTATGGGTACATATAAAATAAATATTAATTTATTTTTTTAAGGTAAAATTACCTTAAATTTATGAACAATCATTAATAAGAGTAGCTACTCTAAAACCCTTTTGAAACCCCAATGGCTTAGTTTTAGGCAATATGTTTGCATTTTTGAGTTTTTTGTTACAAAATAAAAGTGGTGTGAGATATTATAAGGAATAAATTAAATTATTAAACCTTAATTAATCAAAATTTCAAGTAAAATAATGGATAAAATAAAATGTACATGTATAAGGATTTTAAGCAAGTAAGAGAGACGATAAAAAAACACATGTTTTGAGAGGCTCAAGAGATTGGTTGAGCATATACAATGGTTGTAATTATGATATGGGTTAATATATTTAATAATTAAATAATAATTTGGTCTTTAGGCTTCATAAAACTAAATAAAATGGTAAAAATTAGGCCTATAGGCATTCAGAAATGAAATTATATAAGCTAGGAAACACCAAAAAGTGCTTATTTTGAATTTTATTAATTAAATATATTAAAATTTGACATGGAGGTATATTTTTATTTAATTTAATTTTTAAAATTTATTTAAAATATTTATTATATATTAAGAGAGATAAAATACCAAAATATAGATTTGATCATGAATGAAACCAAGTTTTTCACTATTTTACTCACAAATGGAGTTAAAAATGAGTGTTTCATTTCCTTCCATTGGAAAAATATGATTTGAGAGTGTGTATAATTCATGTAAATATATGAATCAATTATAATTAAATTAAAATAAATTCAAAATAGGCTCATCTCATTGATGTTAAGCACAAGATATACTAAGAGGGGGGTGAATCAGTATATCATATATCTTATAAAACATTCCCTTGACCAAATTCCACTTAATCAAACATTCAAGATATGCAATAAAACTCAAAAAATAAACACCACAAAAGATAGAGAGAGACACTAGATATAACATGGAAATCCAACCTAGGAAAAACCATAGAGAATAATCTCAAGTATATGAATGAGCACCAACCCAAACAATATTCGCAAGCACAAACTTGCAAGAGCACCAACCCCTTTGCTGAGCACCAACCCAACAAATATTCATGAGCATCAACCCACAGGAGCACCAACCCCTTTTGTGAGCACTAACCTAGCAACAATTCATGAGCACTAACCCACAGGAGCACCAACCCCTTTATTGAGCACCAACCTAGCAACAATTCATTATCACCAACTCATAGGAGCACCAACCCTTTTACTGAGCACCAACCCAATAGTAATTCATGAGCACCAACCCACAAGAGCACCAACCCCTTTACTGAGCACCAACCCAACAACAATTCATGAGCACCAACCCACAGCAGCACCAACCCCTTTATGTATACCACACACCTCCTAACTCCTCTTGCAAATCTTTGAATGTATCCTTTGATCATGCCTTTGAGAAGATATCTGATAAATAATTACGTTTCCTTTGAGAATTTACAATCAACTCATTTGAACATTACATTCTAATCTCACAAACTTTTGCATGAAACTTTAAGGTGTATCCTTGATCACATATTTGACTTACACACAATAGATTATGCTTACAAAACATTCTTAGCTTTGGTTCTACTAATATCCAAACTTAAAATACCTTTTCCAGCTATCTTGGCAATAGTTTTATCTTTGAATTTCACTATGCCACCATTGATCTTCTCTACTCTTATCTCCTGTCATATGCCTCAAACATTTGCTATCAATAAACCATGGCTAATCTTTATTTCTTACATGCAAAGCTATTTTCACCAACATAGAATCTTTAGGTTGTTTCTTCTACCATGAACATGTCTGAACCTTCTTCCTGATGAATGGAGCTTTGAAACTCTGATCCTTCTTCTTGATGAATGGATCTTTGAAACTTTGATCCTTCTTCATTAAATCTGCATGAGTATTATTTTCCTTCTTTCTAAAACTATTAGCTTTTTTTCAACATTCTAATTTCTTTTGACCATAATCATTTGAAACACTTTAAAAATTTTCTTAAAAAATCTATTCACTCAAAAGATATACAAATTAATCTGTCAACTCACCTTATTATCATGCAACATAGCCAAGACCCAATAGCATCCACCATGCTTTAATTTTTTCTTCAAAGTGTCTCCTTGAAGCCTAGAAGAGACACCCCACACAAAGGGTCCTAGAAACAAATCTCAAGAGATTCCCACATCTCCTCTATTTCTTCCTTAATCTTCTTGTGTTTTTATTTTAGAATCTATTTAAGCATGTCTAACCTTTTTGACCTACTAACCTTATCATTAATGATGTTTTTCATCTTCTCAACTTTTGTAACTATCTTATCTTGACAAATCTTATGCTCAAATGTAATAAGAGATTATACACAATCCTTCTTATCTGATTCTTTATCAACTATAGCAAGTAATTCATTTTCACTCTTAAACTCAACTTGATCAACCTCTACTATTTTAGGTCTCCAAACCTTAATTTGACTCTTCTAATAACTTTTAGGGGCTCTATAACCTTTGACATACTTTGAAGATCTCTTTACTTGTTTTGGACATAATTTAGCAATATGGCCAACCTTATGACAATAAAAGCAAACAACATTTCTCATACCTTCTTTTTGAATGTGACTGAGATCTCCCTTTGATTGATTACTTCTCCTCATATAGTCTCTTTCCCTATGACCAACATGATGAAAAAAAAATGGCCATGAAAAGAATTTAAAAACTTAAAAACATTGGGCTAGCTGATCAGCTTCTTTGATTTACCTTCAAAACCTACATCCTTCTTTCCTTGGACTAATATTTCATGATATTTCTCAACCTTGATTATAAGCTTCTCATGATTATCCTTTAAATAGCCTAACTCAACCTTCAACTGATTACACTCTTCTTCTTTTGATGTTAAAATTGAATTTAAACCTCTAACTGATTCTTAAGATCCTGAGTAAATATCTTATTTTCTTTTTCTTCTATAGCCAACTTAGAATCCAAGATACACACCTATTCTTTAAGAGCTTCAACCATAGATTTCAACTCTTGATTCTCCTTCTTTATCTTCTTGGCCATCTTGTGTTTTTCCTTGATCTACCTTCAATCTATTAAACTTTTCAAAAAGGAACCTACTCTAATACCAATTGTTAAGCATAGGATATACTGAAAGGGGGGTGAATCAATATATCATATATCTTATAAAACTTTCCCTTAACCAAATTCCACTTAATCAAACATTCAAGATATGTAATAAAAATCAAACAATAAACACCACACAAGATAGAGAGAGACACCAGATATAATGTGGAAACTCAATGTGGGAAAAACAATGGAGAACAATCTCAAGTATATGAATGAGCACCAACCCAAACAATATTCACAAGCACCAACTTGCAGGAGCACCAACCCCTTTGCTGAGCACCAACCCATCAACTATTCATGAGCATCAACCCACAGGAGCACCAACCCCTTTACTTAGCACCAACCCCTTTGCTGAGTACCAACCCAACAACAATTCATGAGCACTAACCCATAGAAGCACCAACCCCTTTGCTGAGTACCAACCCAGCAATAATTCATGAGCACCAATCCATAGGAGCACCAAGCCCTTTGCTGAGCATTAACCCAACAAAAATTCATGAGCACCAACCCATAGGAGCACCAACCCCTTTGCCGAGCACCAACCTATCAATAATTTGTGAGCACTAACCCACAAGAGCACCAACCCCTTTGTGTATACCACACACCTATCTCTTAATGTTGCTATCTCAACAAATGATAGTTCAATACAAAATCATATTCATCTCTCACAATTGCTCTTCTAAGCTAGATATTACAATATCAAATCAACCTCTATTTCTCATATTACAAATGGCTTCTCAAGCCTTTATTTATAGATTTCCAAATGACCTTTGGCATTCCCCATTTGTGACCCTTCAATCCTCATGTAAAATGGTGCCAAACTTGTATGACCTTCATATCCTTGCCTTTGAAAAGTAATGTGGTGACCCTTCATGAGCAAAAATGTCCTTCCCTCTTTTGTCCTTTTCTTGGTGACTTTTCGTATTCCTCAAAGTTTCCCTTCATGAGAAATTGTGCCCTTCCTCTTTTTTCTTCACTTGGTGACTCTTGGAATTCCCCAAGATGACTCTTCATGGGAAAATGCATCCCATCCTTCTTTTGTCTTTACCCCATTGCTCTTTGACTTCTCCATGGGCCCTTCTTTTGTCTCATATGCAACCAAAAATATATTCGTTAATATTAAATAAATATTAACTCACATTAGCCAAGATATATCTATTACAAACATCATTAAATATAATGGGGCCTTTATCACCAATAATGCTAGACCTTTGACATCAATGACAATATTTCCAACAATTGAAAAACATCTTTAGGTCACCCTTAGGGCAGCAAGTAGACACTTTTTTGTGATTTTTTATTTGGAAGTTTGGTGAAGAGTTTTTGAAATTTTCAAAATTTTATGGATATTAAACATTTATAACCATATAATTATCATATTATTATTATTTTATAATTCATGAAACTCATTTTAGATCCCCTAATATAAATTTGGGTTTTTTGAGAACAAGAGAGCACAAAATGGCATTTTTTGGAGTTGTATATGGATTTTAGAGATTTTTTTTTAACGTCTATTCCAGCATGGTTATGTTGAGGTAAAAATACCTCCATTTACGAAAAATGGGGACCCTTGTGTTAAATTTTATAAATTTATACCTTAAAATTAAAAATTTCCTTGATTAGAGTGTCACTAGCATGTTTAAACATATTCTTTAATTGAAGATCATCCACACCTGGTTTGGTTGGCACATTTGTTTGGAATTATATTTTAATCTTGTATAAATTTGATAATATATTTTATCTTTATGTTTTTCAAGTTTTAGGTTTAATGGAGCCCTCCTTGAAGAGACTATGTCTGGGTTTCATGATTCTATGTTAATTTGGTCTTTTACTAGTCTTTGGTATGTTGTAAATCAAATTAAATCCATATTTAATATTCTTGAAACCATTTTTCCAATTGACCTAGCTTAGGCCATTTGATTTTAGAATAATTTTGGTAGGACCTTTTATTTTTGTTCAAGAACAATTATCATGCCATGGACGTAGTTTAATTTTTTATCGTAATGCTTAGTCATGTTTTTCAATACAACCAAACCTTAGGCTAAAAATCTTATGCTTAGTATATTTTATTTCCCATCAGCCCTTTTTTCCCTTTTATCCTAGCTTGGTCTAGATAAACACATTGTCCCTTTTTTATAAAGCTTATCCTAAAGCCTTAACCTAAGGTTTATCATATTTATTAGTATAATAAAAACCTTAACCTAAGAATTTATGCTACAAATTTTATTATGTGGGGTACCTTTTATTATGTCCCTAACTTAGCTTAAGACTTATCTTAAATCTTTATTTGTATTTATTAATATGAATAAAAACATTATGTTTAGAACTTAGCTTAAGATCTTTATCTTAAGTTCTTTATATATATTCTTGAGCATAACTTTCATGCTTGTCTATAGGATCAATGATATACATTTGTTCAAATAAGATTGATCCAATAGAGCATGACACTCATTGAAAATTCAAAGCCTAAAAAAACTACCAAGTGGCACACACATGAAGAAGAGCAAACCTAGAAGTGATAAGTGGCAAGCTAAGCAAAGATTCTTGAGGAGGTGTTCAAAGATTTATGGTCGTAAGGACATAAAATACATTCCCATGGACATAAAATGATGAGAATGAAGATGTCAAAATTAAGCTCAACAAAGAGTCCTAAGGAGGTGTTAAAAATTTGACAATCGTTCAAATGTCAAAAACATTCACATAGACATCAAAGGATGGGCATTCAGACATCAAAATTAAGTTTAGTAAAGATTCCTAAGGAGGTGTTCAAATATTGATGATCACATGGATGCCAAAGATGTTCACGTGGACATCAAATTATGGGCATGTAAATGTTAATTTTAAGATATCCATTTAGATCAAAGTAATCCAAATATATACAGACTATATTGATTCATATAAATGGATAAGACGGTGTGAAATCAAAGCTAGATTTTAAAAGGCAATGATCATATTTTTGAAAAGTGAGGAGCAGGATGCCATAGAGGTGCCATGACGATGCCACTAAGAAAAACAAGGTAAATCTGAGGATTTTTCTAGAGACATAAGTATAAATGAAAAGTTTAATTACAAATTTAAATCACAAAACTTGTAATTTAAGCTCAAATATTCCATTAAACTATTCTACAAACCTTAAAAATGACCTAAACACATACAAAGGCCCTATTTTAGCCATATATTCAACATAATTAGGCTGAAGGGAATTGAATGGTCACCTATGTGAAGATAATTCAATCTAGAGTCCACTGGTGAGTAATTTAAAAGGATTTTTAGGAACTGAAGGACCTCTCTAATGACCTTAAACAACTTGAAGATAGGACAATGCATGTATTGGATGGCTTAGTCAAGGACCCTAATACACTTGATCTAGTTGGGATAATTATAGATGATGAGATCAAATGAAATAAATTCTTAGTTTATGAAAGGGGTAAGGCATCAAAGCATAGGTAATATTGATGCTGACAATGATAGGATAATGGATATGATTCTAACTACAAAAAGAATAGTTTGTAAAGTTGGAAGAATTAGGGAGGCATCAAATAGAGTGGATAAAGTTCACAAGAGATTAGTAAATAAAATGAAGGAGATCTTCATGAAATAAATTATTGACCCTGAGTTAGTTGAAGAACAACATTCCAAAATGAAGATCCTACTGGAGAGATAAAATTACAACAAAGGGTTCTCAAAGTTAGATTAAGTGATTTAGGAATATTCTTCCTATAAACAAGTATTGTATTTTTTTAAAATGGAATATTCTTTTTGTAAAGGCATGTGTAGCTTATAGAACACATTTCCTATAAATAAATCCACTAAGTAAAGTCTAGTGTATTCTAGAACATTTGTAGAAAGGATAGATGTCCTAAAACTTGTAATTTTTTAATTGGATATGATTGACATGACATAATTCCTTGCATTATATAAAAGGAATATTGTCAATTATAAAAAGTCAAGGAATTCTTAGAGCCAAAATCCAATTGTAAATTTTAAGCATTTAATATATACAAGGAATTCTACAAAGTTTATCTAAATTTGTTTGTATTTTTTTATTATAGCTTCTCTCTCACTTTTTTATTATGAATTATAGATTTGAATGGTTCTTGTTAGTTCCTAGTGTGAATATTTGAATGCAGATTTGTTAACTTGTGCCAATGCTAGGTTAATTGAAAGACCTTAGGTTCATTTTTTATCTTCTTGTATTTAGACCAATTTTGTTTGCTTACAAGAGTAAATATTTAAAGTGAACTTGGTTCTTATTTTCATTATTTCATACCATCCTTAGATGCTTTTCTGATGTGTGATAAGATTTGAGCTTATTTTACTTCATTCTATACATTGGTTAAGTGCATGCCTAGAGGTTACTTGAACTTTGTCATAGTGTTTGGAATGAATATCAGCAACATCTCTTCTCTACCCTACCTTTTTTTATTTTTTTAATAAGATTAATCTAGCTTAATTTTCATTATAAATATCCATCTTAGATTAGTTATTGATCATAATTGAACATTTTTAGCATAGCATACTTCATATTCTGCATAGACTAACTATTAGGCCATGGTGGATCCCAACCACCAAACATTATAAACATTGTGAAATAGTCCACTTTCATTTCCTCTATTATATAAATGGATAATAGGATTATCACAACCTACAACTCATTTGATGAATTCCTAGAATTCTAAAATGAGAAGTGTTCTTAAACACTTTGGGTACCTATGATACATATTCAGGAATCAACAAGTTATGATGTTAAAAAAATATTTATACTCCTTTCTTGATCAAATATTGTAAATTAATCATGTTATAGGTTCTCATAGTGAATTCAAGAAGCTCATCAAGTTCTAGAAGATAGGCATATACAAGAAGAACTAGTATGTAGAGCTGTTATGTCATCATCAAATGCATAATAATCAAGTATATTTTAATGGAGGAGTTTTAAATAACATCAACATATATTTCTCTCTCTACTACACCCCATTTGGGCTAGATTTATCAAAATTCAAGTCAATAGGAAGACACTTTCAAGGATCCCTAGAAAAGTGGAGTTCAAAACATGAAAAAGTGGAGTTATGCTCTACAAGAAGCAAGAGTACAATCTACTCTCAGATCTACCTTCTCATAATTACAATACATAAATATTGTGTGGAGTTTTAATTTTCAAATCCTCTTGAATTTTCACCTAAATTCACCCACTTTGTTCTTCCTTCTCAAAACCTTGTTGTCATGATGTATTAACTATGAAATATCCATCTACACATAATACATCATCAAAGTGGTATTAAAAAATAATAGGTACCAAAACCATGGGCAAAGTCAACCCAAAATATATTCTTCCTTCTCAAACCCTTGTTTTCATGGTTTTGGTACCCATTGTTTTGTAATACCACTTTGTTGACATATTATGTATAAATGGATATTTAATAGTTAATACACAAAACAATGGGTACCAAAACCATGGGCAAAGTCAACCCAAAATAGTTTCCCATTAAAGGGTGTCCAGAAATGCTTTTGGAGGGTACTACCCCTAAACCCTAGTGAGAATACATAAAGACTATATAGTACATTTTAAATGTGTATTATTTGAAATACATTATAATTTACAAATAGGCTCTACAACAAAACAATATCCCACTTAGAGACTGATTTCTTCTAAGTAGGATTCTCAACCCTTCACTATCAATTGTGAAGGCCAACCAAAATTGAACATAACTTTAGTTTCTCCCTTGTGACTAGCTTGGTCATCATGTCTATAGGATTTTAATTGGTATGAATCTTATCCAAATTCAACTTCTCTTCCTCCAAAGATATCTTGATGAAATGGTACCTCAATTATATATGGTTCACCCTAGAGTGGAAAGCAGAGTTCTTTACTAGATTTATAACACTCTAACTATCACTATATAGCTTCCCTTCCTCTTGATTATGCTCAAAATCTTCGAAAAACTATTTTAACCAAATAATTTCTTTACTTGCCTCTATGGTAGCAACATACTTAGCCTTTGTGATTGACAAACCCACAAGTTTTTGAAGTCATGAAATCTAGATCACCATTGTGTCACCTATAATAAATACATATCCTATTATAATCTTCTTACTATATGAATCTCCATCCATGTTTGAATCTACATAACCATGAAAAGTGGTGTCTAATAAACCATAGCTTAAAACTATCCCCATGGTCCCTCTTAAATACCTAAGGATCCTCTTCACTACATTCTAGTGTTCTCTACCTAGATCACTCATGTACCTATTTACTGCTTCCACTACATAGGCAATATCTGGCCTAGTGTACACCATAGCATACATCAAATTGCCAAAAGTTGATGATTAAGGTACATGTGACATCTATATTCTCTCCTCTTCTATCATAGGACATTACTCTTTTGATAACTTCAAATGACATACCAAAGGACTCCCAATAGATTTAGCATCTTGCATACTAAACCTCTCCAAAACCTTTTTAATGTACTCTTCCTAGGATAAATTCAAATTTATTTCCTTCCTATCCCAAGTTATTCTCATACCAAGGATTTATTTTTCTTCTCCCAAATCCTTCATAGCAAAGGAATTACTAAGTTGTTCCTTGAGTACCTTTATTTCTTGCATGTTATTACTTAAAACCAACATGTCATCCACATACAGACATATGATAATGTAATCATAATCATCAAACTTATTAATATATATGCAATGGTCTTAATGACACCTGAAATATCCTTGTTCCATCATAAAACTATCAAATTACTTGTACCACTATCTTGGATCTTATTTTAGGCCATACAAGGTCTTTTTCAATTTACACACCATGTTCTTCTTCCCTGTGACCTCATATCCCTATGGCTACTCCATATATAAGTCCTCCTCCAAATCACCATGAAGGAACATAGTCTCTACATCCACCTGCTCTAATTTTAAATCTTCCACTACCACTATCCCAAGAATATTCCTAATAGAAGTCATATTTACCACTGGGGAAAAAATATCATAAAAATTAATTCCCTTCTTTTATGCAAACCCCATTACCACAAACCAATCCTTATATCTTTTATTTCCTCCATCATCCTCTTTAATTATGTAAAACCACTTATTATATAATTCTCTCTTACCTTTAGGTAGTTTTTCCAAATCCCAAGTTTGATTTTCCATGAGAGATTGATGATCTTCATCCATAGCTTGCTCTGACTTCTTGACATCTACCTATATTGATTTTTCAAATCACTCTAGCTCTGCATTGCCAGTGAATAATAAATAATTAAGAGATGAATTTTTTTTAGTTTCCCTTCTACCCTAGAATATCTCCTCACCATAGGAGTTTGGGGTTATTATGGAGTAGGTGCATGAACTAGTTGCTTAGACACTTCATCATCTACAATGTCCTCCAATACTATGTAACATTTTTTCAAATCCTCTTTCTGATCCTATAACTATTGTTTATACATAATTTTTTCATTAAATATAACATCCTTAGATCAAAATATTTTTATTTCCTTAAGAATCCAAATCTGGAAACCAAAGTCATCCTCACCATAACCAATAAAAGTGTATTTTTTAGACATAGCCTTTAACTTGGTCCTATCATCCTTATCAATATGAATGAAGGTTTCATATCCAAATATTCTAAGAAATTAATAGTCAAATTTCTTACCAAATCAAACTTCCTTAGGTATGCCTCCATCCAAAGCAAATGAAGGACCTCTATTTATCAGATATACAATCATGTTTACTATTTTTGCCCAAAATTATAGAGGTAGTATTGCATGCAACATCATGATCCTATCACACTCCATGCTGGTCTTGTTCATCCTTTCTAACACTCTATTCTATTGTGGAGTTATTGGAACCATCCCCTATTTATGAATTTCATTCCTTAAATAGTAATGAAAAAATTCATTGTTGTAATATTCCCCACCATTATCTAACCTAAGACATTTTAAATTGAGACTTGTTTCATTCTCAATCAAGGATATCCATATTTTAAATGTATCAAACACATCATATTTTCTCCTAATGCCATATACCCAAACTTTCCTAGTTGCATCATCAACAAAAGTGACATAATAAGATGACCCACTAATAGAAAATACTTGAGCCAACCCCCATACATCTAAATGAACAAGTTCTAACTTATTCTCATTCCTCGTAGGTCCAACCTTGAGAAACATTACCCTTTTCTATTTTCTATACACACAATCTTCACAAAAATCTAAATCAAACCCTTTCAATCTAGGTAATTGATCCTTCAAAATTTTCATACCCTTTTGGCTAATGTGATCGAGCATGTTGTGCCATAAATCTGAATTTGAATCTACAATAATTAAATTGAAATAATTAGCACTATTTGATAAATATATGGTACCAACATTCTTACCTCTTTTTACCAAAAGAGCACCCTTGGTCACCTTCCAATAATCTATTGTAAATATCACCATACAACCTTCAATACCTAGTTGTCTTGGGATACCAAATTCCATCTCAACTTAGGCACATTCTTAACATCCTTCAATAGCCAAGTGTTCCCATTATATATCTTGATCTTAATATTTATTTTTCCTACTATACTTCAAGGCTCATCATCACTAATATAAACATGTCTGAAATTCCCTTGAACATAATCAATAAAATAATGCCTATATGGTGTAGCATGAAAAGGAGCCCCTTATTTTAAAACATGAGACTCATCAATATTATCAATGGAGAGAATTAATACATCCTAATAAATATTACTTGTTACCACATTCACCTCCTTGGTGTTTTCCTAATTTTTGTTCTTATTTTGAAGAGACCGGTAGTCCTTCACATGCCCAATATTTACACAGTGCTACCATACCATCTTGCCCTTTGATTTTGACCTTTTAGGACCATTTGACTTTCCACATTTTCCTTTTCCTATAAAATTTTGTCTCCCTCTACTCTCCAAAAACAAAGCATCACCTAAAGTAGAAGTCTCCCTAGAGATTTTCTATCACATTTCCTCACTAAATATTGCTCTTATTACATCCTCAAACTTCAGCTTGGAATTATTAGAGACTAAATTTCTCATAGCCATTACCAAGATATTCCAACTCTCTGGAAAAGAACACAAAATAAGTAAAGCCCTAACTTCATCATCAATATCAATTTTTACATAATTCAACATACAATCATATTAAATTCATTTAGATGATCAATAATTGAACCATTTTCATACATCTTCATATTAAATAACTTTTTCATTACAAATATTTTATTAGAACCAGAGGGTTTCTTATATAACTTCCCTAATGCATTCATGAGACCTTCTATGGTCTTCTCCTACAATATATTAAATGAAACCAAATATGTAAAGCATAATATAATGGCCCCAAGTGTTTTCCTATCAAGTATCTCCCAAGCCTCGTCTATCATACTCAATGATTGCTTTACTTTTCCTCCTAGCGGAGCATGGAGGTCCTTCTAATAGAGGTAATCCTTTACCCACATCTTCCATAGACCAAATCTCTATCCATTAACATTTTCAACCTTTGATCTATGATCATCATCCATAGCTCCCACTTGAACTAATAACCCTTTATATGATTTAACACTTCAAAAAATACAACCTAAATCTCTGATACCAATTGTTAGGAATAAATCAAAATTTGAAGCAAAACAATTTCATAGAATTGTAATAATAGATATGATTAGAGATGCATAAAGATTAGAAATATACATGCACAAAAAAGATACCATATTTAACATGGTTAACCCAATATGGGCTACATCCACCAAAAAACACTTTCTTATATTTTATTAGAAACCACAATAGTACAATCCACTCTTAGATCTATCTTCTCACAATTATAATACACAAATATTGTTTGGAGATGCACTCTACAAACCCTCCTAAATTTTTACCTAAATTCACACACTTTATTTTTCCTTATTAAACCCTTGTTCTCATGATGTATTACTTATGAAAAATATACATCTATAAATAATACATCAACAAATTGGTATTACAAAATAATGGGTACTAAATCAATCGACAAAGTCAACCCAAAATGGATTCCCATTAAAGGGGGTCTAGAAAACTTTTTGAGGGATACCACAAGAAAACATAAAGAGTGTATAGTAAATTTTAAATGTACAATATTTTAAATACATTTTAATTTATAAATAGGCTCCACAACATAACACTCTATTATCCCAACTAGAGTCTTTATGGAATGATTGTAAGACTAGTTAGAGTTAGTGTAAGTAGGCTAGTTTAGTTTCTTTTTGTTCTTTCCTTCCTATCCCTTATTTGTACATATTCTTGTATATATTTGTTTGATATTTTATTTAATTTTTATTTGTATATTTGGTGTGTCTATTTTATCTTATTTGTTCCTTAATTCTAATAAGTCTTTTCAAGATAGTACTCAGTTCAAGTTTCATCTAGTTGCTCAAGAAACTCCATAATTCAGGAATGCAAGTATGAACTTTATACAATGTTTGACGATGGGTATAAAATGTAAGCTTGATGTTTTAATTTTGGGAATACTGGTAAATAATAATTATTAAGATAACTTTTCCTTAAAGTTTTAAGCCTTTATCTAATCTAAACAATATTTTGATAAGGGTTGTACATGTAGGGTGAAGGCTTGAATTATTAGGACACAATCATGTTTGTACTTAATAAACAGTATTGCCTAGGACAAAGTTTGGAACTAAGGATGATTGTATAAAGATCAAATAATTGACCAAATCCCTAAACCTATCTAACCTGGTTTCCAAACTTCTTCTAGAAATCCAAAAAATGATTTGAAAAATACAAAAAAAATAACTTATTGTAAGATTCAAAGAGATTTCTAAGCAGATTTGATTCTGGTAATCTCCTTTAGGGATATGGATGCCTAACTAGTAGTGTAACAAGGCCTTGAGTGGATCCAAAAACATATCTATTAGGGATATGAACACTTTGGTTGGTAGAAGAGCAATTCCCAAGCCTTCTTTAAACTAAATCATGGTTCTTAATGAATATCTAAACATGTTATAAGTTAGTGTTAATGGATAAAGCCATGAAATATGGAATTTTTTCTCTAAATACCATGGAAAATAGTAAGTAAAATCAAATTACACACACAATATGACTAGGTTTTGATGTTTGACCCAATTCTACATGTGTAAGACTTGTTTTAACCATGAATCGACTTGAATAATGGTGGATAATAAAGTAGAATGAATAACCTAATCATTAGTTTGAAATAAAGTCTTAAAATTCTAACATATTGCTATTTTCCCCTCCAATTCACCATTAATTAAGGTTAAAAAATGGGGATCCTTATGTCAAATTATGCAAATTTGTACCTTAAAATTAAAAATTTACTTGATCAGAGTACCACTAGCATGTTTGCACATATTATTTATTTGAATATCATCCACACTTAGTTTGGTTGGCACATTTGTTCAAGATTATGGTTTAATATTGTCTAAATTTACTAATACATTCGGTCTCTATGATTTGCAGGTTATAGATTTAATGGAGCCCCCCTTGAATAGACTATGTCTGGGTTTCATGATTTTAATTTAGTTTGGTATTTTAATAGCCTTTGGTCTATTTAAAATCAAATTAAATCTATGTTTAAGCTTATTGAAACCCTTGTTCCAATTTACCTAGCTTAGGCCCTTTGATTTTAGTTCAAATTTGGTGTGAACTTTAATTTTTGCATGGGAACAATTATCATGCCATGAACTTAGTTTAATTTTTTTTTACCATAAGTCTTAGTCATGTTTTTTAACATGACCAAACATTAGGCTAAAAATCTTATGCTTGGTCTCTTTTATGTCCTATGACCCCTTTGTTTCCTTTTATCCTAGATTGGTCTAAATAAATGCATGGTCCCTTTGTTATAAAGCTTCACTTAAATCCTTACCCTAAGGTTTATCATGTTTATTAGTATAATAAAAACATTAGTCTAAGACATTATGCTATAACTTTTATTATGAAAGGTCCCTTTTATTATGTCCTTAACTTAGCTTAAAGATTTATTATTTATTAATATGAATAAAAACATTATGTTTAGAACTTAGCTTAAGATTTTGATTTTAAGTTATTTATATATATTCTTAAGCATAACTTCTGTGCTTGTCTATAGGATCAATGATTTTCATTTTCTTGGAGGATATTTATCCAATGGAGTGTGATGACCATTGATAATTCAAAGCCTTGTAAAACTACCAAGTGGCACACACATGAAGCATAGTTAACTCAAAAGAGACAAGTGGCAAGATTAAAAAAGAGTCTTGATGAGGTGTTCAAATATTGATGGTCACATGAATGTCAAACATTCTTGTAGACACAAAATGATAGGCATGTAAACTTCAAAATTAAGCTCAGTAAAGAGTTTTAAGGAGGTTTTAAAATTTGATGGTCATGTAGATGTCAAATACATTCACATGGACATCAAATTATGCGTGCATAAACACTAAAATTAGGCTCAACAAAGAGTCTCAAGAAGGTGTCCCAAATTGATGGTCTCACAAATGTCAAATATATTCATGTGGATGTCAAATGATGGGCACATAGATGTCAATTTTAAGATATCCATTTTGATCTAAATAATTCAAAGATATATGGACCATGTTGATTCATACAAATGGATCAGATGCTGTGAGATCAAATATGAATTTTGAAAAACAATAGTCATATTTTTGAATAGTGAGGAGTATGATTCAATGGAGTTGCCATGGTGATGTCATGCAAGCAAAACATGGTAAATATGAGGATTACATAGGATACAAAAGTATAAATGGGCAAGTTTGAATGCAAATTTAAACTAAAAAACTTATGATTTGAGATCATAAATGACATTAGAACACTATAAAAACTTTAAAAAGGTCCTAAACACATATAGATTCCTTGGTTTGGCCCTATGTTCACCATAATTGGCTGAGGGAAATTGAATGGTCACTTGTGTAAAGATAATTTGATCTAGATTCTACTAGTGAGTAATATAAAAGGATATGTAGCAATTGGGGGACCTCTCTAATGACCTCAAACAAATTTAAAATATGATAATGCATGTATTAAATAACTTAGTCAAGGACCCTAATACACTCTATCTAACTAGGATAATTAAAAATGATGAGATCAACTGAAATAACTTCCTAATTATGAAAGGGGTGAGGCACCAAAACATAGGCAATATTGTTGTTGATAGTGATAGGATCATGGATATGATTCTAACTACAAAAAAATAGTTAGTAAAGTTGGAAGTGTTAAGGAAGAATTAGATAGAGTGGATAAAGTTCACAAGACATTAGTAGATCAAATGAAGGAGCTCTTCATGAAATTAGTTATTGACCCTGAGTTAATTGAAGAACAACATTACAAAATGAAGATCCTGATCAAGAGATAAAATTACAATAGAGGGTTCTCAAAGTTAGATTATGTGACTTAGGAATATTCTTCCTGTAATTAAGCATTGTATATTTTAAAAATGGAATATTCTATTTGTAAAGTCATGTGCAACTTGTAGAACACATTTCCTATACATCAATTTATTAAGAAAATTATAGTTTATTCTAAAACATTTGTAGAAAGGATAGTTCTTCTAATACTTATAATTTTTTAATTGGATATGACTAACATACTTCCTTGCATTATATAAAAGGAGTATTGTTAATTTTATAAACGGGGGAGCTCTTAAATCCAAAATCCAATTATAACTTTCGAGTAATTAATATATGCAAGGAGTTCTACAATGTTTGTCTAAATCTACTTGTGTCTTTTGTTATTCTATCTTATCTCTCACTTGTTTGTTTTTATTTCCATATTTGAATGGTTCTTGTGAGTTCTTGGTGTGCATATTTAAATTTATAGCTATTAACACCAATGCTAAGTTAATTGAAAGACTTGAGGATCAATTCATTTTCTTACGCTTCTTGCATTTGGGCTAATATTATTTTCTTGTAGGGGTAAATCTTTAAAGTCAACTTGGTTCTTATTTACATTATTTAATACCATCCTTAGATGTTTTCCTAATGTGTGATAGGATTTTAGCTTATGATAATTCATGTCATTCATTGATTAAGTGCATGCCTAAAGGTTATTTGAAATTTTTCATAGTGTTTGGAATGATGATCAACAACATATCTTCTCTTGCCTACCTTTCCTTTTGCTCCTTTTTTTAACCAGATCATTATAGCTTAATTTTCATTATAAATATCCATATTAGATTATTCTTGGATTAGCTTTTGATCATAATTAACCTTTTTTAGCATAGCATACTTCATATTCTACATAGACTAACTATTAGGCCACGGTGGCTCCCAGCTACCAAACATTATAAATATTGTGAAATAGTCGACTTCATTTTACTCTATTCTATCAAGGTATTATCATAAACTATAACTCATGCATTAAATTCCTAGAATTCTAAAATGAGAAGTGTTGTTAAGCACTCTAGGCACTTATTATACATATTCAATAATTAAAAGGTTATGATGTTGTTAAGGTGTGGAGCCTAAAAGCTTCACATATGAGTGTATTACCAAAGTTGCAGGTTTACACAGTCACCGGCATCGGTCAGGAGTGACCGACGTCGGTCACAGGCAAGCAGGCAGGAACCAGCGTCAATTACCTGTGTATCTAGAATGCTATTTTCGAGGACAAAAGTGAGTGTTTGCATGATGAGTTTAAGTCTTAGTCTTAAGTTCGCATTTCTATTATTAGTAAGATTGTTTTTAGAGCCCTTGTTCAAGAGGCTTAACTATTGGTTGTAAGTGCATGCTCAAGTTTCCTAATTCTATATGTAGAATTAGATCTTCTTAGCTTAGTGTGATTATTGTATTAGTTCATTGTATGTGAATGTTGAAGAATAGTATAGAGTTGTATCAATCCAGGTTGTTGGAGTTGATTATACTTGAGAGAGAGAGAGCTCTTAAGGGATAGAGATCTAGAGAGAGATCTTGTGTATCTGAGAGAGGTGTGGAAGAAAGAAGTTTTTTCAATTGTATTCCTTTTGTAAAGAGTTTAATACAAGTTTTCAGGGTGGTTTCTTGTATCTCTTGTTCTTTGCTATTATCTGATTATAGTTACTTATCTATCTGATTTAATTTCATGGTTTATTGCTTTCATAAGTGTAATCATATTGTTGGTTGATCCCCAACAAGTGGTATCAGAGCCTTGGTTGTAGGTTTAGAGTTTGATATCCAATAATTGGTATCAAAGCTTAGGTTCACTAATAGGTGGTTCAAATCTGTGTAGTGTGTATTGATTACAGGTTGCTCACAGGTGTTTCTACAGGGATTTCTGTTTGAGTGGGAGAAGCAATGGCAGATGAAAGTAAATTGAGAATGGAGAAGTTCAATGGTAAAAACTATCAACATTGGAGAATGCAGATAGAGGACTATTTGTATCAGAAGGATCTATACTTACCATTAGGTGGGATTGCAAAGAAGCCCACAGACATGGAGGATGAAGAATGGGAAGTTCTTGACAGAAAGGCTCTGGGGTCTATAAGACTGAGTCTAGTATCTACTGTGATATCTAATTTATCACAGGCAAAAACAATGGTAGAGTTGATGACTACTATAGCAAATTTGTATGAAAAACCCTCAGCTTCTAATAAGGTATATCTTATGAAGCAGCTATTTAATTTGCATATGCAGGAAGGTGGATCTGTATCTAATCACCTAAATGATTTCCATGGTATTGTAAATCAATTAAGTTCAGTCAAAATTGTATTTGATGATGAAATAAAAGCTCTTTTAATATTATGTTCTTTGCTTGAAAGCTGGCATAGCTTAGTAATGGAAGTTAGCAATACTGCATCTACATCAAATATTTTAAAAGTAGAGGATGTTGTTAGTGTTATCTTGAATGAGGAAATTCATAGGAAAAACATAGAAGAGACATCTAGGAATGCTTTAAGTTTTGAGAGCAGGGGAAGGCAAAAAGAGAAGAGCAAGAAAGGGAGATCAAGATCCAAGTCTATGGGGAAAGGCAAATCCAAATCCAGAAATGGTAGAAGGCCACAATGCTAGAATTGTGGAAAGATGGGGCACATAAGCAGAGATTGCTGGTTAAAGCCTAAGGAGGACAATCAACATGAAGGAAAAGAAGAAGCAAAGGTTGCAGGTATTGCACAAGATGCTTTAATATTCTCTTTACATAATAATATAGAATCTTGGGTGTTAGATTCTGGTGTATCTTTTCATGCTACCCATAATAGGGAATATTTTTGTGACTATATCCATGGAGATTTTGGAATAGTATATCTAGGGGATGATGAACCTTGTAAAATTATTGGCAAAGGTAAAGTGCAGCTAAAAATGCAAAATGGCAACACATGGGTGTTGAGAGAAGTTATGCATGTTCCTAGCTTGAAGAGAAATTTTATTTCTACAGGAAAGTTAGGGGATGAGGGTTGTACAGTAACTCTCACAGTAGAATCTTGGAAGGTGACCAAGGGTGCACTTGTTATGGCCAGAGGTAAGAGAGTAGGTACTCTCTATTTGTGTAACTGTGTTACTAACAATTCTCCTTCTGTATTATCTACTTCAGATGTGGATGCAAAATTGTGGCACTCAAGGCTTGGCCACATGAGTGAGAAGGGGATGTCAATTCTTAAGTCTAAAGGTAAGCTTTCAGATTTGAAAAGCATGGATCTAGAATTTTGTGAGCACTATGTATTTGGAAAATAGAAAAGGGTTAGTTTTCTCAAGACTGGGTCTATAAAGAAGAAGCATAAGTTGCAGCTTGTTCACACAGACGTGTGGGGACCGGCTCAGGTAGCTTCTATTGGAGGATCACAGTACTATGTTTCGTTCATAGATGATGCTACAAGAAAGGTATGGATCTATTGTATTAAGAAGAAATCTGATGTATTTGAGACCTTTAAGATTTGGAAAGCTATGGTTGAGAATGAAACAGGCAAAAGATTAAAGTGCCTGAGATCTGACAATGGTGGAGAGTTTTGTAGTTATAAGTTCAACTGGTATTGTTACATGCATGGGATCTGTAGGCAAAGGACGGTTCCAAGGACACCTCAGCAGAATGGAATTGCTGAAAGGATGAATAGAACAATCATGGAGCGTGCAAGATGTATGAGATTGCATGCTGGTTTGCCCTTAGAGTTTTGGGTAGAAGTTGTTGACACTGTAGTGTACCTGATTAACAGAGGACCCTCTATAGCTCTGGATGGTGAAATTCTAGAAGAGGCTTAGACAGGTAAAAAGGTAGATCTCTCTTTTCTTAAAGTTTTTGGTTGTGAAGCCTTTATGCACGTAGATAAGGAAAATAGAAAGAAGCTCGATGCTAAGTCTATGAGGTGCACATTTATTGGCTATGGCTCAGATGATTTTGGTTTTAGATTTTGGAATCTAGGAACTAACAAGATAATTAGGAGCCGTGAGATTGTTTTCAATAAAAAAGTGATGTATAGTGATCAGCTGAAGAAGCTGAATCAATCTGGGTAGAGTAATAGTGAATTAGACGAGGTGACGGTCCAAAATGAGCTCACAAGAAAAATAAATAATTACTTGCAGGAAAACATAGAGATCAACATTGGTAGGATAAGAACCGGCGTTGATAGAACAGAAACTGATGTCGGTCATACAGAGACTGATGTCGGCAGGACAGGCACCAGCATCGGTCAGTTAGAATCGGCGTCAGTTAGTAACAGGTCTAGAGGTGACTGAGGTCGGTCACTGTCAGAGAATTTGGGTGGATAGCGTGTTGTGAATGAGCCTCAGACACCCATTAGGAGGTTTGAAAGGGTAAGTAAGCCTCTAATTAGATATTTTCCTTCATTATTCTATTTATTGCTAACTGATGGTGGAGAACTAGAGAGTTTTGAAGAAGTAATATAGGTGGAGTCCAAGAGTCAGTGGGAACGTGGCATGGTTGAGGAGATGGAGTCCTTAAGAGAGAACCAAACTTGGGATTTGGTTGAATTGCCAGCTAGTAAGAGGACACTAAAGAATAGATGGACCTACAGGTTGAAAGAAGGTGAGAATGGATAGATGAGATATAAGGCCAGATTGGTAGTGAAAGGATTTGCACAAAAGCCAAGTATTGATTTTGGTGAGATTTTTTCTCCTGTTGTCAAAATGACTTTTATACGGATTGTATTGTCTTTGGTTGTTGTTGACGATTTGCATCTTGAGCAGCTAGATGTTAAGACATCATTTCTTCATGGAGATTTGGATGAGGAAATTTATATGGAACAACCGGAAGGATTTGAGGTCAAAGGTAAGGAGAAGTTAGTGTGCAGATTGAAGAAAAGCTTGTATGGCCTCAAGCAAGCTCCTAGACAGTGGTATTTGAAATTTGATAGGTTTATGACTGAGCATGGCTACAATAGGTGTCAATCTGACCATTATGTGTATTTTAAGAGATTGGATAATGGTAGATATATTATTCTATTATTTTATGTAGATGATATGCTGGTTGTAGGATCACACATGCAGGATATCTCTGAGCTTAAGGTGAAATTAGCTCAAACATTTGCTATGAAGGATTTGGGAGCAGGAAAGAAAATCCTTGGCATGAGCATTAAGAGAGACAAGAAAAATCACAGGTTGATATTGTCTCAAGAGGATTATGTGGACAAGGTGTTGAAATGGCTCAATATGCAGGATGCTAAACCGGTAAGCACACCTTTGGCTGGACATTTTAAGTTGAGTAAAGAACAATGTCCTAATTCACATGATGAGGTAGAGTACATGAGTAAGGTTCCATATTCTTCCACAGTGGGGAGTTTGATGTATGCAATGGTGTGTACTAGATCAGATATTGCCCAAGCAGTGGGAGTTGTAAGTAAGTATATGGCCAATCCAGGTAAGGAACATTGGAAAGCAGTTCAGTGGATCCTTAGATATCTGAGAGGAACCAGCAGTAGGAACTTGTGCTATGGAGGTTTAGATACTTCTCTACATGGTTATGTAGATTCAGATATGGTAGGTGATTTGGATGGCAGGAGGAGCACTACAGGTTATGTTTTCACTGTAGGTGGAACGGCGGTTAGCTGGATATCTAAGTTATAGAAGGTTGTTGCCTTGTCAACTACAATAGCAGAGTATATTGTAGCCACAGAAGCTAGCAAAGAGATGATATGGATGACACGATTCATGGAAGAGCTTGGTAGGGAGCATGAGAGTTGCAAATTGTATAGTGACAGTCAGAGTGCAATCCATTTGGCTAAGAATTCAGCTTTTCATTCAAGAACAAAGCACATACAGCTAAGGTACCATTTCATACGACAGGTATTAGAAGATGGTGATTTGAAGCTAGAGAAGATCCATATAGATAAGAATGCTACTGATATGTTAACCAAGCCAGTTATAAAGGAGAAGTTAAATCTTCATTCAACTTCTGTTGGTCTTCATGATTGAGTTGAAGATGGAGGAGCTAGAAGATGTTGCTGTACAGGTACTGGTGTAGCTGTTTATCTCCAAGTGGGAGATTGTTAAGGTGTGGAGCCTAAAAGCTTCACATATGAGTGCATTACCAAAGTTGCAAGTTTACACAGTCACCGGCATTGGTCAGGAGCGACCGACGTCGGTCATAGGCAAGCAGGTAGGAACCGACGTCGGTTACCTGTGCATCAAGAATGCTATTTCCGAAGACAGAAGTGAGTGTTTACATGATGAGTTTAAGTCTTAGTCTTAAGTTTGCATTTATATTATTAGTAAGATTGTTTTTAGAGCCCTTGTTCAAGAGGCTTAACTATTGGTTGTAAGTGCATGCTCAAGTTTCCTAATTCTATATCTAGAATTAGATCTTCTTAGCTTAGTGTGATTATTGCGTTAGTTCATTGTATGTGAATGTTGAAGAATAGTACAGCGTTGTATCAATCTAGGTTGTTGGAGTTGATTGTACTTGAGAGAGAGAGCTCTTAAGGGATAGAGATCTAGAGAGATATCTTGTGCATCTGAGAGAGGTGTGGAAGAAAGAAGTTTCTTCAATTGTATTCCTTTTGTAAAGAGTTTAATACAAGTTTTTAGGGTGGTTTCTTGTATCTCTTGTTCTTTGCTATTATCTGATTCTAGTTACTTATCTATCTGATTTAATTCCATGGTTTATTGCTTGCATAAGTGTAATCATATTGTTGGTTGATCCCCAACAGATGTTACAATAATATTTATACTTATTACCTAATAAAATAAAGTAAATTAATTAAGTTAAGTGTTCTCATAGTGAATTCAAGAAGTTTATCAAGTTGTAGAAGATAGGCATATCCAAGAAGAACTAATATGTAGAGTTGTTATTGTTATAATCAAATACATAATAATCAAGGATATTTTAATGAAGGATTTTAAAATAAAATCAACTTATCTCTCTCTCTCTCTCTGTACTATACCCATTTGGGATAAATTTAGTAAAGGTTAAGTCAACAAGAAGAAGCCTTCAAGGAGCCCTAGAAAATGGACTTCAAAACATGAAAAAGTGGAGAAGCTGAGTTAAAGTCTTGGTTAATATTTGAGGCCCTAATTTCATGCAAGATGCTCCTTATAATTTCAACATTAAATCTCTCTCCTAATATGCCACACTTGGGTTAATTTTATAAAATTCAAGAATTCAAACATACATGCAAGATGCAAGTCAAGATAGCTCAATTCAAACTGTAGATTACAAGTCAAGTTAATCAAGTCAAAATCCAATATGGAATAAAGGTAACTGAATTCAAAATTTAAGATGAATTCAATATCAAAAGGAGTTTAGTGAAGATCAAAAATAGTTCAAACTATCCACAAGGAGTTAATTAAAGATAGTTAGAGATCTCTTCAAGTTGAAGACTATTCAAACACATGCAAGAATTTTTTACTTTTCAAACATTCAAACTACCTTATCTATCTCATTTCCATGAAATATTCCAAGGAAAATAAGTTTACACTCTTAAAATTATACATTGTAATTTGGAGGTGGACATTTACTTTGAAGTTTTAGTTTTGAGTTTAGTTGTAGTAAGGGTGAACTATGAGTTAACATGTTGACTCATCCAATTTAGGGTTACATTTTCTTATTTATCTCTTATTCCTTTATATATGTACATTAATTTTTGAATTATTATGGAAATTAATCTTTTGTATTATCTAAAATCTTTCAAAATTTGTATTACATCACCTTTGAAGAAATAAAGAGCTTAATTTTCCTCTATTCTCAAACTTTTATGAAGTGTGTGCTTAATATTCATTGATGTAACTTACTAAATGACTCATTTTCCTATGTTTATGTTTGAAATTTTCACATTTATGTATAAAATAATAACTCTTTCAGGTCATACCAAGTGTTTGACTCTAATGTCTACCTAATCTGGAAGTGAATTCAACCATTGTCCATTCCTTCCAAGCTAGTGTGAGTGTGAGTCAAGACCTCTATGTAAAATATCAATGAAAGAGTCATTGTATGAGAATGAAGTGAATGTGTGAAATTTATTTGTCTTAAAAATTGTGTTAATTACTAGTATAATTAAATTTCACATTGTTTCATTACCCCATATTTTTAGTTTTCATGTTCCATTTTCAGCTTTAGCATATTCCTTTTACCCCTTTCCTAGTAAAAAAAAACACTATCTATGAGATTTTAGAGAGAAGTGGGTGAGTGTAACAAATTTAAATAGACATTAATATGGATATTATATATATTAAAAGGTTTTAAACACTTTATATGGTTTATATTTTATCAATAGGAGTGAGAATAGGCACACATTCTTGTAAGGGTACACTTCTGACTGATAACATGTACGTGATTGCTTGTTGAGCTTATATTATTAACATTTAGAAATTGAAACAATATATATAATACATATTATGACTTAATGTCATCACATAATGCTATATAAATTGATATATCTACTTATCCATGTTTTCCATAAATGTTAAATGTTCATACACATGTTATACAGCTACCCTAGCCTTTTGAGGTAAGTTACCTACCTGTTTCTATTTCAATCACATGAAAATAGGAGAATTAAAATGGTGTAATGACATATAAGCCTTGATATCTAAATTTCAACATTTTTATATATTACATTAAGGACATGTCATAAAGTCATGACCTCCACACTTATACATTTTCATAGTTTTCTAGACTTTAGTGGGGGCATGTCACAAAGGCATGACCTCCACACTTATATATTTTCACAATTTCCATATTATAGTGGGGTAATGACCTAAATACATGACCTACACACTTATAAATTTTCATAATTTCCATAATGTAGTGGGGACATGTCATAATAACATAACCTTAAAACATTAACAATCTCTTGTTTAGTTTCATGATTCATATATACACTTGGGTCAGAATCACATACATTGTAACAATTTTTCATAGATTTGAAATATATATTTTTAGATTTATGACACATATGATCTATCTTGGACATATTATAGGTGCACATTCCATTATATTTCACCAAAAATTTCAAAATTTACCAATTATAGTAATAATTAAGATGCACTGATTACACCAAGATGTACTATTATAGAAACTTTTTAATGCATTAGTTGGTTCATTTTATAGGTTAAATTGATTCATTAAACCTCATAAAATTTATATATTTGAGAGATTAAATAAGCCAATATCACCATATTTATAGTATTATTGATTAATTCACTCACCCTCATTGGATTATGAATATTCACACTTGAGTTGTGTGATTGAGATATAATGATCTCAATGGATGCATCACAACTCATCCTTATACCATATTTTGGGCATAATACCTTCCAATATCCCTCTTGAAATATCCAAGGTTTAGGTCTAAACCTTATCCATATCTAATGCTTCATAAGGAAGCATATTTACCAAGTCAAAGCATCAAGCGGAAACATGGTTACATCAACACACAAGTGTACTCCTTCTTTACTATTGTTATTCTCAATCATTTCAATTATTTCATATTTTATATTATATTCATTGATTTAACTTATAACTTGCTCTTGATTATAGGTCATACACTAGAAAATCACTTTAAATGGGCTTAAGAAAATGCAAGGTGTGTTATACACACTTAGGTATGGATTTAATTCCTTTAACTTAGTAATATCATCCTTATACATTAAAAGATTAAAGTAAAGGGCATTTAAATATTAAAATTAAATATTTATATCATCTTAGTCTTGTAAATTTGAAAAATATCAATCAAGGCTCTACCCTTCAATTCTAGACCTCCCTGATACCAAAGGGATTACATTCATCATCTCACTATATCTAAATTCTTATCTATTAGTTTGATACATATGATTTTAATGACCCAGATCTTCTACACTTCATATAAATTTAAAAACCTGATAAATATCATTCACTATCACTTTTAGATTCATACCATTTTTCTCTCCTTTTGGACACTTACCACCAATAGTAGTGTCTAGATCCTTATGTAGTGTCTAGTGGATAAAATTCATCCACATAAAAAATTATCAAAACCAATGGGTTGGACTAATTATCTTACCAAACCCTATTGTGAGACATTTTTAAAAGGTATTGCATAAATACAATTATAAGCCTTCTCAATCTCATCTATAAAATAATAATCAAACACATACCAAAACAAAATCAATCAAATATATAAACACTATAATTTACCCTATTAATCCCTATTTTTATATCAATCATAGGATAAGTCATATTATAGGTATGAAGAATTCAAAGAGCAGACCATGAGTGATATTTGTCAAATTATAAGATAGATCACTAAATGCATATTCATATAGTATATTTCACACTTGTGCAAAAAATTTCCTATACATAGGGGATAAATATATAATTTTAAGGCCCTCCTTTTAGTATTAGAAATTCAATTAGTTCCCATTAACAAAGGGTTCTTTGTGGAAGCTCGACATGATGAACCCACTAACCCATTTGTAGAAAAATCATTCCAAGGGTGAATAAGGGTGAAGACCTAGGGTTTTATCAATAAATTAAGAGTGATAAATTACATACCTAATATATATACATTAGAAAATGGGTGACATAAAACCCATAAAATTTAATTTGGTCACATCTAAATTCATGCATTATGTTCTACTTGACACTTGCATCATAATTAGACACTAGCATTGAAGGTAGTGTCCATACCAATAGTAATGTCCTTAGCCACAAAATTATAATTTATAGAATATAAATATTATTATATAATACCAATCCTACATATTTTACACCTACTTCCACTATAGATCTTTTTTCACACTATAAATTAGCTAAGTACCATTATTTGTTATTTATTGTAATATATTTCAATAGTTATACTTTACCATTTTTAGAAATCTCAGTTGTATAAATTTATAATATTATTTATTTGATTTTATATGAATTTTCATGTTATATATTATTTTAGCACCCTTTTTTATAACTATTTATATGTTACTTAACTCTGTGCCCCATATTCTAAATTTAGGGTTCCCATATTTCAAATATTTAACCTTAAATTTAAAATAGTGGTATAGGGTTAACAAATATATAAAAAATTATAAAAAAAGGGTGATAAAATAATATATATAAAGACATTTAATATCAAACTTACATAAACAATATTATAAATTTATAAAACTAAGATTATTAAAAATAGTAAAGTATGATTATTGAAAGATATTGCAATGAATAGTAAATAATGGTACTTAGTTGGTTTACTATGTGTAGGTAGATATTAAAAATAAATATGTGTAAATTATGAAGGATTAGTATGATAAATTATTCATCAGATTATATACATTTTAATTACATGGCCATAGATAGTATTATTAGATCTGGACACTATTGTCGATGTTATTGTTTGACTATGACATGTGTTCGATATGGAATAATGACTAGATATAGGTGCACCCAATTTTTTTTGTGTGTTTTATATCACTTTTATACTAATTTATTAATATATAGGATTTATATTATCACTCTTCATAATTTTATCAAGCCCTATCTTGGGATTCCTTTTGAATGAGACTTTAACTGAGTTATAGTACCTTTTTTTGTTGATTGCATGTTAATGTAATTTTTCACCCTTAGAATGAGTTTGATAAAAAATGGATTAGTGGGCTCATGGTGTTGATATAACTAAAATACCCATATATCAATGGGAACTATCAACATAACCAATAATTTTAGGAGGGCCTAAATTTATGTATTTTTCCCCTATGTTTGGGAAACTATATGCATAAGGGTGAAATATATTATATGAAGATTAATGTAGTGATCTAGACTAGAATTTGAAACATATTTATCATAAGTTTTTACTTTAATGCTTCATACTTTGATATGACTACTTTTATGATTGATATGAAAATAGGGATGAATATGTTAGATTAGAGTGTTATTATAGTTGATAAATTTATCTTTTTAAGGTGTTTTCTTGGTATTTTCTAGATGAGGAATGAGAAGTCTTAGAATTTTATTTATACCACACATTTTCAAAATATCTCATGGTATTATTCAATAATATAATTATTATAAACCATAGGTTTCTATAATTTTGTAATTTATATTACTTTTGACCATTAGACACTATATAAGGATGTGGACATTACTATCAATGGTAGTGTCCAAAAGGATAGAAAATAGGTATGTAACTAAAAAATAAAAGTGAATGATGTTTATCAAGTTTTTATCTTTTTATGTAGTTAATGAGCCTTAATTCATCATAATTATATGGATTAGATTAATATATAAGCATTTAGGCATAGTGATATGGTGAATGTGAGATTTTATGCAACAGGGAGGTCTAGGACTAAATGGTAAAAACCTGATTTATATTTGTCAAATGTACAAGACTCAAAAAATATAAATATTCATTTTTAGTATATAAAAAGTGAGGGTCTAGGAATCCATCTCATAATTTCATATAGAAAAATATGGTTATGGATTTCACAATTGTTGACTTGTTAAGGAGGGGATTGATATAGAATTTTGTATAGAATTTTGTTAATAAGTATGGTGAGAGTTACTTTAAAGGAGGATTTTAGCATGATAGAATGTATTTATCTCTATGTTCATAAATATCATGCTTAATTTTAAGTTTCATAACCATTTGAGTACCAAACTTAAGTTTGGAAGACTCAAATTTTCTTATAAGATAGTCTTGTTTTGCTTGATCTAAGGCTTCCTCCAATGATTTTAGATAAAATGTATTGAATATATATAAATTTTTTTTCATTAAATTAATTATTAAATAGGTGTAATAGGTTATATCCCATAATTTTATTTTTAGCTTTTTCAGTTAAGGCTTTCCAACATTTGATAAAAGTTTTAGAAGTTTCATTTTCTGCTTGTTTTTAATTGATAAAGTGAACTAATTATTCTCATTAAAATAATTGGATTGAAATTCATGTAAAAATGCATGAAGCAATTATTATAATATATAAATATGTTTATTCCTTGTTTTATATATACCAGTCTAAAACAACACCATAAATAGTTTTGACAAGTAGTTTGGTAGTTGTGAAAGTGTTAAGTTTAATCAAGGATTTATAAAGGTTACCATAGGCCTTCAAATGAACATCAAGATCAGTGGTAGGAATGATACAACCTATGTAAATTTATAAAATTTGAGGGAATTTTTTTTTATTTTGATGATGTTTTATATCTTTATTAAAAAGTGGGGCTTTCCAAGAGAATATCTAAGGGGTAGTGGGAGGTATTTGATTTTACACTCCCTAGAAAACATATTGAGGTCTATCTTGTATTTTCATAAGTTTTTTTTTATATTTGCATAATTTTATTAGTTTGGGTATCTTGAATATTATCCATTTAACTCATTGATTATAATATAATATGGTTAGGATCATAAGTGTTTTGGTTAGAATTAGAGGCTTTAGTGACCTATTGGGATGCACTAGATGTATAATTAACATGTATTAATGTAATCACTTTGAATAAGCCTAATAATATAAATACCCACCATGCTATAATATATAATAGGCATGGTAGATGAGGAACGAAATATAGAAGTCCCAAATTTGTTTACCTCAATTCCTCTATAACAATTGTGAGTAGGGGAAGGGGGATATTCCATATGGGTACCATCATGATGTGATATACAACCATATGATCCTTCCTTAAATTCTTAAGATTCTCTTGTATAAATATTTTTATCTCTTATGTATATTATTTGTCACATTCATCTTCAAAATCATGGTCTTGGACTATGTGACCTCATTTAGTGTTTTTAGGGTTCGTATATTATTCAAAAAGTTTAGATATAGTGTATTTCATTTTAAAATCATTGGTAGATTGATCATGAGACATATGAAATTGAATTTTTATTCAAAAATTTGTCATGATTAGTTAGTTCCATAGTTATGATTGTTATTAAAAACTTTAAAATCATAGTAGGTTCTCTCTTCGAATTGGTCTAAGATATGTTAAATTTTGAAAGAGAAAGGATAAATTTTATTTATTTGGTCAATTTATTTAATTGTAAATTAATTATAAAAATATATTATATCAAGTTGGTTGATATATTAGGAAATAAGAATATAAAACAAAAATTTGTATCAAGTTGGTTGATATAATATGATTTAAAAGTAAATTGTATCATGTTGACTGAAGAAATTTGAAGAAAACTAAGAAATGTATTGGGTTGGGTGATGAAAATGTGTAAGGAACTTTATTTAATAAAGTTTTCTAATATATTCTAAAAATCAATAAAAGTTTATTATGATAGCCGATACATTTTGATCAAATTTGTTAAACTGACCTAACAACAATGAAAGAACAACATAGTTTATGATATGTAGAAGGTATAAATATGATTGGTGTGTTTGGTTGATAGGTTCTTAGATAGCTAATCTTAGTCATAAATAATAACCAATATCCAAAGTGACATTGGCTAAAAAGTATTACACTATCTTGTAATTGCATTATCCCATCTTTGAGGTTCATTTAGAGTATTTTCCTAGGGCTATCTACTTATTGGTGTACTCAAAATCCAAAAGGATGAAAGGCTTTCAATTGGTCAAAAATAAAAATCTAGGAGCTCTTGATATACTAGGAGCTACATGTAAGATAAAAATATGTATATATTGCTACCTAATAGATTGAGTATTGGATTAGTACCCCTCATACCAAAACTCAAGTAATATGATTACTAATTTTCCCAAAATAACAACTTCTATGAGCTTTAAAACTAATGGAGCACAATTATATACTAAATGATAATAATAAAAATTTATTTATATTAAAATTATAAAATGGTATCATATAATGTAAGAAAGAAGGAAATGATTACACAAATGGTATTGAGTAGGGTGATGAAGTCAGCTATGAAAAATAGTAAAATTTAACTATATTAGGTTGGCTAATACAATTAAAAATAGATAAATAATTGTATCAAGCTAGTTGATGTCATTGGTAGGGAATATAAAACTATATTAGGGTAACCAATGAAACTTGGAAAGAATGAAAACTATATCGATATGGTCAATACACTAATATGGTTGATATAATTTAAAAAAAAGAAATCACTAAAATATATTATTATGTGAAGATAAAGTGAATATAATAAAAATGTGAAAATGATCCAACTATACTTTGGATAATATTCATGTTAGGTTCACTATAATTTATGCATGGGCTAGGATGACCAACAAACTATCCTTTTTCTTTCAATATATCAAGACTCAAATAAAGTCATAAAAATAGTGGTTGAGTATACCTAGAGAATCAAATAAAGACCTAGGATAACCATAGACCTACTAGAGGGTAATCTACACTCAAATGTCAAGAGGAAAGGGTTCCAAAGCCTAAGCATATGACATGGGGTAAATCTCTCACTAGGACTCAATGATGGGTGTATCAAGGGTATAATAAGGATACCATATGCAATGGAGTCATGAAAAGTGGTAACCTAATTCAACATAAATAAAATAATCAAACTAATAAGAAAGTGATAAGTATAATGGTCATCCAATCAAAATTATATGCAACATAATATTTTAATTAGAAATCCTAAGAAACCCTATGCCTATAGTATCTTATTTAGTATAAAGAGGATCATATGAAAGGATGAAAACATACATTCACAATAGAAATAAGCAATAACTTTTTAACCAACTAAGTAAATAAATGAAAGATATTAAGGATAAATATAATTACCTTCAAATAGACAAGTCACACTTTAATATCCCCCATTAATTGAAATGGAACTCTGTAAAATATGTTTTAGGTTGAAGATCTCAAATGGAAAGATGAATACCAAAGAATCCTTAGAGACTCCAAATACTAGGTGTACCTTGTCAATTAGAATTATCCTATTGAGATTTCAAGGAAATACAATGATAGACATCTAAGATAAGGCTCTAAACCTCTAACTACTATTACTACTACTTAGGATAATAAATTTAATTTAAAATAAAGTAGATGAATGTGTTATATATATTTGGGAATGAAATATGACCCCTATCTAAGCTAAGTCAAAATAGCCAGAAGATGTCAATTGAAATAGTATTATATAGGCTAAGACAATACAATAAAAATGATAAAACATAAACTTAAAACTATATTAGGTAGGATGATATCATAAAAGGAAGTTAAGTATGAAACAAAATGTATCAGCTAAACAAATTTTACAATAGATTATAGAGAAGTGATAAAATTTGGATGGAAAGTAGACATAGAGGTAAGAAATAATGAGATTCAATGTAGGGTAGACTAATATTAATGAAGGTATGAAATAATAGTATGCCAAAATCTTTATCAAATTACCATGACTCAATCTCAATGTATTCTTTATGCACCCTTTATGGCATGCACTCATGGATATTGATGTGTTGATAATCCATTTCAAGATAAAATGTTATTAATGTAATAAAATTGAAAATAATAAGTTATACATAGACCATCTCAAATATATGACTGATAAATATGATAACTAAGTACCC
>JARHVA010002063.1:2235000-2307500 GCA_037957365.1 Torreya grandis | reverse complement strand
CTCCAAACCCTTTTTTTAGCTAAAAAAGATGGAAAAGTATAGTTTTTGTACTATTTCATATAAATGAAGGTACAAAAAAATGCATGCAGATGACCATATGAGAGTATAATACAAAATATAGTAAGTTTTAGGATATTTTTATGTCATTTTTGGTGGTTTCCAAGTTAATATTTAAAAATTGGTCCAAACTGGTGTTTTAGGTAGTTTTCACCCTTAAGGTTTATTCATAAAGTTGTGATGTTGGAACCCTAAAATAATCCACTAAAACCTTTTTTATGACCCTATATAATATCCATAATCTCCTATAGGTCCCATTTTAAGCCTCCATGCTAGTTTGAACATTTGAACTTGGCCTCTCAAGCTCTCCTTCACATTCTGCATACCTTGTCATGCTCTTGAGCCAAGAAAATGGTTTATTTATGACTTTACCTACAAATTGATAGTTATAACACACCTCATGCTTATATATTAACATGTTACATTTCATTATAGTACTTAATTAGCCTTATAAATATAATTCTACCTCTAAATGAGTAGAAGTCCTAGTCTAGACCTAAAGGTCTTGAGTGCATACTTATAGGTTTGAGATACCCTGTATGGTTTATAACACTTGTAAGTCCTTATAGATGTTCATATATGTTTAACCCAGCTCATAAAACCTCCTTTTAAGGATCCACCACTCCCCATCTCACCTTCTCATCAAATTGTTAAGCAATTTTGGCCCTTCAAGCCAAAATTAGTCACCCTTATCTAAAAACTTAGCCACCTAAGTCTATATCTTTGATCAGGTCTAGTATGTAGGTTTCATTCAGAAGAAGTGCACTTTGATAAATTCACAACAAATGTACAAGTATATTCCTTTAAAAAAAATTATTTTTTGTCTTTGCTAAGCCTTTGCCAAATTCTTTCAAGTTTTTGTTTTAAGCTTTTGCTAAATTCTTTCAAACTTTTTGTCCAAAGCTTTTTCCTTAAGTGTATTTATTTTGGACTTTTCATTTAGCCAAGTAATTAGTTATTTCAGACAATTTTTTTAAGACAAATCTCCCAAAGACAAAGAGCCAAATTATTTTAGACTAATTTTCCATGTAATTTTTCTAAAGGTACTTTGTAATTTTTTCAAAAGATATTCTTCAAGATAAAAAGGACACTTTCAAATTTTACAAAGGGTATGTTTCAACTTTTCCAAAGGGTATCTTTGTCAAGAAAATTTTCCATTTCAACTTTCATGAAGGCCATTTTCATTTTCCCAAAAGGTACTTTGCATTTTTTCCAAAAGGCATTTGCAAGAAGGCCAAAAGGTACTTTTTAGAAAGTATAAAGAGCATTTCAATTTTCCCAAAGGGACATTTTCAAAAAGTCTAAAGGATTGTTTTCATGGGAAGGTGAACCATTTCAAAAAATTTGAAGGGTGTTTTTTCCTTTCAGAAGGTCATTTTGAAAATCCGAAAGGACACTTGTAATTTTTTTGAAGGATCATTTTCAACCTTTTAAAGGGACATTTCCAAGCACTGAAGGGTCATTTACATATTGCCTAAGGACAATTTCTTTCGACCTAAGGGCCAAACAATTTTTTTTAAGAAATTATTTTGGAGATATTATCTATGGAATTATTTCAAAAGACTTGAAAAGAGGCCAAAGTACAATTCTTTCAAACATTTTGTCAGATATAAATAAAATGAGGTAATCATAACAAAGTTCCCTAAATAAAAAAACTAAAGAAATGAATTCTTTCAAAAAACTAGTCTAAAAGAAATGCTTGAGGAGTGATGGTTGGGAAAACATCAATTTTAGACTATAAAAACTAGCCATTAGAGTTTAAAAGAAAGGCTCGGTGGGAACCTGAAGGTGAGGATAAAGGTAATAAGTGGAAAATGTAACTGAGGCTTTGGTTTAGTTGTAATAAATATAACTAATGCTTGTGGTTCAATTATAACTCATTATAACTAATCTATTTAGTGACATGGCATAGCTCACCCACTTCTATCCCATGAAAACGTAACTAATTCTTTCAATATAAGACATGTCTAAGTGACCCTTGGACTTCCTTTGATTTCTCTACCTCTCAAGGCTATATATATGCATTCTCTTGGCTCATTTGGGATCCTCCACTAGTTATTGTAAAAAATCTAGCTAGATTTATACTCAAAGAACTCTTGAATAAATATACATGTGGTGTTTCCACTCACATGTTATAACATTGAGTAATGGGTTGAATCCTGTTGGTCTAGTCTAGTGAAATATTGCCTTTTTCTAGCTTGTACTCTTGATGGTCTACCAATTTGCAAAAAGGAGATTATTATAGGTCTTTACTAGTATTCTTTCTTAAGTGTTGAGATATCTTATAAGTGATTCATGACTATATATTTCTTTTGATCATTCATTTCCTTCTTAAGAATCATATACCTTCTCAAATCTAGCATATGAAACATTGATTTAGTAATAAATCTTAAGTTTTGAGTATTATGTGAAAAATACTTTGTTTTATCTTTAAGTAGTGGTTTTAGTCAATTGGGAGGACAATATACATTGGTGCATCACTATTTTGTTCTTAGTTATTTTCCTTTACTCTTTTCATACACTATATATATATATATATATATATATATATATATATATATATATTAGAGAGAGATTTAAAGGTGTATCAAGGGAAGCTAGCCCCTAATCTAGAGATTCATCTCAACAAAATTGTCACCCACAACAAGAGAGATGATTCCATTTTGCTTCTTGGATGAGGAAAGATGAACATCTCCTCAAGGGTACAAATCCAAGTGTCAACAATTTTTGCCATGCTTGGTGGGACCTCTAAGTCTTAAAATATCATTCAAGATTGGTGTTGATCTTGGAATTATTAAAGAGAAAAGAACATCTACATACAGTACCTAGAGACTCCATTGAATATTTCAAATCCTTGGTTGATGATTAGTCCTATTTTTCATGTCAACGATGACCACTAGGTCTGTTGCTAAAGGTGTACCCTTCAAATTTGTGTAACTACCTCCATATTCCACCAAAAAGTTTAGGTTTGTCAATACTCATCCTTATAAAAGAGATTTTTTGTTTAAATCTTCCAAGTTTGTGTTACATTCCATTCCCAACATCCATAGTGATCATTCCAAAATGTCTAAAAGACAACCTTTTGTACCTTTCATCAGGGCATCTCCCTTGCATCTTGCCCAATATGATCAAATTCTAGGAGTATCCCTCAAAAGTGTCCCATATTTTAGTATGGATGGTCCTATTAATGCCAATAAGAACATTAAAAATATATAAAACTTTTGTAATATTCACAATATTACACAAGAAAATGTAACTATTAGGTTGTTGGTCTTGTCTTTTAAAGGAAAAGTTTTGGACTGGTATGGGACCCTACATATAAACTCTATTAGTTCATGGGATGAATTGGGGACTCTATTGACTAATAGGTTTGGGGAAAAGAGTGGTCACCTATCTATAGCTAAGAAATTAAACATAATAAAGAGGGAACCACATGAAATCATGCAAGATTTTAATACTAGGTTCCAAAAAACATGGGATAGAATCCCAATTCTTGTGAGGCCAACCATAAACTATGTATTTTTGTACTACTTGAAAGCATTGAATAGTTACATTTCCATGATTATTCAATCCATGGGAGGAAACACATTGCTTGATACCTATGAAATAGCCATAAATTCTAATAATTTTATTGTCCAAGTGGGAAAGATAGCTCCTATACCTCCAATGCCACTATTCCCTGATTTGCATTTTCCTAGTCAAAATGTATTGCCCACTTTAGCTCCTTTTCCTGGTCAAGAAAAATCTGCCATTACCCCTACTAATGAAATACATTAAGTCAAAAATTTTCTCCAAAGTATTACTAATTAACTAGTTGCTCTCAAAAGGCAACAATCCCAAGGTTATAGGCCATATCAATCCTACAATGAGTTTGGACAAACAAACAGACCTTCTTTTCAAGGCAATAATCAAGGACAAGGCCAAATTACCCATGACAAGCCTTATAAAAGCTATAATATTAGTTCTCCCTCATCCTCTAAATCCCTTGTCCCCACTCAAAACAATTTTTTCTAAGAACAACCTAACTATCCATCTTTTAAACATGGTTAAGAACAAGTTGCTTATGTTAATGAGATGCAAAATCAAGGCATGACTACACAAGGTGATCAAACATCTAAATTTTAAAATTTTGAGATGCCAATGAAATTTGGGATGGAAAATAGACAGGTTCATTTTTATTCAACTCTCATTAATCATTTATAAGGTGATTTTTGTGCCATTAATTATGTGAGAAACACTAGTAATCAAAATACTAGTGTTGCCTCTAATACTAGGTCCAAAAAGACGGTTATCGATGAAGCTCAAGGAGCTAATCAAGGACCTATTATGAATCCTACATCATCTCCTATGGTAATTAGGTCTAAAAATACTCCTAAACTACAATAAAACCATAAGATTCCAAATTTTAGGATAGATGCTATAACTCTACCTCCACAAGCTACATCATAAAGTAGAAGTGTTCATAAAGAGAAACCCAAGGTGAGTAATCCTTATATCAATGTGGTAAACTAGATGAATAAGCTCCATATGAACATATAATTATGGTATTATCTAACATTACTAGGGAAAAAATATATAATCCAAAAAGAATTACATGGATTAGGTAAATAGGCTAGCCCATCTAGAAATGACAATGCCATTGTAGTAAATGGAACTCAATCTATGGATGGTCAAGTGAAAAAAGATGAGAATACTCCTACTTTTTACCTATATATAATTATTGGTTATTTCTTGGTTTATAATTACATCATTTATAGTGTGTTAAGCATATCATTTATGCCAAAATGTATAGCAGATAAGCTAGGTCTCAATATGAGCCAATGACTAAAGGAATTTTGCAATTGGATGGATCACCAACCAAGAATTTTGGGGTAGTGAAAAATTTGAATTTGAACCTTCATGATTTTCCTAATTTTTTAATTCCACGTGATGTGGTAGTAGAATATTTACCTCCATATTTTTCTCTTTTCTTGTCAAGGGACTTTACATCCAATATAGGTGGATATTTGGTAGTCAATTGGTTTTACATGGTGTTTAGGATAAAATATGGTACTAAGGTGGATATTGAGTTTGAACCTATCCATATAAATCACTTGGAACCATATTCACCTAAGGTGGAAAATATTAAATATGCCATCATTGATGAAGAGTAGTTTCACATTGACCAATCTCCATCATCTTCTCTCAAGGGAATTTTCGATTTATTCCTAGATGAGTGGGGAGGTGATAAATATGAGGATGATTCTTACAAGTTTATTTAATAATATAGTCTTGGAGTCTATTATATGCATGATAATGGATATTTCATGCCTAATTTGATGAATCCAATTGAGGATGTGAATGGCTTATGGCAGCTCTTCTTTGTGGGTCTATAAGCAAGATGGGGGCAGGTGGTGGAGCTATGTTGGTTTCACCTTCAAAGGAAAGGTATTTTTTAGCCTTCAAATTTCAATTATCATGCACTTATAATGCATCAAAGTATAAATCCCTTATCCATGGCCTTGAATGGACAATTAAAAGAGGTTTTGATGAATTTCAAGTGTTTTGTGATAACAAACTTATTATGAATCAACTTAGAGGGTAGAATTGGACCAAGAACTCCTTGTTCAAATCCTATAAGCATAGAGTTTGGGACCTTCTAGAATATTTCATGGATTTTAACATTATATTTATTCCAAGGGAATAAAATAAGCATGTTTATATGTTGGCATCTATTGGTGCTCAATTTTATGTCCCAAATGTCATAAAGGAAGACAAAAACCAGCCCCATTTAAAGGTGCTTGTGAGACCATCCATACCAGATAATGTCACCAATTGGTAGGTCTTTGATAGTGACTATACAATATCACTTTTTCAATGCTTACTCAAGCTAAGTTATAAAGATTACCTAGCCATCCTTCAACAACTATCCCCAAGGGAATGAACTAGATGAGTTCACAAACAAGAAATTAATCAAGATCATAAAGAGGACTATGGAGGAGAATCAAAGGACTTGGCATACCAAGTTGAAGATATACTTTTGGGCTGATAAAATCACCCCAAGAGATAAATTAGTAACTCACCATACACACTTGTGTATATAAGGGAGGCTAGGATTCCTATCTCACTTGGGTTACCAGCTTTAGATCTCACTTATCATATATAATTTAATGATAATGAGAGCATGGAAGTCATATTATGTGAGTCAATGGATCTTGAAGAGACAAGAGATCAAGATATGTACACAATGACTACTCACTAACAAAAAATAAATAAGTATTTTGACAAGAAGTCCATGCCAAGGAGTTTTAGAGAAGGAGACATTGTCCTAAAATAGGATGAATATAGGTCTAAATTGGAAGGTACAAAAAGTTTGATGCTTTGTCAAGTTGCCCATATGTGATCATGTAGTGAAAAAAACACAAAGTTTCCAACTCTCAAATTTGGATAGAGAGGAGTTGTATATCCTAGTCAATGGGATATATCTAAAGCATTGTTACTAAAGTTCTCTTTTTATTTTGCACATAGTTTCCTATTTTTCTTGTGTTCCATAAGTGCTTATGCACATCTGTGAGTTTTTCCTTGTATTTTTTTGTGTTGTCTTTGCTTGGTCCTGATGTTGTTGTGCGGTGTGTTTCCTTATGTTTATTTTTTTGCATAATCCTTGTTAGTCATCTTCAAGAATCCATTGAATCCATTAGCCCTGAGTTTGATAAGTCTACTAGTCTATTTATTATACTAGGCATACTAATCATACAAGTCACTAATTTTTTGACCAAGTTTGGCCCTTCAAGGCAAAATTGGGCACCCCTATTTGAAAAATTAGATGCCTAAGTCTATATCTTTGATCAGGTTGAGTATGCAAGTTTCATTTAAAAGAAGTGTTCTTTGATAAAGCCACAACAAATGTATAAGTCTATTCCTTTTGAAAAGTTAATTTTTGGTCTTTGTTAAGCCTTTACCAAATTCTTTCGAGTTTTAATCTAAGCCTTTTCCAAATTCTTTCAAAAATTTTGTTTGAATATTTTTCCTTAAGTGTATTTATTTCAAACTTTTCATTTGGCCAAGTAACGAATTCTTTTGGACAATTTTTCTGAGACAAATATCCCAAAGACAATGTGTCAAATTATTTTGGACGAATTGTCCACATAATTTTTTTAAAGGTACTTTGCAATTTTTTTGAAAGATATCTTTCCAGTTGAAAAGGAAACTTTCAAATTTTTTGAAGGGTATATCTCAACTTTTTTGAAGGATATCTTTGTCAGTAAAATTGTCCATTTCAACTTTACTAAAGGCCATTTTCATTTTCTTGAAAGGTACTTTGCATTTTTTCTAAAAGGCATTTGCAAGAAGGCTGAAAGGTACTTTTAAAAAGTCTGAAGGGAATTTCAATTTTATCAAAGGTACATTTTCAAAAAGTCTAAAGGATTATTTTCATAGGAAGGTGGACCATTTCAAAAAAATTGAAAGGTATTTTTTCCTTTTCGAAGGTCATTTTTAAAATCCAAAAGGACACTTGCAATTTTTTGGAAAGATATTTTTCAACCTTTTGAAGGGACATTTCCAATAAGTGGAGGGTCATTTACATATTGTTGAAGGACCATTTCTTTCATTCAAAGGGACAAACAAAAAGTTTAAAGGAATTCTTTCAGAGAGATTATCTAGGGAATTCTTTTGGAATACTTGAAAAGAGGCCAAAGTCCAATTCTTTCAGACATTTTTTTTGATACAAAGGAAATGAGGTGATTGTAGCAAAGTGACCTAAATAAAAAAACTAAAGGAATGAATTCTTTTAGAAATCTTGTTCAAAAGAAATGCCCAAGGAGTGATGGCCCATAAAATATCAATTTTAGACTACAAAAATTAGTCATTGGAGTTTAAAAGAAAGGCTCAGTGGGAACTTGAAGGTGAGGATAAAGGTAACAAGTTGTAAATGTAACTGAGGCTTTGGTTCTATTGTAACAAATGTAACCAATGCTTTTGGTTCAATTGTAACTCATTTTAATTGATCTATTTAGTGACATGGCATAGCTCACCCACTTCTCTCCCATGCAAATGTAACTAATTCTTTCAAGATGACACATGTCCAAGTAACCCTTGGACTTCCTTTGATTTCTCTACCTCTCAAGGATATATATATATATATATATGCATTCTCTTAGTTTATTTGGGAGCCTCAGATGGTTATTGGAAAAACTCTAGATAGATTTGTACTCAAATAACACTTGAATAAATATACAAGTGTTTTTGCCACTCATATGTTATAACATTTAGTAATGACTTGAATCTTGTTGGTCTAGACTAGTAAAAGATTGCCTTTTTTTAGCTTGTACTCTTGATGGTCTACCCAATTTACAGAAAGGAGATTGTTTCAAGTCTTTGCTAATATTATTTCTTAAGTGTTGAGATATCTTATAATTTATTCATGACTATATATTTCTTTGGATCATTCATTTCCTTCTTAAGAATCATATACCTTCTTGAATCTATCATATGAAACATTGATGCAGTAATAAATCTTAAGTTGCAAGTCTTGTGTGAAAAATACCTTGTTTTGTATTTAATTAGTGTTTGTAGTCAATTGGGAAGACAATATACATTGGTTAATCACCATTTTATTCTTATTTATTTTCCTTTACTCTTTTCATAGACAATTGATAGATTAAAGATAGCTTTAAAGGTACATCAAGGGAAGCTAGCCCCTAATCTAGAGATTCATCTCAAAAAAATATTTCACCCATAGAAATAGAGATGATTCCATTTTTCCACTTGGATGAGGAAATATAAACATCTCCTCAAGGGTGAAAATCCAAGCGTCAACACAAATCATACATAGTCTATAGGGTTTTGTACATTTGGGAGTTCCCTTTATTTGAGACAAAATAGATATAAATCCCCATATTATCTTAGGTATAAAAATAGTAAGAGGGTATTAATTGGGTCATGAGGACCCTATATATAAAAAATTAGGTCCTGATCATATTACTAGCACCTCCAACACTCAAAAAACTCTAAGGCAGATTTCTAGCATGATGACTGTGTGCAGGATTCCAAATATGGACCATAGGTTACTTTGAAAAAAAACTTTCATGTCTTGTTTTGATATTATATAATAGTTTTATGAATTTTATTTCATCAATTTTGAGGCACTTCAACCATGTCCATCACTCTAACTTTTACTAATCTCTTCAAGGTATGGCTTTCACTTGACAAGGTTGATGGATTATGACTATGTTATATGTTTCATACTCAATAACCTAGCATACCTATTGGTGATCCCTTATATCAAGAATTTTATAACACAATACTATATTATTTAAATCATCAATGCCAACTCATAGTCATCTATACCTATTTTCATCATATCTATGTTAAACCATCTTCAAGACAATAAATTTTTTGACATTATCACACTATAATTAGCCATAGTTGACCATCCTTGGAGCAACATAGGTACTGTAGATGAAAATTTAGGATTTGTAATCAATGACATAAATTTTAAAATCTTTTGAGATATTTTGAGGCATCTCTATCTTATTTGAACTGCTTAAAGGCATTGAAATTTGTCATTCATTTCATGAGACTATAAGTGCATACAATCAGGTTGTAGGTGTTAATCCTAACTTAGAATACCCTGTAAATCTACATCAGGATTGAAATAAATGTTCCTATTTATTTTTAATTATTCCATTAAGTTATTTAAGCTTACTTAGCCTTATGATATTAATTCATACCAGGGAGACTATATTCTACTCTTACCCATCTTGACTTAGACCTTAAGAGAGATAATATGGTTATAGGAATGAATTAGACACTTGAAGGTGATTTTATTCTTAATAATAACCATCCTATACTACTTATAAACTCAAAATATATGTTGATGAAATTTAATCACTTGTTTATCCTAGTATTTCACCATAATCAATCTCTATCTTGGCAGGAGATATTTCCTTAAGATTCTAGGTTTTGACATAGTTATAGGTGAGTATTTTAGTCTAGTGAGAACATAGAAAGTAGATTTTGATGTGAATTTTAGGAGCACAAAAATAAACTAAGTATTCCATGCATATTTTCACCCCTTCGAGAATCTTCTTCTTCACTAACAAGTCTTCCATTTTTGTGATGCTTCTTTTATAGGCTTAGACTAAGATATATCTCAGTGTTGGCTATAGGTCTTCACTTCTGCAGGTGTGAGAATATTAACCCTTTGAATTTAAATTTGAGTTAACCTTTGGTTCATGATATAGGTTTTTATATTTATCACTCAATATGAATCTCCCATCAAGACTCCCAAACCTTTCTATGCATTTCCACAAGACTTGGATTCTTGACACAAGACTGTAGGTGGTGTTTTATAGGTAGTGTATGGACTGTAGCAGTGTAACATGTTTAGAGTGATTAGTATCTCTCTATCATAAGTATCCCCTTATCAAACTAAATAAAATTAGTGAATTAGCTTCATCATGGAAGTCTCCCTCAAAATAACATTATGATCTTATTAGTTGTATGTGACTTCTTGTGTTGGTTGTAGCTATGCTTGGACTTAGAAAAAGATGAAAGGGGTACATCAAGTATATGTTAATAAATTTCCTTCACATTATAATTATATCCAAACTATATAAAAATAATAATAATAACTCATTTCAACTCCCAATATCCTCAAACAAGAGAGTTACCTTTGAAACTTAACTAACTAAGTGTAACCTCTGTAAAGATAGAGGAAGAGCATGGTAGTGACCTTAGGGTGTCATGGTGGTTATATTTTTTAACCCTCACATTATCATATAATATAATTTATCACCATTTTTTAAAAAACATTCCATAGCAAGAAACTCTTATTCTCTCTTGATTACTCTATGTGACAATGAAACCAACTAGTCTTTTTAGTAACCTGTAGGTGTATGCTTTTGGGCCAAAAAGGGGTCTTATAGGTTATAATATAGGTTAAAAACATTGTAATACAACCCATTTTAACGTGTTATTTGAGCCACCAGTTCATATTCATTAAAAATAATCCATTTTTATGTGGACTATATCTCCATGATGCCTTAAATCACTTGTGAATCCATTAGAGACTCAAACTATTATAGATATCCCCAAAAACCTATAGAGAAGGATTATATATATTGTAGTTCTCATTTCCATCACTTACTAGATTCAAACACCTACTTTATTTAGTTAAGGAATATCCCATATATGAGTGATACATGTTAGGATCCTTTAGATGGTCCAAACTCCATGTTACACTATTATATGATAGCCTCAAAAGTGACCCAAGCTTTGTTTTGGATATTTTTAGGGAAACTTATCCCTAAAGCTTAGTTATTCAACTATGAAATTATATTTAAAACTTACATAACATTTTATGGTTTCATCATTAGTTTTATGATATCCTTCATCCCTTCAAACTTAAGGAAGATCTTCAAACATGCTTACAAATCTCTATGCAACCCTTCCAAATTTTGTGAGGCACACCTATAGGTGTAATTTCAAGATGTAGGATAGTGAGTATGATATATGGAAATGTGTACCTTATATGTAATATATTAATTTATAGACATATTCAAATTCTCAAAATATATTTTTACAACTTGGGAAGAAGTGAAAACCAATTCAAAACATCATTCAATGTGCTCAATCTCATGTGGGTGGCCTATAGATGGCATTTTAGTAATCTTATATTCCTATTCAAGGATTTACACTAATAAATTTATCATTATGGAGTGTATTGAGTCACATTTATCTTTTATATAATCTTTTTAAGTAGTTCATATTATCCAATATCACATCATAATCTATTGACAACTAAAAATAGGCTCATCAAATGCATTTATACCAATTAAAGAGACTAACTCAGCTTAAACCCTATCAATGGAGATATAATCAAAATGGAGATATATGAACACTTAATTAGATGAAAAAAATTGTCATTAATTATAAATTTATTTTTAATCTCTAAATATGAAAACATTTGCCTAAAAACTCAAGTTTTGCTCCAAAACTGACCCAAAAGACCATTCAAAAAGATTGTGAACGAAAAATGGTTTTAAGATATAAATACTCCTTAGAAGGATTTATCAGATGAAAAAATTATTTTAAGTATAATAATTACCTATAAAACCACTCCTCCATATCAATTTTTGAGCTTGAGAAATAAGTCCAAGAATAGACCTGTATCAGATGCATAGGCTATAGCGACCTATTGTCACTCTTAGAGATTGTTAATAAATATGATGGTAAAAATTAAAAAAAAATACACTAATTTAAATATTACTTAGACCCCTAAAAATTTGAAAATTATTATATCCTAACTCTCTCTCCTCTTTCTATATTGAGCATTTGAAAATTGCCCTTTTGGAGCTACCAAGAAGTTTGATATAGGAGTAAAGTGGGGTTTTTCCATTTTTCACCTAAACATTAATAAAAAAATGGTATGACCATATGGGGACCCAATTAATCCTTTTAGATGATTTTCTCACAAAAATCCTTTGAAAACTAGTATGAATGCCTTAAAAAGGCATGTTTTTACATTGAAAAGATCAAATTCACCAAGGAGCTCAGATTGAAATATTGTAAAATTTGTTTTTATGTATAAAAAATATATTATGAGGTGAATCAATATGTAATTAATATTATTCTTGATTAGATACCATCAAAACCTTACAAAACCTTCTCTAGGGGTCATAAAATGGTCAAAAAATCATGAAAATGAATCATGAAGTTAGTCAAAACTATGATCAACCTAATTATTCATATTTTATGCATGTAATGGCCTTGATACATTCTATTACAATCATAATGATAATTAAGACTCTTTTTACCACTAAAAATGGCTTGAAAAGGCCAAAAATTGACTACATAAGCATAGGACAAATGAAGGACAAGACCTTAACTCACCTAATCAACATTAATACCTATTAATAAAGGATTATAATTATAAATTTAAGGAATTTGAAAGAATAACCTATTTACTAACAAGATAAATTGGCATGACACACAAATTTTTGAATGGTAGGGGTGCCAATTTAACCTACGAGGTCAAACTTGTCAACAGTTTGGTGACTCAACTAGGAAGCATGCCTACTATGCTTAATAACCAGACCATTTACATGAATTTTGACTCATAAAATAGTTAAGAATATGATTCCTGACTGAAATTACCCTTTTGAATTGAAATAAAAACACTTCTTTCTCTAAAATAAGGAAGGAAACACACAAAACAAGGGAAACTAACTAACAAAGTAAATATGCAAATAAAGAACTTATTTGAGGCAAAACATAAACAAACTAATGTGATACAAAAACACTTGGAAGAAAAAAACAAATTAACTATGTACAAGGAAATTAACTCTCAATAGTATTGTTTTAGATGTATCCCATTAATTGGGATTAGAACCTCCTCATCATCCATCTTTGCAAGTTGAAAGGCATTGTAGGATTTGAAGCTAGAGATTACATATGGGCCACTCTAAAGGGAGCCAAACTTAATATGACTTCATGGTTTAGCTTTGTCCTCATACAATTTGAGAACCAAATCTCCTTATTTAAAATTTTGTGAAGAAGCTCCTTTTTTAAAATCTCTCTTCACTTGGGCTTCATGAATTTCCATGGCTAGCATGGAATAATTCCTAATATCTTCCAACTCCATTCACTTAGAATACGTTATCTCCATTTGTTCATTCTCTAATAACTCAAGCTGATGTATTAGTTCTAAAGTAGGAAACTCAAGATAAATGGGTATCATTTCTTCATTACCATTTACCAACTTTTATGGAGAGTTGGTTATTGATATTTTGTAAGTGATCCTATTAGCCCATAGAGATAACTTCAACTTTAAATGTCATGACCTCTGATTGTCTTCAATAGTCCTTCTAATGATTTTCAACATGTTCTTATTTGTAGACCGAACAAGGTCATTACCTTATGGATAGTAGTTTGATTAAATGATAAGGTAAATGCCATGTTGAATAACCCATAGGTTGATCTTAGTTCCCAGAAAAGCCATTGAATTTTCTAAAATGATGGTTAGGAAACCCAAACCAAGTAATCAACCCTTCATAAAAATCTAGTGCATTAGATTCATTTGATTCTTTCAATTCCACTACCTCTATCCATCTTATGAAGTAATCTATAGCAATAAATATCCACTTATGACATGAGATTGAAGGAGGATTGATAAGGCCAATAAATTCTAATCCTCATTAGACAAAGGGTTGGTCCACTACAATTGGTTAGAGAGTTAAAGCTACAAGTTTCACTTTCGCAACAAACATAGCACATTGTTTATATTTCTAACCCATACATGACAATCACCAAATATTCTTAGCCAATAGTATGAAACTCTCATGACTTTATGTTTTATAGTCCTTGATAAGAAATGTTCTCCATCATGTCCATCATGGAACTCTTCAAGTAACCTTTGTGATTGGCTTGGCTCTATACACCTTAGCCACATTCCATTGATATCTTTATTGAAAAGAACACCATCAAGAAGAAGAATTGGAATGGATTTCAATATAAAATATCTTCTTTTTGAATCACTTAGATGAGAAGGATGAAGACCATATTGGAGATATCTTACCAAGTCATGAAAATCACTATAATGTGAGGTATGATCAATTATAACCTCTTCATCATTTGACACTAAAACCATATCATTGGCCTCTTTTAAGTCTTGGGATAGATGCTCAAAAATTCCTTTATCTATAATCATATTTTTGAATTTTATTTCCATGTCCTAGTCCATTACCTTCATTATCCAACCAACTCTCTTCATATTTATATCTTTGTTCAAGAGGAACTCTTTGATACTTGGATGTGCAACCATTAGGTGTATCTTTTTATTAGACACCAAGTATCTAAATTTATTAAGAGACATAATTACTAAAAGTACATGTTTTTAAATAAAATAATACCTTATTTCAAACTCTTCCAAGCCTTGACTGAAGAAGGCTATTGGATGCTCTAAGGCCTCATGATTTTTTTGCATAAGAATACCCAAAATGTTGTCCATGTTAGCATAAGTGTACAAGATGAAGTTTCCATGTTAGCATAAATGTTAGCATAAGTGCACTAGATATGGATTTATTTATATCTTCAAAAATATTCATTCCTTCTTTTCACCATCTAAAACTTTGATTCTTCTTTATCATGGTTGTAAGTGGATTAGCTAAAGTGGCAAAATCTGAAGTGTATCTCCTTATAAAATTGATTTTACCAAAGAAGCTTTGCAAGGCCTTCTTGTGCTTAGGAAAGGAAATAAAAATAATTGAGTCTATTATTTCAAGATCTATACTTAAACCATACTTTGAAACCACATACCTAAGAAACTTACTTTCATGAACTGAGAAGATACACTTTTTATTATTAAGAGACACCCCAAATTGCCTACACCTTTCGAACACTTGTTTGAGGTGGACCATGTGATCACTTTCACTCTTTGAAAACATAGTTATGTCATCTAAATAGATAATTAAAAATCTATTAATAAGACCTTGGAATGCCATATCCATGTCCCTATGAAAAGTTTCTCTAGCATTGGATAAACCAAAAGGCATCTTTATATATGAAAAGGTCCCCCACTTTGTAGTAAAGGCTATCTTGAATTGATCCTCTTCCTTAAACAAGATCTGATTATAACCACTATATCCATCCAATAAAGATAACCTCTCTGAACCTGTAACCATATACAAAATTTATTCCATGGATGGCAATGGATAGTGATCTTTAAGGGAAGCCTTGTTCAAATCTTATAAGTCAACACATAGTCTAATCTCACCATTTTTCTTCTATACTGGAATAAGGTTTGCTACCCAAGTTAATTGATTGATTGGGAATATAATGGCTAACTCTATGATATTATGAACTTCAAATCTCATCAAAGGATCAAGTATTGGATTAATGGGCCTTTTCTTTTGTCTCACTAGTTTGCTTTTAGCATCTAGCTCAATGGTGTGTTAAAATAGAGTTGGGTCAAATAATTTTATATCACTATATTTACATGAAAAGACATCAACAAAAATTATACATAATTCAATGAAAGTTTCCTTTTATGAAGGAGTACATACCTTACCTAATTTCAAGTTCTTACTAGTTGCAATCTCCAAATTAACATAGTGCTCTTATTTAGTTGACAAAGATGATTTCTCTTTCCTTAATTCATCATCAAAACTAAATATGTTCTCAAGTTTTATCGGTATTTTGGGTAACTTATTAGTTTTTAGTTTCAAAATTTAATCACCATATAGTATGTAATTACTTTGACTAATTTCTAGATGAGAACTCAAACTCTTCTTTCAAGAACCTAACCATCTAATTAGCATCCTCAAATACCTACCAATTTTCATGGTTATCCATAATGGAATGCCTCATAATCACCTTAATATGTGACTAAATTTTTTCATTTTTAATATCAGTTGGGATACTAAATTGAGCCCATATGGCAGCCAACCTATATGCATGTTTATTATCACCCCTTGGTATTGTTTGAATGTTAAAACCCTAAAAATACTCAATTAAGTATCACACTCTATGATTATAAGATATAATAAATGTTTTTATACATAAATTAATACCTCTTAATTGGTGAACTATATGCTCACTATTACCAAAAACTTGCAAGATGTTGGTTTTCATTTTTCTAGCCCACTGCAAACCATGAACTAGTGCCTCATACTCTACAACATTATTTGAACAACCAAAATAAAATTCAATTAATGATAAATAACTTTGATTTTTTGGATAAATAAACATCATCCTAGCCCTAGTACCATGTTTGTTCCTTGATCCATCAAAGTACAACTATCATAGACCGTCACTAGATTCATCATCCTTCACTATGGATGGAATTAGTGCATCATTAGCATTGAGGAAATAAACTCAAAGTCCCTTATCCTCAATTATATCATAGTTATAATGATCATGCAATTTTTAGGCCCATTCATAAAGGAACAAATACAAAACTCCATCTAAAGATGAATCAATTTCCACTCCACTAATTTCTATCACCTCATCAAAGATGACACAGTTAGTGTTTACAACATGTTATCACTTAGTTATTTATCCCTTGAGGAGATGAATATCTCTCCTCATCTAAGTATCACAATGAAAACATCTATTTTTATATGGGTGAATTCTTTTTGAGATGAATCTCTAGAAGGGCTAGTTCCCTTGATGCAATCTTTGAAACACTTTCTTACCTATAAAATTTTGGATGAAAAGGGTTAATAAAATAACTAAGAAAGCTAAAAAAGGTTATTAAAAAATATTATATATCCTCATATTGACTTAAATTTTACCACTTAGAGTAAAACAAATCTTCTCTTACACAAAAATCATAACATAAGGCAATTTATCACATCATTATTTCATAAGTTAGGTCTAAAAGGCATTTTGATGCTTAAGAGGGTAATGAAGGATTATTTTATAGGATAAAATCATGAACCACTTATAAGAAACCTATAAAATTATAAAAGAACACTAAACAAGACCTGTAATAGTTGTTCTTATACACATTTGGTGAACAATCAAGGATAACATGCTAGAAAAGATAATCTTCTACTAGACAAGACCAACAAGATTGCATTAACACTCAATTGAACAAAATATGAGTAGGAGATATCACTTTTTATTTTATTCAATATTACTTAAAGTAAAAATTTGGCCAATGTTTCCAAATTAACCAATGGAAGATACTCAAAAGAGGAAATAGAGTCCATATTTATAACCTCTGAGAGAGAAAGGCAAAGGAAGTACCAAGGTCACTTGGACATGTGTAAATCTTAAAAAAGGGGTTAAAATTTACATGAAAAAGAGGAATGATTTTAACCATGAAATTTAAATAGGTCCAATTATCCATACAAGTCATGAAAACTATTTAAAGTGTCACAAAATTCCTTATCTTGACTTAGAAAACTACCTTCATCATTTAGAGTTATTTGAATGTCCCAACACTAAATGGGGATAGGTATGATAATGGGAATAAGATGTAATTAATTAAAAAATTAAATTCCATGCATTGGTTTCATTTCTACTCCTTCTTCTTCCATGTATATCCTTCACAAAGATATGAGCTTCACAAGTTATCCTATTGATCTTATTTCTCCACTTTCTTGCATACTTGAGTTATCTCTAGGCCAAAAAAATCATCTTGTAAGTTTATTTTCATAAAAAAGATAATATATGTCTAAATACACTAAATAAACATTCTAAAATCATGTAGATAACTCATCCAGGACTATAAATGAAATTAGACCCCCAATTAGCTTTAAGTCTCCTCAGGCCTAATGGGCTTAGCATACTCCCTACTAGTTTGGACTACTTGGACTGATATAAAATGATTAGGATGGTTTATTATGAATTTTAATACCTAATTAATACTCAAAAATCCATCACCTAACCTCTTAAACACTCATTTTCATCTTTTCTTCTCATTTGTCAATTAGGCTTAGTGGAGACTTGCCCAATTAGACTGTGTGCCTGAACAATTAGGTCACCCTAAGGGGTTTGAGATTATGTGAGTGTTAATAAGAATAAATACATATTATATACACATATAATAATATTAATTTAATATCTTAAGTCCTCATCTTAGGTTATTTACTCATTTTGTCACCCTTTACATGTTTAGTCAAAGTTTAGATTTTCATGAGTAGTTGACCTCTGAGACAAAATAGAGAGATATATCCCTCATCGACATGGAAAAATGAAAAACTTTGGAGTTTTATAACTTAATAATTAGTCTATTTTCCAAATTTTAATGTCATATTCCCTTATTTAGGTACTTATCCAACTAAATTTGTCTAAAAAAGTTGTTAAAACCCTTGTTTTCTTGCATTTTTCTCTAGAACCACTTGGTAGTCACTCTTACAAGCCAAAACCATGAATATAAGTTGACTAAACATGTTTATCACACTAATTTCATGATTATGTATCTTTTAATACCATGCATAACACTTCTTCCTTCATATTCCTCATGCTTACCCCTTGAACCAAGGGGTTTCCTAGCTTGTTTGTACAGACTGTTGTCCATTTGGCCAAGTAGGGAATAAAGATAATTTTGGTAGGATTTTGATCTATTATAATAAATTAAATACCTAATATAAACCATTATACTTTTATTCTGACCTTCACCTCTTCTTAAACCCTCATGTTCATGTTTTCACTTGGACTGCCAAGTTGTATCCTTCTGTAGGACTAAGAACATGGGTCTTAGAACCTTGTAGATTTATTGTTTCAAGGAATATTTATTACTCATGACCTTTTAAACTTTAAATTGAGGTATTTAATTTCCTAAGATGTCATCCAAACTCATATTTTGGGTTTCAAATTTAATCTTAGTTCAGTTGGGTACCCTGACAAGGTTTTTAACTAAGACCCTTGTTGTAGGTCTACATATAGGTGTTTCAAGTTGATTGAGGTGATTGAGTGATTAAAAAATCATTTTTATATCACCTTGAGAACATAAAACATTATATATCACCTTTATTCATCTTATGTTACCAAAAGAAAACCATAACTCATGCCAATACCTCTATTTGCATCAACCTCCCTATTTGACCTGTAAGTGCATATTTGAGACTTGAGAGGTGATATGTAAGTGGTTTAAAAGTCCTTGTGAAATCAAATTACTTGATAATTCATGCATTTAAAATTTATCATGTTCACTTCCTCATATTCATATTAACTTTGAAAACTTAGTCTTTACTCTCTAGTTGAGAAACTTCAATACTAACTCTACCTGTAGGTCAATACAGAGGTATTATTACATCACCTACATGACTCATTTGAACTCAATTGTGCCTTTCTTCCTTTAATGAGACACTTTTTCATAATACTCTATTGTAGACCCTCATAGGGCTTGGTTAGGGTGATTATGGTGAGAAAATACCTTCTTAGGTTTCTCTTTGAAAAATATAACACTATCTCAAATTTAAAACCACCTTGGATAGGTTAAAAACATCCAAACCACACACATGTCACTAATTATTCATCCTACATGTCTGACTAGACTAAGATACCTATAGGTGACCATTTTTCATGTCTAATGGGTTCCTATAGGTGGACATGGGATGAAAAAGACTTTATCTCAACCCTTTCTTGATGCCTTTAGTTCTATTTTGTCTCATTATACTAGTTTAGTCATCTCCTTCATGGGTTTATGCTCAATATTACTCCTCAAGGTAAAAAAGACCATTCTCCACTACAGGATTATAGACATAATTGAAGCTTTTCAATGGGTTTAGAGGCATATTTGAGACTTTTCAAAATCATGTTCCACTTTCCCCCTTAAACATGGTAGGGTTTTTGTCAAATGGTAGGTCTACAAGGTTCACCCATTTAGGTACATTGAATTTTATAGGAAACAAAGTATGGAAGTTCATTTAAAACCCTTTGACATTTGTTTTAATCCTTTACGGATGACAATCTTAGACATAAGCAAGTTATGTTTCCAAAATATTTCACACCTTATTTTGACTTATAGGAACCTTGAAAACATTAGTCATGGCTTCCTTTTTAAAAAAATAAGGTTAAAATGAAGTGTCAAATTACATGCCCTTCCATATAACACTTTGAATTATTTCTCAACCACTTGTAGGTGGGAATTTTAATGTTCACATATTGAATTGAAGATGATAAGTTTGAGATCATTAGTTCAAGTGAAAATCCTATGCTTTTGACAAACCTCTTAATGCATCTCAAGTAGAACCAAGGAGTTGTAACACCATCAACCTTCTCATTTCTTATTATGACATCATCAAATGGCCTTGTGGGTGTGCATTGAGCAAATTATGGTGGTAGAGCATGAAATATGGAAAAATATGGTGTGAATAACTTCTAAATGACCTAAAACACATTTTCAACATTGAAAAACATGATATCCATTATTTTCACCTTGTAACTAGTTTCAAAACACCTATTACAACATGGAAATCACCTGCATACATGTGGAAAAGAATAGATAGAGGCACCAAATGACTTTTTAGCATGGAAAATATGCTTGGGGTCATTTCATTATACATTTTCTATATCTCTCAATGGGATTTATTCAAATCCTAATGGTATGAATAATTGACACACCATGCATGCAATTAAAAGAACAAGATAAACAAGCCCATACACATGAAAGCAAGTGAAACTAAAAATGAAATTGACCATGAAGGGAAAAAATATAGTAATAAATCCAAGAATGACATGGTGAAATATAAACATTAAAGGAGATGGTCACATTACCTAGGCACTTATAGAACACTTTCCTAGTTGAAAGAGACATCTATAAGAGAGTGACACTCAGTAAACCAAAGCACTTCAACTAAAACTACACATGGTGATACCTCCTACCATCATAGACCAATTTTTATCATCCATATATCATGAATCATGGAACCAAGAATGTATATAATCTAAGAAGGAATCCAACATCCTCTAGATCGAACATCACTAACTAGTTCATACTAATTTGATAGAAATAGTTCAAAACCTATAGGGTGTACCAAATATCTATTAAAAATATAGTCAAATTATTATCAATGGTTCATAAATAACAGTTTATCGATATTAAAAATCCATATATTAAAATTAAGTTACTAGAGTTTACTATCATATCTAAAAATAATTTGTCCTAAAACTACTTGTATTTTCCATACTGAGAAAAAACTTGAGGGTTACTTTAGTCTATCCAGAAAAGCAAGAAATGTGCATAATGGTTTTGGCAACAAAATGACTATTTTAGATCAAACCAAGAGTATATATGAGTGTTAAAAATATGAGTATACCGCACATGGCACACTTCCCAAAAATCCATACAAGTGCCATTTTATCTCTTTTTCAACTGATTTCTATAATTTTAGTTAGGGAACCTACAACCTTCTACTTTGGATGACATATTTGACACTCCTAACCTATTGTATGTTTTACATGAAGGTAAGACACCTAGTCACCTTGGGAATTTTTTCATTTACATTAATGACCCCCATAAGTATATAAAACAACCCCAAATGGACAAATTGATTAATGTGACTAAGACTAAAGATAAGATGGCCTCAAATGACATCATATAATAAGTAATACTTCCTATTAAAACATATAAGTACCCCTTCAAATGTTTAAAATAAAAATTTTTACCTAGGGGTGCCCAAATTAGACTAAAAAATCAAATTTGGTCAAAAAAATGGTGACTCATAGGGGTAGTATGCTTGCTATACTAAGGGCTAGTAGCCTTATCCTACCAAGGGCTAATGGATTCAGTTTATTATTGAAGATAAATAAAAAGTAATTTTCCAAAAACAAACACACCACACCAACAAATCAAGATAAAACAAGACACAAAACATGGAAAGATAGAAGACAAAACTCACACATGTGCATAAGCACTTAGGGAACATAAGGAAAGAAATAAAATATGTACAAGGAGAGAGGAGAACCTTATTAAAAATTCTTGAGATATATCCCACTGATTGGGATATGAATCTCCTCTCCATACAACCTTGAGAGTTGGAAAGCATTGTGTTGCTTGCATTGTGTGATCACATATGGGCCACTCCACAAAACATCAAACTTTGTGTGTCTTATAGGTTTAGCCTTATCTTCATCCCACTTTATAAAAATGTCTCTCTCTTTAAATTTTTTTGGCATGGCCTATTTTTCAAGGTATCTCTTTTTTTTATCTTAGTGAGATCTCATAGTTTACATAGCTTGATCTCTTATCTCCTCAAGCTCCATCAACTCACACAAGCTGACTTCCATGATTTCATTCACCATCAATTCTAGCTGATAAGTGAGATACAAGTATGGAAGTTCAAGTAAAATAGGTATTCTATATTCTCTCCCATAAACAAGTGTGTATGGTGAATTCCCAATAGCTCTTTTTGGGGTAATCCTATCATCCCAAAGGGCTATTTTCAACTTGGAATGCCAAGTCCTTTAGTTCTCATCCATTGTTTTCTTTATGATCCTAATTAGATTCTTATTGGTTTACTTATATATTCCATTTCATTATGGATAGTATTGGAAGGAGGTGCTAAGATATATGCCATACTTCAAAGCCCATTCATTTATCTTCATTCTAACAAAATCCAATGCATTATATAAAACTATTATTGAAGGAGCCCCAAACCTTATTACTATACCTTCATAGAAGTATATAAATAAGTTTTCATTTTCATACTTGAGAGATACATCCTCCACCCATAGTTTAAATTAATTTTTAGATATCAACAACCACTATTGACCAATACTAGAAGTTGGATTTATTAGGCCTATGAAATCTAAACCCCATTTCATAAAGGGTGCATTAAATTTAATTGGATGAAGAGGCAAGGCAACAAGATTTTTTTACCATAAAATATATCAAATCTTGGGAAATTCCTTACCCAAGCATGGGTGTCTTTGAATATATTATTCCAAAAGTATCCAACCCTCATAATCCTAGCAACTGTGGTTTTTGGAAAAAAGTGACCACTAGCTAGTCCATCATAAAAATCAAATAGTATTTTATAAATATAATATAATTATATACACCTCAATAACACACTTAAAAATACCTTCCTAAAAATTACTCCATCATCAAGTACATAAGGAATGGATTGCAATCTAAATTACCTTCTTTGAGCTCTATCTTAGCCTTATGAACACTCACAAGTTTGAGGAAAATAGATCACATCTTGTGTCCAAATTCTAATTTATTAAGATTAATATGTCATAGGGTCATCATGGAGTGTTAAACTAACCTATTTTTTCTCCTTAAAATATAAATCAAGATGCTCACATAACCCCTTCCCTTTCACTAGCTTGGTTGTCTTGATTTCCACATTATACTCCATCACATTTGTGATCCAACCAACCCTTTTTCATTCAAATATCTACTCAAAAGGAAGTATTTAACACTAGGATGAGGTAAAAATATGTGAATATTATTGTTATATAACATATGCCTAAAATTATTTAGACTCCTATTAACTGAAAGTACTTGCTCCTCAACATAGGTGTATCTTACCTCATAGCCTTCCAAACCTTGACTAAAGAAGGCAATAGGCTACTCCAAATTTTCCTCATTTTATTAAGCATGGTAAAAATATTCACTCCTCATTGACAAAGGAATAAAATTTGAAATAATTTTAGAAATTAGGAATTGTAAGAGTAGCATCTTGGGTAATGGCTTGTGTAATCTCCTCAAAACTTTCCTTCTTTATTCAAGTCCAAGTGAACACTTCATCCTTCCTCAGCATAGAGGTTGGAATCTTGACAAGATTATAAAAACTAGTAATGAACCTCATTATGAAATTAATTTTACCAAATAAAATTTTCAAACCTTTTTTGTGTTTGGGCAAATATAATGCCAAGATGGCACTCACCCTTTTAGGATCAATGGATAAACCCTTCTTGGAGACAATGTGTCCTAAGAGTTTTCCTTCATGGATAATAAACACACATTTTTTTGGGTTGAGAGAGATTCCAAACTCTATACATCTATAAAAAATATAACTTAGGTGATTCAATTTATCCTTTGTATCCTTGGAGAAAAATGTTACATCATCAAGATACACTAACACAATGTCATTTATTAGTCCTGTAAAAGCCATATCCAATGCACATTGAAATGTAGCTCCAGAATTACACAATCTAAAATTAATTTTTATATAATCATATGTACCCCATTTATTATTAAAGGTTATCTTATATTGATCACTTTCCTTCACCAAAATTTGATTATACCTAGAATACCCATAAAGAAGAGAAAACCTTTCACTACCTACCATAAATTGCAAAATTTATTCTAGTGAAGGGAGTAGATAATGGTCCTTAAAATAAAATATATTAAAGTGCCTAAAATCAACACATAACCTGATTTCCCCATTCTTCTTCCTAATAGGAACTAAGTTTTCCAACCAAGATGAATGTTTAATGGGGAAGATGATTTTGGACTCAATCAACTTGGTGAGTTATTTCTTCATGAGGGGATCAATCTTAGGATTTATTGGCCTTTATCTTCAATTTATAGGCTTGTAATTGTAATCTAGATCTATATTATTTTTATATAAGTCTAGGTCAAATCCTATCAAGTCACTGTAGTCCCATGAAAAGACATTAGAAAACTCCTTGCATAACTCAACAAAAGCACGATTCTCTTCACTAGTAAATACCTTTCTAAGTGAAATCAAACTATCCTTAAAGATTTTTAATTTATCATAGTTGTCTTGTTTGGTAGGAATTCTTACCTTATCTTTATTTAGTTGTTCATCATCATTGAATATGCTCTCAAGAGTGACTAGGCCTTTAGGAAGTTTGTTGGACTTCAATTGGACAATTTTCCCTCCATTTTATTGATTTAGTTTGGACTGATTCTTAGTATAAAACTTAGACTCTTCTTGTATAAAATGTGCTATTTTTTTATCACTATCAAACACTTTTAAATTAGTGACATTATTTGATATGGAGGGTCTTCTAATTACCTTGAGATATGGCTAGTTCTTATCCTCTTTTATACCTTTTAGAACGTCAAATTGAGCTCCAATTATTGATAACCTATCAGCATGTTTGTTGTCCTCTCTTGGGATGGATATCATGTTAAAATATTTAAAATCCTCCATAATATCCCAAAATCTATGCTTATAGGATTTAAGTAAAGATTTTTTAGTCAAATTTTGTCCTCTAACTTGGTTCACAAAAAGTTCACTATCACCATACACTTGCAACTCTTTGATACCTCTTTTCCTAACCCATTCATGGCCATGAATGAGGGATTCATATTTCACCACATTACAAGTAAAATAGAATTTAAAGCTAAAAGTTGAATAGTACCTTTCCTTAGAAGTAGAAACAAACATTGCTCTACTACCTACCCTAATCTTGCTTATTGATCCGTAAAATAAAAGATGCCATAAACCATCTATATCTTCACAAGGTTTCATCAAATTTGGAATGAAAGTGTCCTCTTAATTCATAAAATACACCATAATACTAGCTTCCTTTATGATCTTTTAAGGATCATGCTCATAATTCTCATCTCCCCATTCATCTAAATAAAAATTAGAAACTCCTTCAAGGGAAGATGTTGGAGATTGGTCTATGTGGAGTTCCTCTTCATCAATGATGGCATAGTTGACATTTGTCACTTTATGTGTGTAAGGCTCCAAGTTATTATGATGAATATTTTCTCATTCAATCTTCACCTTAGTACCATAATTTGTCTTCAACACATGTAGGACCAATTGGAAGCCAAATATCCACCTATCTCAGCTATAAACTCTCTTGACAAACAAAGAGCAAAGTATGGATGTAAATCTTCCACAACCACATCATGAGGAATGGAAAATGTAGGACAAGCATGTAGGATCAAATTAAAATATTTAAATACCCCCAAAGTATTGGTTGGTGATCCATCTAATTGTAAGACTCCTTTTTCCATTATCTCATATTTGAGGCCTAGTTTATTTTCTATACACTTGGTCATAATTGAAGTACGATCCCCACTATCTATGATACAATTATGAACCAAGAAATCACCAATGATTAGATGTAGGTAGAAAGAAGGAGTTTTTTCATTATTTTTCACTTGACCATCTATAGTTTGATTTCCATTAACTAAAACAACATTTTCATTCTTAGATGAGCTAACTTACTTACCTAATCCTTGTAATTATTTTTAGAGCATATCTTTCTACCTTGGTATTTTTAAAGAATCCCATAATGATATATTCATGTATAGCTTATTAATCTTGTTCACAACATTAATGGATGACTTTTTAACCTTTAGGGGGTCCTTAGAAATACTTATTCCTTGTGATGTAGCTTATGAAGGTGGCTGAATAAGAGCTATCTTTACATTCTAAATTTTTTGACCTTCTTGCACTCTAGGAGCTAAATTTGGCACACTCACCATTAGAGATGATGTGGGGTCCAAAATATGTCCTTGAGTTCCTCCTTTTTTCTCCTCAACAACACTTTTCTTGGACCTAGGGTTAGAGGAAACACTAGTATTCATATTGCTTGGATTCCCCAAGTGATTAATAACACAAAACTCTCCCTCCAAATGATTTATAATGGTGGAATCAGATTGTGGTTGATTATCCATTCCATTTTTCATTGGTACCTCAAATATTATAACTTGGGAAGCTTGATTGCCTTGTATTTCTATGGTTTGATTGTGCATTTTATTTGCATAAGCAACTTGTTCTTGATTTTTCTTAAAAGATGGATAGCATGGTTGTTTTTGAACCAAGTTATTTTGGGTGGGGACAAGATATTTATAGTATGAGGTAAAATTATGATTATACCTTTGATAAGGCCTAACATGGGTGATTTGACCTTATACTTACATATTTATTTAAAAAGGGGGTCTATTGGTTTGCCCAACCTAATTGTAGGGTTGATATGGCCTATAACCTTGAACTTGTTACCTTTTGAGGGAAACCAAATCATTAGTGACACTTTGGATCAATATTTTAACATCATGGATCTCATTTTAAGGGGAAATAGTATGCCTTTATTGACTAGGCAAAGGAGATAAAGTGTGTAATACAACCTAACTAGGAGGCTACAAATTAGGGAATAATGGCATTGGTGGCCTAGGAGCAATGTTCCCCACTTGAAAAAAACAATTTTTAGAATTGATGGCTATCTCATAGGTAGAAGGGAGTTTATTCCCACTCATGGATTAGATCATCATAGATACATCATTATTCAATGCTTTTAGATAGTACAAAAATGCATAGTTTGGACTAGGTCTCATAAGGGTCAGGATCCTATCCCATATTTTTTGAAATCTAGTGTTAAAATATTGCATAAACTCCTATGGTGCCCTCTTGATAGTGTTAAATTTCTCAGCTAGAGATGAATGATCACTCTTATCTCCTAACCTCTTAGTTAATAGATCTCTTAGTTCATCCCATGAACCAATAGAATTTTTAGGTAGAGTCCCATACCAATCCAAAGCTTTTCTTTTGAAAGACAATGCCAAAAACCTAATATACAAATTTTATTGAATGACATTATGGATATTGTAGAAGTTTTTTATGTATCTAATGTTTTTAATGGTAGTAATATGACCCTCTCCACTAAAATATGGAACATTATTGAGGTCACTCCTAGAATTTGGTCATATTAGGAAAGATTCTAAGGAGATGGTATGATGAAGGCTATAAAAGGTTAGTTCCTAGCCATATTGAAATGTGAAATTTGAGTATTAGGGGTTGAACTAAATAAGAAATTAGACTTATTAAACACCAAATCTCTTGAATAAGGATCAATATTCACAAACCTAAACCTTTTGGTAGAATATAGATGTAATTACATAAATTCAAAGGTTATACCTTTAGAAGAATACCTAGTGGTCACCTTTGGCATGGAAATTAGGAACTGATCAGTAGCCAAAGAGTTTAAAACTTTAGTGGAGTCTCTAGATATTGAATGTAGAAGTTCATATAGTTGTAACTATGCTAAGACCAACACCAATCTTGAACAATCTTATAAGACTTAGAGTCCCATTGAGGATGCTAAAAATTGTTATCACTTGGATTTTCACCCCTTGAGGAGATGCTTAGCTCTCCTCATACAAGTGGAACAATAGAAACATATATTTTACTATGGGTGATAATTTTTTGAGATGAATCTCTAGAAGGGCTAGTTCCCTTGACGCAATCTTTGAAACACTTTCTTGCCTATAAAATTTTGAATGAAAATGGTTAAGAAAACAACTAAGAAATATAAAAAAAGGTGATGCAAATATATTATATCTCCTCTTATTGACTTAAATTTTACCACTTAGATCAAAAAAAAGCTTCTCTTACATAAAAGTCACAACATAAGGCAACTTGTCACATCAGTGTTTCATAAGCTAGGTCCAAAAGGCATTTTGATGCTTAAGATGGTAATGAAGGATTCATTTATAAGATAAAATCATGAACCACTTGTAAGACACATATACACTTAGAAAAGAACACTAAATAATCTCTAAAATATTTGGTCTTCTGTACATTTGGTGAATAATCAAGGATAACATGCTAGAAAAGACAATCTTCTAGTAGACAAGACCAACAAGATTGCATTAACACTCAATTGAACAACATGTGAGTAGGAAAAATCAATTTTTTATTTATTAAATAGTACTTCAAGTATAAATTTTGATATAGTTTCCCCTATAACCAATTAAGGTTGCTTAAAAGAGGCAAAAGAGTCCATAGTATAGCCTTTAAGAAAGAAATAAATCAAAGGAAGTCCAAAGGTCACTTGGACATGTGTAAATATCAAAAAATAGGTTAAAATTTTCATGATAAATAGGCATGAGGTAAACCATTCAATTTTATGAGGTTCAATTGTCCATACAAGTCATGAAAACTATGAAAAGTGTCATAAAATTCTTTTTCTTGGCTCATAAAACTTCCTTCATCATTTGGAGCTATTTGAACATCCCACATTGATTAGGGATAGTTATGATGATGGGAATGAGAGGGAAGGATTTAAAGAATTAAATTACATGAATTTTTTGAATTCATACTCCTTTTTATTCCATGCATATCCTTAGCAAAGATATGAGCTTCAGAAGTTGCCCTATTGATCTTGTTTCTCCACTTTCTTGCATGCTTGAGCTATCTCTAGGCCAAACACAATCCTTATGTAAGTTTATTTTCACAAAAAATCTCATATATTTTTAAATTAACTTCATAAAAATTCCAAAATCATATAGATATCTCATCAAGGACTAGAAATGAAAGTATACCCCTAATTGGCTCTAAGTCTACTTAAGGCCTAATGGGCTTAGCATACTCCCTACTAGTTTGGACCACTTGGACTGATATAACATGATTATTATGGTTTATTATTAATTTTAATACCTAATAAATAATAAAAATCCATAACCTAACCTCTCAAACACTCATTGCCATCTTTTCTTCTCATTTGTCAATTAGGCCTAGTGAAGACTTGCCTAATTAGACTATGTGCCTAAACAATTAGGTCACCCTGAAGAGTTGGAGCATGTGTGAATTTTATAAATAATCAATTAATATTACATTAAAATCTCATAATTTTCATTTAATGTACCTAGGCCTCAACTTAAGCTCTTTACTCATTTTGGTACCCTTTACCTATTTTATCAAAGTTTTAATTTTCATGAGTGGCTGATCTCTGAGACAAAATAGAGATATATAGCCCTCATACCCATGGAAAAATTAAAGTATTTTGAATTTTATAATGTCATAATTAGGTTTTTTTTACCAAAGTTAAATTTTATATTCCCTCATTTATGTACCTAACCAACTCAACTTACTAAAAAGGTGGCTAAAAACCTTGTTTTCTTGCATTTTTCTCTAAAACCACTAAGTAGTCACTCTTCTAAGACAACACCATGCCTTTGAGGTACTTAAAAAAAATTATAAACCTCATTTAATGTTTATTTATATTTAAATAACATCTATAACACCTCCTCCTTCATATTCTTCATGATTACCCCTTGAACCAAGAGGTTTGCTAGCTTGCTTGTATAAATTGTTATCCATTTGGCTGAGTAGGGAATGAAGATAATAATTTTGGTAGGATTTTGAGTTGGTATAATCAATTTAATACCTTCCATAATCCATTATACTTTTATTTTAACCTTCACCTCTTCCTAACCCCTCATGTTCATATTTCCACTTGGACTGCTAGGTTGTATCATGTTGTAAGACTGAGAACATGGGTCTTAAAACCTTGTAGATGTCTTGTTTCAAGGCATATTTATTACTCACGAAATTTTAAATATTTTCATTGAGTTATTTAATTTGTTTATATGTCATCCAAACTCATCCTTTTGGTTTCAAATGCATTTCTAGTTCAACTGGGTACCCTAATTGGGATTTTGATTGAGACTCCTATTGTAGGTATGCCTGTAGGTATTTCAAGTTGATTGATGTGATTGAGTGATGAAAAAATATTATATATATCACCTTGATAACTGAAAACATTATATATCACCTTCATTCATCTTAGGTTGCCAAATGAAAACCATAACTCATACCAATACCTCTATTTGCATTAACCTCCCTATCTAACCTATAGGTGGATATTTGAGACTTAAGAGGTGCTATGTAAGTGGTTTATAGGTCCTTTTTGACTATAATTAATTGATACTTAATTATTTTAAATTTTATTATGTTTAATTCCTCATGTTCATCTTAACTTTAAAAATAGAGTCTTTACTCTCTAGCTATGAAACTTCAATACTAACCCTACATGTAGGTCAATACAAGGGTATTATGCTTTTGGTTATGATGTTTAAAATATATTTGGGACAACTTTTGAGGTCACACAATGAATATTACATCTTTTAATCATCTATATGTCTCATTTGAACTCAATGTGTGTCTTCATTCTATAACTAAGACACTTTTTCATAATACTCTATTGTAGATCATCATAGGGCTTGGCTAGGGTGATTATGGTGAGAAAATACCTTTATAGGTTTATATTTTAAACATATAGCTCTATCCCATCTTAAAAATCACCTTGGATTGGATAAAATCATCCAAAATATACACAAATCACTACTTATTTATCCTAACTATCTGACTGGACTGAGACACCTACAAGTTACCATTTTTCATGTCTAAGGGGTTCTTGTAGGTGGCCATGGGATGAACAAGACTTCATCTCCTCCCTTTATTGATGCATTTGGTTCCATTTTGTCTCATTATATTAGTCTAGTAATCTCATTCACATAGTGAATTGAACATGAGCAACTTGAAAGGATGAGTGAAAATGAAAATCATATTATTTTGACAAGCCTCCTAATGCATATCAAGTATAACAAAAAAAATTTAACACCATCAACATTCTCATGTCTTATTATGATGCCATCAAATGGCCTTGTGGGTGTGCATTAAGTAAATTATGGTGTTATAGCATGAAATATAGAAAAATATGGTGTGAATAACTTCTAAATGACCTAAAATTTACTTAATTGATGTAAAATATGGAGTTTAAAGATTGGTAAACTATGATTTATGAACCATTGCTAATAATTTGAGTGTGACTTTTTAATAGTTATCTGGTACACCCTATAAGTTTTGAACTATTTCTACCAAATCCATATGAATAAATTGGTGATGTTGGCTCCAAAATATGTTGGATTCATTCTCAGATGGCTAGTGACCATCTGAGAATAAATCTAACATACTTTGGAGCCAACATCACTAATTGCTTTGTATGGATTTGGCAGAAATAGTGAAAAAATTATAGGGTGTACCAAAGAACTATTAAAATGACACACTCAAATTGTTAGCCATGGTTCATAAATCATATTTCACCAATATTGAAACTCCATATATTAAAATTAAGGTATCATATTTTAATATCATCTACCAAAATCATTTGTGCTGAAAATTCTTGTATTTTCTTTACCAAGAAAAAACCTAAGGGTCACTTTAGTCTATCTAAAAAATCAAGAAATATGCATAATATTTTTGGCATGAAAATGAATATTTCATATCAAACCAATCATATATATGATTTTTATAAATATGAGGAGACCCCACATGATCCTCCCCATGTGGCACACTTCAAAACAATTCATACAAGTGCCATTTTATCTCTTTTTCAATTAATTTCTACAATTTCAATTAGGTAACCTGAAACCTTCTACTATGACTGACATATATAACACTCATAGTGACATATTAGACATTTTACATAAATATAAGACACCTAATCACCTTGTAAATGTGCCATTTCCATTAATGACCCCTATAAGTACATAAAATGAACCCAAATGGATAAATTTATTAATGTGACTAAAAATAAAGATAAGATGACCTCAAATGACATCATATAATAAGTAATAATTACTATGAAAACATATTAGGACTCCTTTAAATTTTTAAAATAAAAAAATTTGCCTAAGGGTGCCCAAATTTGACTAAAAAGTCAAATTTGGTCAACACAACACTTGGCATATATGGCTCCAAATGAAAACATGCAATGCGTTCATAATTAATTATTACCTTCATACCATAAATGGATATAAAAATTAATTATGTCCAATCAACTAATAGTTATCCCTAATCTTTGAGGTGAAGTCTCTTGGTAGAAACATGACAAAGTAAGGAGGCAAGTCTACCATAACTACATCTTGCTAAATGGTAATGTTTGGACAAGAATGTAGTGTCAAATTAAGATATTTAATGATTCCTAATATAATTTTTAGTGACCCATCAAATTTAAATACTCTTTTAGCATTTCAATTCATAAACTAGACCAAGCTTATCTACAATTTTCTTGAGCATAATAGTGCTACTAGCTTCACTATCCACCAAACAGTTATGAGCTAAATTTCCATCATCTATCAAGGAGAGATATAATGGAGGATTTTTATTTGATTTTACCTAATATTGTCCAATTTTACCATATTATGTACCTTATATACTTGTTGCTTTATTGGCTGGGCTGAATTAGTCAAGACAACACCTTATTTCTCAACTGGTTTTGGAAACAAATTGAGAGCTAAAATAACTTAGATGAGTATGTATTTTTGTCCTATAATGAAATCCCAAATTCTTATGATTAGTTTATAATTATTAATTTGATACAATATACTAAATTGAGTCCCATTAACCTTTGGTTGCACCTTTTGAACCACTGGTTACTCATGAACTAAGGTACTTGATGAGCCTTTCCAGCTTCTATATTCTGATATTTTGAAGTTGTTGGGGTAGAAAGATAATATTTGGTACCTTTAAACAAAATATTATGAGTACTTTAATCATGACTCATATCTTGAGCCTCATCACTGGATCTTCTTTTAACTCTAGTAATTGCTACAGCTTGTCCACTTCGATTGTTAGTCTCACCACCCTGATTAAAATCCAAATGATCATATATTTTCCAATTTACATTAATGGCATCAGGTGTTTCCCTTAAATTTTTTGATCCTCTCCTTGTGTTACTAAACTTTTTTCTTGGTATTGAACTCCTTAATGAGTAAATTCTTCTTGCATCATTTATGGCACAGTCATGTTTTATGATAGCAAGGCTTGGTTCTAAACATCATTAAGATTGGAGGGCTAACAACTCAAGTCCTACATCAAGTTATTTTGAGGTGTTTTAAGAATAATATCCTTTAAATTTTAAGGTGCATTAGGATTAATAGTTTCATATGGTTTAGTTTAAGTTATGGCTCCTTGAGCTTGGTAATATGTTCTATTCTCTTTAAATCCTTGATAAAGAGACCTTTGATCTTTTAAAGGCTCATATGTGGGCTAACTTGGTTGTTTATAAGGTATACTTTCCTAATATTACTACCTCTTAAATTTTAATATTTCATTTCCAAAAGATTGTAACAAACCTTTCAGTTCTCTAGGATCACTAACTTGACTACAAGAGGCTACAACTTAGGCTTGAGGAGGTGGAAGAAGAGATAATGATAGAACTTTAGGATATTAAGGGGATAATATAGACTAAAATTCTAGTAAAATAGGCATTAGAGGCCTTGGAGAAAGCTTACCAGCTTCTATCAAACTATTCTATACTCTTATTGCAACCTCATAAGCATCTAGCAAAGTATTACCACCCATTGACTGTATCATAACACTAATGCCAAAATTGAGGGCTCTTAGATGGTATAAGAAGGCATATTTTGGTGATGGTCTAATAAAAATAGGTATCATGGTCCATGATTTCTAGAATATGAGGTTAAAGTTAGTCATGAACTCATGAGGAGCCCTTTTTATTGTAGTTAGCTATTCGACTAAGGATAGGTGATCAAATTTATCCTCAATTTTTTTGACTAAGGCTGATCCTAAGTCATCCTAATAATAAATGGAGTTTATTATGAGTTTTTATACCATTTTAGTTATTTTCCTTTGAGTGAAACAATAAATAGTCTAATAGCCATGTTCTCTTGAACAACATTGTGGACTAAATAGGGGTTAGCAACATTTTTGATGTACTCAATAGGAATTTTTTGATCTTCTCCTAAGAATAATGGAATAATATTAAGATCTGATATAGGTATGTCATCAAACTAAGATAAATACATTGGAATACATCTATTAAATAGAACAAATACGTGATTTTCAATGGCCATCTAGATAGTGGGAATTTCATTACTTAGGACAATATAATGACCAGGAGATAAATATTTCTTTCTAGGATAGGTTTTTGTCCTATTAAACCTTTATCTTTTGTAAGAAGTAGAAATTAACTCAATGAACTCAAGAGGAATACCTTTATTAGATGATATTATGGTAATCTTTGGCATGAAAGTGTTCCCTGAATGTTGCTATGAACTCTACACCTTGAATAAATCTTCAACTTCTAATGATAATTAATTTCCTCCACTTTAGTTACTTATCTTTATCTCCATAGTTCATCTATGCCAAGGAGAAAGAGTCCCATCAGGCATGCCAAAAACTATTGTCAATTAGGAGTGTGCCCTTGAGAGAAATTGTGCTATTCCTCACTCTTGTTGGAACATGGAATATATCCTAAGTGTGGGTGAATATAGAAAGGAAAGAATATCTAGAGAGGGCTAGTTCCCTTGGTTATCTCATTAAAACTTACTCTCAATATACTATCTACTGATTCTGGCAATGAAAAAGGTGGAAAAGATACTATTTGCAATGAAACTAAAAGAGATACTAGAAATGAAGGTGATGTATCAATGTTTTTTGACCACTTATGCTTGAAATAACACTAATATGAAAGGGATAAACTTTTACACATTCTCTACACTTAGGAATGACTTATATGAAAGTGTTTCACAAAAAGTGCTTAACAAAACTTAGTTCATGGAAGGAAGGACTAAACTCACATCCAATGCTTAAACTTAACATGTTTTAGACACTTAAAATGACCTGTATAAAATCAAAAATCTCTCTTGAAGGTATATTAACTAGACAATAACATAATAAAACAAGTGCTTTAGTAGATTATATCAATGCCAAACACATACACTTCATTCAAAAATCTTGAAAATGGAGGCATAAAGATTCTTATTTATCTCAAAAGGTGAATACAAATTTTGGTAGCCTATGTGCACAAACAAAATAAAAGAGTGATTGTTACATTATGGAAAAATGAATTCAAATAGCAAAAATAAATGCTTGGAGACAAAACAACCCAAAAATAATGGACTTCAAACTTGGTATTACTCCTTCTTTAGTGCTGTGTATCATTTATTATCATTCAAAACAATAATGTTACATAGGGAGGCATGTAAAAGAGAGTATTAAATTTTTTCAGGACTTAGGAAATTTTTCATAATGTTTAGTTAATCGTGGACCACTTAGAGAGTGCCTAGATTCTTTCTACAACTGATAGATTTTATCTCACGTGTTTCCTTGATGAATGGGTCTTCTTCCATGAAATTAGGCCTTCAATTCCATTCAAGTATTCAGTTTAACCCTTATTGATTCTCATGAATGATGATTCAACACTTGACACAAGTTATTGGGAGACTTTTTCAATGTTCTTTTTAACTTTGTCTTCAAATGGGGTGTAGGAAGGAATGAGAGTCATATTTGAGCTTGGAAACCTTTTGACACATGTTCTTATTCATTAAAAGTACTTCCTTAACTCATTCCAAGTGCAAATGTGTAATATCATCTCGTTAAACAACTTGCCAAGAGTAACTAGTAGCTAACTCATAATCATATATACTTCTCTTGATCAAAATGAATAAGGAGAGTAACCATGGATTTGTACCTTTTACCCCATTTAAATGTCAACCTAGGGATGTAGACTTGATATAATGATGTCACTATATGTGCACACTCAATCTCTAATTTGGCATTCTACTAATTGTGTCTAAGATGCTAAAGTGCAATACATGAAATTCTTGAAGTGAAACATAAAAAAATTAAAATAAAATAAATTATTATTCATGGGAAGATTCGTAAAAAAAATCTTAAATAAGAATGGAAATCACACAATTTAATAATGAAACACACAATGCTTAAAAAAATCAAATACCATGCTTAACTAACTAGATGGGTTGGATAGTTGTTGTAGCCTTCCAAAGGGGGCCTTTCCTCATTCCAACTCTTGCTTCAACCCTTCCTCTTACAACACTATATTTAAACCATAATTTCTCACTCATATTAATAAAAAGTGCATCAACAAATTATTGCATGAATTTATAGTCATAATTATTTAACAATACACTTTTGACAACCTCTATTCAACATATATAATTTCTCTCTCTCTCAACTCTACTACTACATATTTATATACTATAAAGAAGATTTTTTAAAGTAAAACAATATATACATTATATTTTAAAATACATTGAAATTGGGAAAACCTAAATTGGTTCCTTTTGGTAAAGACATCCTTCATGTGAATCTTGCAACTTTGTTACAAGACAAACAAGGTTGTTTAGTTCTTCAACCACTTCCTTATTGAGCTCCATGGAGGTTAGAGTCATTTTTATGATTTGATTAGAAGAGAATCAAAAAAAATTCATTTGTGGCTTTGGTCATGTATTGGAATCTATTTAATGAGATTCCTTTTGTTGTAGGATGATCCATGTTATATACCTATTTCTCTAAAACATCTTCAAAACACATTCATATAAAAAAGTGTCCTAAGGAAATACATAATCATCATATATTTAATTTTAATACATAATTCCAGCTATTCAAAAAAGATTGAAAAACATAATGCTATATGGTTTATGAAAGTAGGGAACTATATGGAAAAGTGTTGAAAATCATGATAAAAAAGAAGGATGAGTACAGTAGATGGACTAAATAACAAGACATTTATGGGAATCATTAAATACCTCATTAGTAGTCACATGTCTTGATTTAGTCCTTAAACCCCTAAAATCTCTCATTTCCAACTAGGCATAAAAGGCAAAAGTTGATTTTGCTTCAAGTTTGCTTATTACCTCCATGTAGGACTTATCCAAAACATACTAGATTTGAAATAAGGAAATTTTATGCATTGATCACTCAAATAGACTTGGTTCTACATTAAAACCATTCATTTCCTATGAATTCCTTATAGCCTTTTTCCAAGAAAATATCATTTTTTGGGAGATTTTTGAGATGATATTGGGAAAATGATAACATTTGAAAACACCCTCTATCCAACTACAACTCCACACAAAATTTGGTGGCCAAACTCTAAGTGTAGATTTGTTTTCTATCACCTTCTTTCAGTCAAATTAAGCCTAATTAGCCGTCTTAGCCCTAGAAGGTGAAAATATTTCCCTTGAGACTCCCCACACGTTTAAAAATCATAAAAACCATTTTATTCACTCTACCTATACTATAATAATTCTCCATGTGAATTTTAGTGGTTGGGAACATAGTAGAGGTATAAGAACCTTGAAATGGCCATTGGAAAGCTTGCCTTTTTGAACCATTTTCTAACTAACCCAAAATGATTTAATGTTTTTAACATCTATTTATGATTTATTATGGGTTTTTAATCTTTTAAAGGTAAAAAGCAAAGTCTCAATACACATCTTCCATTGATTGTCATCTTTATACACTCTCCAAAATCCTTGTTTTAGCTTTAAAACGTGAAAACGTATAGTTTTTGTGCTATTATGTATAAATGAAGGTAAAAAAAATGCATTTGGAGGACCCTATGAGATTATAATACAACCTATGGTTGGTTTTAGTATCATTTTAGGTCATTTTAGGTGGTTTCAAAGTCAATCTTTACAAACTTGGTGTTTAGGTAGTTTTCACCCTTAAGGTTTGTTCATAAAGTTGTGACATTGGAACCCTATAAAAATTCCACTATAAATTTTTTTGTTACCCTCTATAACATCCCAAATATCATTGAGTTCCCATGTTAAGACTCCATGTTTGTGTGAGAATCCAAACTTGGCCTCTCAAGCTCTCTTTCATATTTTGTAGACCCTATCATGCTCTTCAGCCAAGAAAATAGATTATCTATACTTTTCCATATAAATTGAGGGTTATAAAACACCTCATACCTCTATATGAACATGTTATAACTCATTATTGTAATCAATTATCCTTATAAATTTAATTGGACATCTAAATGGGTAGTAGACCTAGTTTAGACCTAAAGGTCTTGATTGCACACTTGTAGGTTTGGGATACCTTTTATGGTTTCTAACACCTATATTTCATTATCAATGTTAATATATGTTTAACACAGCCCATAAAATATCCTTGAAAGTATCCACCACTCCCCAACTCACTTTCTCATCAATTCTTATGTAGTCTATAGGGTTTTGTGTATTTAGGAGTGCCCTTTATTTGAGACAAAATAAAGGGCACTTAACCTATTATATTAGGTGTAAAATTATATTATGGTTTTTATTAGGTCATGAGGACCTTATATATAAAAAATAATATCTTGATCATCTTTATATCACCTCTAACACTCGAAAAACTCCAAGGCAGACTTCTAGCATGATGACTGTGTGTAGGTTTTTTAATATGGATTATATGTTGCTTTGAAAAAACCCTTCCATGCCTTCTTTTCATTATATGATAGTTTTATGAAGTTAATATCATCACTTTAGAGGTAATCCAACCATCCATATATATATATATATATATATATATATATATATATATATATATCATTCAAAATTTTACTAATCTCTTCAAGGTATGGATTTCACTTGACAAGGTTGATGGATTATGACCATATTCTATGTTTCTTACTCAAGAACCTAGATTACTTGTTGTTCTTTATCTTAAGCCTTGTATACCATAATACATATATTATTGGAATCATCAATGTCAAATCAAAATAATAGATACCTATTTCCATCATATCTATGCTAAACCATCTTCAATGCAATCAACTTTTAGACATTGTCATACTACAATCAACTGTAGTTGACTATCCTTAAAGAAATATAGGTCTTATAGATGAAAATGTAGGATTTGGAATCTATGAAATATAGTTTAAATTATTTTGATATATTTGGAGTCTTCTTTATTCTATTTTAACTGCTTCCAAGCTTCAAAATCTATGGTTCATTTCATGAGACTATAATTGCATACAGTCAAGTTGTAAGTGTTAATCCTAAATTAGAATACCCTATAGATCTACATTAGGATTGAAATAAGATTTTATATTTATTTATAATAAATCCATGAATTTATTGAGGATCATTTATCCTTATGATATCAATTCATATTATGGAGACTATATTATACTCTTACCCATTTGACTCAGACGTTAAGAGAGATAGTATGGTTGTAGGAGTGAATTGGACACTTGAAGGTGATTTTAGTCTTAAGACTAACCCTCCCCTACTACTTATAAAATCCCAATACATTTGGATAACATATAATCACCTTTTTATCCCATTATTGCACCATAATCAATCTCTATCTTTCCTAGAGATACTTCCTTAAGATTTTAAAATTTGGCACAATTATAGGTGAGCATTTTAGGCTATCAAGAACCTTGGAAGTAGATTATGATGTGAATTTTAACACCTTAACACTCAATTGATTATTCCATGCATATTTTCACCTCAACAAGAAGCTTCTCCTTCATTGACAAGTCTTCCATTTCTATTATGCTTATTTCATAGGCTTGGATTGAGACATATCTTACTATTGGCTATAGGTCTTCATTTTGGAAGGTTTGAGAATCTAAACCCCTTGCCTTTCCCTTTGAGTTAACCTTTGGTTCATGTTATGGGTTTCTATATTTCTCATTAAATATTAATCTCCCATAAATACTTCCAAACCTTTATATATACTATCACAAGACTTGTCTTCTTGACATAAGACTTTAGGTGGTGTTTTATAGGTAGTGTATGGATTACAGTAGTGTAATATGTTTAAAGAGATTTGAAAATAGGAGATATACTCTCAAGTCTCTCTTTGTCATGAATATCCACTTAACAAACACAATAACCTTATTAATGTGGCTTAATCATGGAAGCCTCCCTCAAAAAAACATTGTGATCTTATTAGCTATAGGTGACTTCTTGAGTTGGTTGTAGCTATGCTTGGACTAAGAAAAATATGAAAGAGATACCTCAAGTATATTTTAATAGCTTTCCTTCATGTTATAATCATCTCTGCAATATATACAAACAATAATAACTTATTTTAACTCTCAAGATCCTCAAAGAATAACGTTACCTTTGAAACTTGACTGATTGTGTGTAACCTCTATATAGACATAGGAGGAGCATTGTAGTAACCTTAAAGTGTCATGGTGGTTGGATTTGGTATCCCTCTCATTTATCCTCTAACCTCATTTGTCACAATGTTTCTATAAGCCTTCCATACCAAGAAACTCTTTTTCTATCTTTATTACTTTATGAGACTATGAAACCAACTAGTATTTTTAGTAACCTATAGGTGTACTTTTTTGGTCCAAAAAGGGGTCTTGTCAGTTGTCATATAAAACCTTGTACTCCAACCCTTTTCAACATGTTATTTGAGACATGAATTCATATTCATACAAAATAAGCCATTTTTATGAGGACCATATCTCTATGATTCCTTAAATCACATGTGAAGCCATTAGAGACTCAAACTACTGTATATATCACTAAAAATCTATAGAGAATGATTGTCTAGAATGGAGCTCTCCTTTCCATCACTTATTGGAGTCAAAAAATTACTTTATCTAGTCAAGGCATCTTCCCTATATTAGGGATGAATTTTAGGATCTTTATATGCATCCAAAATCCATGTTACACTATCATATGATAGCCTCAAAAGTGACCCAGGCTCTATTTTAGAGATTTTTAAGGAAACTTGTCCCTAAAACTCATTTCTTAAACTATGTCCTTATAGTTCAAACCTTCCTACTATTTTATGGTTTCATCATGACTTTTATGATATCCTTCATCCCTTTAACCTTAAAGAAGGTATTAAAACATGATTAAAAATCTCTATGCAACCCTTTCAAATTTCAATGAGGCACACCTGTAGGTGTAATTCCAAGATGTAGGATAGTGAGTATGATATATGGACATGTGCACCTTGTATGGACTATAATCAGATCTATACTTATTCAAAGTCTCTAAATTTATCTTTAAAACCTTGGAATAAGTTAAAACTAGTTCAAAACTTCATTCAATGTGCTCAATTTCCTATGGGTGGCCTATAGATGGCATTTTAGTGTTCTTCTAGTCCTATTCAAGGTTTTAAACTAACAACTTTGTCTTTATAGAGTGTCTTGAGTCACATTTATCTTTGAGAGTATGTTTTAGGTATTCCATATTATCCAAAAACACCTTATAACCTATTGATGACTAAAAATAATCTCATCAAATACATTTGTACCCTGTTGAAGAAACTAACTCAACTTAAATCCTCTCAAAGGGGATATACTCATAACAGAGACCTATGAACCCTTAATTGGATGAAAATTTTGTTTAATTAATTATAAATTTAATTTAAAACATTGGAAGATGAAAACATTTTCCTAAAAACTTAGTTTTTGCTCTAAAATTGGCCCAAAAGATCATTTAGAAAGATAGTGAAGTAAAATTGGTTTTATGTTATAAATTATTTATTGGAAGGACTTATAAAATGAAAAAAATATTAAAATTATACTCATGACCTATAAAATAATCCCTCAAAACCATTCATCCCCATAATATGCCTAATAAATAGGTCCAAGAATAGACCTGTCTCGAATACATAGGCTATAGTGACATGATGACACTTTTAGCAAATGTTAATAAAGATGAGGGAATAAATACATTAAAAATTACATTAATTTATATATTAATTATCCCAATAAAAATTTACAAAGTGTTATATCCTATCCCTCTCTCCTCTTTTCATACTGAGCATTCGAAAACTACCCTTCTCAAACTGCTACGAAGGTCAATATAAGAGCAAAGTGGGTTTTTTTTCCATTTTTTCACTTTAAAATTCATCCAAACCACTTATTTCACCATTTGGGATCCTAATTAATCACATTAGATTATTGTATCATAAAAATCCTTTGAAAACTAGTATGATGCCTCAAAAAGGCCTATTTTTGTACTGAAAAGGCCAAATTCACTAAGGAGATCTTATTGAAATGATGTAAAATCTGTTTATAAGTATATAAAATTTATTATTAGGTGAATAAAGATCTAATTAATCTTCTTCTTGATCTTATACCATCAAAACCTTACAAAACCTTCTCTAGGGGTCATAAAATGGTCAAAAAATCAAAGAAATGAGTCATGAAGTTAGTCTAGACTATGATAAACCTAATTATTAATATTTTATTCATGTAATGACCTTTAAAAATTATATTAGACTCACCATGACACTTAATACTCATTTTACCACTGAAAATACCTCAAAAAGGCTAAAAATGACTAGACAAAGATAAGACAAATGAAGGACAAGACCTTAACTCACCTAATCAACCTTAATGTATGTTAATAAAGGATTATAATTATCAATTTAAATAATAACATAATGAAAAAAAATAAAAAATAGAATGACACCTAATGTTTCGAATGGTAGGGGTGATAATTTGACCTATGAGGTCAAAATTATCAACATAACCCATTATCACAAACCAAAAATCCAAACTATAAAATTCAAAAAGTTTTGAGGTTGTGAAATAATATGATAATAATTTATTATGAATTTTATTCCAATAGTGAATTATCTTGTAAAATATATTTATTAAACCATTATTAATTTCTATTTTGATCAACAATATAAGCGAACCTGATTACTACAAATTGATTTTTAGATATTGAGATTTTGGCTTGGGTTTGATAAAAATCACATTAATCACATAATAAAATAAATTAAATTTATGAAAATATATTATCTCAAAATAATATTTCATAAGGGTTCATATAAAAATTTGATGTTACTTTCCCAGATGATTAGGCTATTGCTAACTGATCTCATTAGTATAAATATTAACTGTGTATCCCTAGGAGTATCATGAATGTATAAAAATATGGTATACCATTGTACATTTATCTATTTTTAATGTATTTAAAATATTTGTCTTAACTAACTAACATTATTATTTTTCATTTGCTTTGCAATATGAGGGGTGAACCGTGGAAGTAAGAGCCCAAAAAATGTGAAGACTGGAAGGCTAAATAGGACGTATGGAAGATTCTATAGAAAGGGAAGGTGGTCAGTTATATGGAGTGATTTCATGGCTTTAAACCCCATGTCACTACTGCCTTCTTTAAAAATTGGGTTGATGACAGAGTTACTCTCCATGGAGTCACAGTGAAGCTTACTGAGGATTTCATTACTGAGGTCACGGGGCTTCCTATGGGTGGTATTAAGTTCTCAAAATAGACAAGTATCTCCAATGCGGCCTACAAAAAATTTCTAAAGACGGATGCAGAGGAGAAGAAACTGGAAAAGAATGGGGACTTCTTTGATGTGGAATAGATAAAAGGAATTTGGTGAGATGTGCTATGTTGTATCCATGAGTACTTTATCCTTGATGGTAGGAATAAAAGAGTTCACAAATTTCATTTTGTTTTTCTCAACCACTTTAGGCACAAGGATAGAATTTCTTTCCCTTTCTATCTACGTTTTTCGTTGCTTCAAAGCTTGTATGCCCATAGGAAGGAGTCTCGTCCCATTTTACATGAAGGTTTGATACTTCTCATAGAGGGTTTTTGTAAAAATAAATCCATAGCTTTGATTCCTTTTTTTGACAAACATAAGGGTTCCAAAAAGTGTAAGAAGGATGAGAATGTTAAAGGGAAAGAAAAGGCAAAACCAAAACCCTCTAGTTCTCAAAAACAAATTGTAGAAGAGGATTTTGAGTTGGAGAGAATTGAAAGCTTTGAGCAGGATGTCCTAAAGGAAGAGGAAGGGACATATGTTGGGGAGTTCAGTTCCAATTTGGATGGATATCGAGAAACTAAAGGAAAAATTAAGGGGATGAAGAGGATACTATTGAGGGAAACTCAGAATAGAGCAATTCTAAAAATGAGGGTAATCAGACTGTGTCCGGGGAAGGTGATAAAGACAAAGATATATTAACTAATGATCTAATTTTTATGAGAGAGGAAGATCATATGGTTTTTGTTTCAACTCCTGCTATGGAGACTGGGGGAAAAGAAGAAGAAGAACCTATTAAGCATAAAGATCATGTTGAGACTACAGAGGAGAAACTGATGGAGAGGGAGGAACAAATTGAAAAGTTGATTCCCCTCCACATGAGACTACAAAAGATATTTGTGACTCTCCATAGAGGGAAACTAAGCTTTCCTTCTTGCATTCTTCCAAGTTCAAATCTGACTCTATTCTCCAAGTTGATTCTTAGATCTATAATGAAATAATGGGGCTAAAGAAGAAAGTGGAAACAATGCAACATAATCAGGATGTTGATCAGACCAAAATTAACCACTTGGAGAGCAAATGAGAGATATCCCAAAAAAACTTAAATATTATGAGCATAATCTTAGAATGCACATCAAGAAAATTAGAACAAAGATGGAGTAGTTAACATCAAGCATTTGTGCTGCTACAACTAACCTCGGTAAAAGAGCAAATGAAGAAATAATATCCTTGGAGGGTCTTAGTAAGAGGACAAGGCAAAGTTTGAGGAAGAAAGCCTTGGAAGTTGCTACTACTTCAGCTACTAAATCCATTTAGGATACTACTACAATTGGAAAGGAGGCTGTTTAGATGATCATGGAATTGCAATAAAAGACTAGGATCTTCTCTGCTAGTTTTGTTTCTATTCTAGTCTTTATTACTGGTAGATGCAACTGGGTTTTGTGTTTGGTCCTGTTTCTTGGTTTTTGGTTTAAAAAATTTATTTGAGGTTCCAGGTCCTTGTAAAATCTAGGTACTTTTATTGAATTATGTTTGTGGTTTCAGGTCCCTGTAAAACCTGATTTTGATGTTGCTCTTTAGTAGGTTTCAGGAATGCTTTTCCTGGTAGTTGTTAATGTTTTATCTTTTTTGATACTGTTATAGGGTTTTGGGGTCCCTTCAAAACCTGATTTTACCATAATATAAAACATTATTATTGTTATTTTTTAATCATTAACATATATTAGTTTTATAAAAATAAAAAATATTTCAAGAACTTGAAAAAATTACAACATAATGAGCATTACCCATATGATTAAAGGAAAAATAATTATTATTTTTATGAAATGGATAACATATTACTAATTTACAATACAAATTATCTTATTAAGATTTATTTCTCCCAAGTTATAGTGGTACTACCATTAATAATCATCTATGAGTTTAAAATATAGTATTTTTCATCTTATTCTCAAATTTGCATATTGTTTTAGAAATAAAGTTGATTCAAAAACATATTTTCACATCATCATCATCATCATCATCATCATCATCATCATCATCATCATCATCATCATCATCATCATCATCATCATCATTATTATTATTATTATTATTATTAGAGAGGAAACCCTTGAAACTAGTTTATGATTAGACAAACATTTATCATCTTCAAACCAACCAAAGTGTATATCTTGTTTATATATAAAAATAAACTTAATATGTTTAAACTTAATATCTAGAGGAATAATACCATATTAACATTATCTTCACTGGTTAATCTCAAAAATAATTATGTTATGCCCTTTTATTTATCAATATTATTAACAAGTACCTAATTACTTATTAATTAATTCTAATTAAGGATGAATGAAACTATTACCACTAATGTTATAATATTTTTTGGACTTTGAATCATGTCTATAACAATTATTTGTAAATTTTACCACATTTTAAATACCTAATTATATATTGCTAACTAGGCACCTTCATTTGAATAATGTTTAACAACGTTATTTTGAATAGTAAAGACTCTTCCATAAGTCATTAACTAAGTTGATTAAATAATTGTTAATGTACATGCTAAATGTATGAATTATTAATTTATTAAGTTCCTAAAAACTCAAATCAATTCATATAAAGCATACTCATAGTTTTAACTATAAAATAATTGAAGGGGCAAATACCAATTTTAGACATCTTTTACCTTAAACCTTAAATACCCAATCCAAGACAAAGACTAGTTATAAAGTATAATAAAATAATCCAACATTATTATTCTATCAAAAAATATTTCCTCTAATTTCCACAAAAATAATTTCCTTTTGAGCTTACAACATCAATATTGAATTAAAACATAGTTTTTAAATCAATAAATTCCATTACAACCAAGGTAAAATTTATAACTATCAAGTATGATATGAAATATTATACTAAGTCTTTAAATCATACACATAAGCTTCCATCAATACCTACAAATTTAATCACTCAAATATTTCTTAAAAAAAATGTGATAAAACATTTTCCTATCACCTGATCAATATTCCATCAATGAGTTGTATAATACCAACATTATATCTAGTTCTATTCATTCACAACAATATAGTAATGAAATACATAGAGGCTTATAAGTGACAACCACCACTTGAATAAATATATGAAAACAAATACTAAAAACATATACAATTCCAATTTCAATTATGGTAAGCTATGGCCATGTAAAAAAATGTCACTTAGCCATACAAAATTAATTTTTATAGCTACCATCATAAATTGTATCCATTTAAAACTAAGTTAACATCCCATTATTTTAGTAATCAATACTCAAAAATACTTAATTCAATAGTCAAAGGATATAAAATTATAAAAAATTATATACACAATATTTTAAAAATTTATCAATTACTGATGCTTTCTCTTTTATATTAACCTTTCAAGTTTCAATATCTTTGAGTGCAAACCTTAACAAATGCACTACAAAATGGGTGGGAGGTTATTGGTACTTTGTGATATATATTTTAACCTATTTATAAGTTTTAAATCCATTCTATATTCCTTATATTTTATCCCCTGAGTTATCTCCTTCCATATTCTATCCTCTAGCAATATCAGGACTTATATTTTCATTCTATATTATCCCATTCAATGTAGTTTTATCTATAATCTATCCATTCCCAAATAAATTGATCAAATAAATGAAATTATACATATTTCAATGAAATATTTTCAACTAATTTATCCTAACCAACCTAGTTTGAGGTTACTCATGTAGTTTAGGACTAAATCTAGTCGATCAATATCATTATCTTAATCTTAGGAATGGATTAGGATCATTTACCATTATAAGTACAAGTTAGCATTTCAATCCAATAGATATTAACATTAATTTTCAAACTTTTATTACTCAAACTTCTACCCTAAGTATATATTTGGAGGATTTATTTCTTAGAAGTTGTCTTGAAAGAAAATTTGTCTTGTGGAATCTTGGATGCAATAGTAGTCCTTTTAGCCTATAACTTTATTAAACCTTTGAGATATCTACAACCAAAATAAACTCTTTCAAAGAAATATTGGGAAAGGGAGTGATTCAGGCTCGATAATTCTTGTTCAATATAAGTATATTTTAACCCTAACTCTTAAATTTGATAGATAGAAATTATATAATTTGTTAGTTAAGGAATGCAAATCTCCTTATTTAAACTTTCTCTACACTTATGCTTAATATGAATATAGGATTTTTGAACTTTCCATTTATCCAAATTAGGTATCTTAGGCCCCCATTTACCTTCCATGGCTTGTTACCATTTTTGATATGGTTCTAACCCTTCCCCCTTTACTCACATTACATGATTCCAATATTAGGTTACTTAAAAAATAGAGACCTAGCTAGAGATAATTCATTTTATTGATTTCCTATAGGCTTTGAGAGCCTTGTTCTTGATATTGTTTTTTAGGTACTCATCTTTCTAGGTTTTTGGATCCATTTGGTCATATCCTAATTCATTAAGTATCAATTGTCTCTCTTTGATTCACCTTATTTGATTCTAGATCTTTATATAGGATAATTTGTGGTTAATCATATCTCATTGCATACATTTTGGTGAACCCAACATGAATCTAACCACTAGATTCACTTATTCAACAAACTAAATCAAACAAACTATGTAATTATCTTTCTACATTTGTATAAAACTATTTTGGCTAACATGATATAATTTCATCTTCATATTTATTTATAGCCAACTATACCAATTGGATCTATATAGTTTTGTCTCAACCGTTTCTCCAAAATTATCTCTAGTGAACTACATCAAATAGGTTGATATAGTTTTATTTAGGCATATTTTCAACTAACTATTCAACAAACACAATATATTTTTAGCCTCAAATCTAAATTTTAATCTAGTAAACTATCAAACTACTTGATATAGTTCTATCCAAATCTATTTCCTATCAATTATATTGATATAATTGATATAGTTTTATATTTATAGTTTTTACTTCTTTCTAAAAAAATTCCAAAATAATATATTGATCTATTATACTTAGTTTTTTACTAGAATTATCTTTAGTAAACTACTTTGATCTATTTAATTTAGTAATTTATCTTTATCTAAAACTTTGTTTAAATAGATTATGTCTGTCTAATCGATATAGTTTTGTACTATGTCTATAATAACATCAACTAACACTAATACAATTATGTTTTTTCTAATTTTTAAACATAAGTAAGGAAAATTAAATTTTCATTTTATAATTTAATCACACATTTCAATTCAAATTGATTCTTTTTAATTTCAATTTAATAAATTCTAAAAATTGCTTTTGGATATTTCTTTTAAAACTTTATTTTATATATTTTTATATTTCCCTAAAAACTGAGTTCTTATAGTTTTCAAACTACTTATCTATTGTCATGAAGGGATACATAGTGTTTTGTTTACAATATTAGTGTATTCTTTTACAAACATCATGGTGTGTGGGGCTTGCCCCAATACTCATATCCATAGTGCAGAGCTAAACATAAACTCTAGTCTTCATGTGCCTTTATATTATGAATTTTTAGATTCTATTTTTATTATAATTTAGGAAGCGATAAATTCTATTAATTTTATAATGCATTGATAAGTGGTGAGCATCAAGAATTCACTCTCAACTTAACCTCAAAACCAATTTTAGTGGACTATGGAAATGGTACCTCCTCCATAGTTAGTGCTTTGAAACATTGAGATGAAATATCTAATAGACAAGTCAGTATCCATGAGCGCCTACAAATCAATCAAATATTTGAGTACTTATACCTAATCCTATTTTCAAAAATATAGTTATAAAAAATAATTAGATTATAATTTTTTTTTTTTTAATTTTATATTTTAGACTGTATTAATTCATGTTGATATAGTTTTTTGATGTGTGTTGTAATTACATTAGACAATGTATATATAGTTACATGTGTGTGTAGACTACATCAAATAACTCAATCTATTCTCTTGTGTTTTCATCCTTGAATGCATCTTCTAACTAAGAAAAATATATCAATATGTTTATCATCCATCTATCTTATAAATTAAAATGAACAATTTGATATAGTCTATTTGCTATTGTTTTCACTTTTACCTAACCTAACTATATCAATTAGCTTGATATAGTCTATATTTTACTAGGTCATGACTAACTACATCAACCAAATTGATAAAGTTTAATATGAGTAGCTATCAATACTATCACCTTATATCCCTAAAGTCCATCAGTCTATTCAATATAGTCCTTTTTTACCAACACAATAACCATTTATATCTATGTTGACAATAATTTTTTTAATTAAGCAATCAAATTTTCCTATTATCTTTACAATATAATTAGTCTCATTATGTCACCTATCAATATTTTCCTTCTCATCCTCAACCCACTCATATTTTACATGGGTGGTTCTTTCCTACCTACCTTTTCCACCACTAAGCCTAACACTTCATGGTGAAAGTATTTCCAAATTTATCTACATCTATTCCATGTAACATGGTTGAAATTATCCATAATGATGATATATTTGATATGCATATCTTTTAAAAAATTGGTGATAATACCTTTCATACTCTTGACAAGAATGGTAATTTATCTAAACTTCCTTCTTCTACCATGATTGTAACAACAAGTACCAACCTTAGGAATCTTCCTCTCAATATTACTATTGGTAACACTCATAATATTTATAATTAAAACCCACCTATCGATACAACATAAATCCTTTCATAAATTTTTCAAAAAATGAACATAATGAAAATAACTAATAGTTACAAAAGAATCCAAATGCAAAATCACAACTTGAAAATGGCTAGACAACCCCCAATCCTTATGTCTCAATAAAATCATAATTTTGTTCCTCCTCCTTTTAGATATGACAATGAGAATATCATATCTCAACCTCACATTCATAATGAAATGTTAAAACATATTCAAATTTAACTTTTATCCATGTTCATTGTGTCCATAGACACTAGAAAAAAAATTCATACTATCACATATGATGGGATTAAACATCCTACTATTTTCCTTAAATATTTAGGTAAGATCTATAAGGAATGGGTTCAAACTAATACCTTTGACACTACTTAAATTCTTATCAAAATTTTCATGAGAGATGCCTAATAATGGTATAAACAACTCCATATACATTCCATTTTATAGTTAGAGGATTTAGTGAATGCTATAGTTAAGGAATTTTAACATAATTATCTTTTTAAATTTCCTTATCCATTTCATAAATTTTAAGAAACTTCCCAACAAATCTACTCACACTTTTTTCAAATGATGTAATTATTTATCTTATAAATTAGATCATAATATGAGTGATGATAGTATTTTTCAAACTCTTCATTAATAGTCTTAAATAATCTCTTCCATACAAGGTTAGGATATTTTATCTCCAAACATTAGAATAATAATTTGATCAAGAAATAATATAATATTTATTTATGGATCAATTTTAACCTTCTCATGATCTCATAAATTAATATTTATAAACTTAAATTAATTTAATAACCAATACCAATTTTCAACTCAAGCCTACTCAAACCAAAATAGGATCCACCAACTCAAATACAACACCATCCTACCCACCATTTAGTGTGTTATAAAAGAGGAAGTTTTTATCTCCATCTAAACCTTTCATCCATACTCCTCCTCCTCCTCCTCCTCCTCCTTCATGGTACTATCCTAAAAAAATCTGTTGGTCTCATGTCAACATTGGTCATTCTCATGAGATATGTTATGCCTTTCCAAAATTTGTGGTTTCCATAATATTGGGAGAAGATTTCAATCATGATGTTATGATAAAGGTTATCCATAATTAAAATCTTAAATATTATCAAAATTTATCTTTTTCAAAATCTAAAAATTAGAAATCTCAAAAAAACTTCTTCAGATCCTAGTACACAACAATCCAGTGAAAGGGTTCATGTTATTGATGCCAATAATGAAAAATATTACACTAATTCCTAATATGTGAAAACGATAAATGCTAATTAAAATCATAATAATACTCATAAATACCCTTTAATAAACCTAATAATACCTCTAATGAGGAACAAATTCTTAAATAGACAATAACTAATCCCACATCATGTTAATAAGAACCCACTAGTGATGAGTTGACTCCACAATCAGAACCTCAACCTATTTTTGCCATCCCTTCTAATAAAATAATCCCTAATAAACCGAAGCCTCATGGTATTTATTCTTCCAAATCACATTTTAATTTTCTAAATGAACTTAAATCTATGCCTTGTGAAATTCCACTCATGGAATTAGTAAGAACTTCTCTTTATAATTTTAAGTTCTTTATGAAAAAATTGAAACACATCAAATAAACCCATATAATGAATTATTTATTCCTAATTCCATCTCCAAATGTCACACACCTACATAATTTAATGTTATTGAAATCATTTTTTCACTTTCTTCTTATATGGAACCCTCCATAAAGTTCCCAAATAAGATATGATTAATGATGAAATTATTTTTTAAGCTGATAACCCACCTCTCTTCACTAAGATTGGAATAAATAACACATTAATAAGTAAATTATTGGTGGATGAAGGTTTATTAATTAATTTTACTCATATTTGGTTATTAAAAATATCATATACTCCAAAGGAAAACTTAAGTAGACTTAGCTCACTTATCATGGATTTGGTAAAACCAATGATAAGCCTCTTGGTTTTATTTAGTTCTATCTTAACAGTGGACCCAAAAATATATACACCAAGATTATGGTTATATATCTTCCACTCTCTTACAACATTCTCTTAGGTCATATATGAACTCACCACATGAGAGATATCATATCTTCTGGTAGCCAATGTATCAAATTTATCTATAAAGGCAAACATTATAAGCATGAGTAAATTTCCAACCCTTACAACATCCAACTTCAAAATACCAAATCATAATAGCAATTCCCACTAGTAATCATATTATTATTCCACATATTCCTAATTTTTTTAACATGCATGTGAACCTCCATGTCACTCTTATAGATTTTGATGATGATTAACCCAATGAATTATAATACATTTTCAATACCACTCAATTACCTCCTTATAAATCAGAATGGCTCCTTCCGTCTCTTCTTCCATGAGTTAGATATATTCCTATAATATATGACACTACTAAAACTCCTCCCCCATGAAATGATCATGAATCCTCTTACACAAAATATGATTTCACTTGCAATGAATATGAGGAATCTAGAAATTTTCAAGATCTTCTAACCATGTCTCCTATAAATTTCAATACCAAGGGTATTTCCACCATAAACATCCCTAATGACACTGACCAGTCTACTTTCCATGCTTGTAAAATATATCCATCTTATGACAATGCCTACATTATGGCCCAAGCCAAATCATGAGACTTGGATGTAGAGAATTATAAAAATACCTTAAAAAAAAGAATGCCTTAAAACATGATGTTTATATACACTATGTTAGGATCAAAATGTAACTATCCTACCTATTAACATTATAGACTCAAGTAAGGTTAATCTAATGAACCCAATGATACCTAATGATTTGGGATATGACCAATGGATGTATAAACCTATAAATAGCATCACCTACAACACAATATCAAAGGAAAGGGTTCCAAAGACTTTAGGCCAATAACATAATGAGGTATCTCTAACTAGATCTTTATTTTTTATGTAATCTAATATTTCAAACAAGTAATGTAAGTAAGGGGGAAGGGTTAGAATCATATTAAAATTGGTAATGAGTCATGGTATGAAAATAGGTTCCTAGGATACATAAAGTGGATAAACAGAAAGTTTAAACAATCCTATAGACACACTAATTATAAGTGTAGAGAAATCATGAATAAAGATACACACTCATTTCTTTATTAATAAATAAACCACTTATATATACTACATGAAAGAGATAGGGTTATAATATACTTACCTTGATGAAGATCCCATTGATCCTCAATCTCCCCCTAGGCTAATGGTGATTTTTAAGATATTTTTATGGTTGTGAAGACTCCTAAAGATGGATAATATGATCTAAGGCAACTAAGGTCCTCCTAGAGAATTTTCAAGACTTCCAAAGATAAGTTTCATTCAAGATAAGACTCTAAGTAATAACTCCTCTGAATTTGGATTAGGGTATAAGTATGAGAAAAATGATTTTATATCATATATTTTAATGAAAAGTTAACTTGTATTTATAGTGGTAAATATCCCTGAACAATCCTTAACAATAAGTCGATGCCATTGACCATCTCGATATAGCTCAAAAAGAGTTAGTTGACACAAAACAATATTGAGCTAACTAAAAGAAAACGACTTTATCTATCTGTATTATATGTTATAAATTAAGATATCATCCAAGCTAGTACCATAGGATAATATGGAGAATGGTATTGACTTGGATAATGTCATATGATAATATGGTGTTGAGATAGGCAATATGTGTGTGTGTGTGTGTGTGTGTGTGTGTGTGTGTGTGTCCATACCTAAATTCCAACTTATAATTAAATGTTTATTTTTTTTATATATATATATATATATATATATATAATAAACATTTAATTATAAGTTAGAATTTAGGTATGGACATATATTTTATTATAATTTAATTTATATTATATATATACTTCTAACATGTTTTATAATTATTTTAGACCTCTAGTAGTTATAATGCAAAAATTAAGTTTTGGAGGGTCCTGCTAGATTTTAGACATAGCCATATTTCAAGGCTTTAGGATTTTAAGAAGACAAATTAGGAGGTAATGGATAGAAACTATAAGTAATTTGGACTATTATTAGTAAAAATATGATCATGGCATGGATATAAACATATCTTTAAAATAATCAAAGACATTCCCACCACTTTTATGCTGTACCCTTTAAGGTGGGCACTTAAGGAGATTGAAGCTCAACATGTTACTATAAGAGAAAGCATTAATAAATGATAAAATTTAAAAATATTATATGTATACAATTTTAATATCATTCATATGTCTTCTAAATATATTAATAATGACTTATAACAAGTAGGTTATGTCCCTCCTCTTAATCTACCCTTGATAGACACACCATGGGTTGTCCAATATATTATGAATATTCCCACATTTGATGACATCAATCAGTTCAATCCAATTTTTCCTATTTTCCATTTTTTATATTGTGTTAAATAAATTCACACAATTTAGTATTTAGTTCCATAGTGAATTGGTCAAATCTCATCCCTAGTATATATAATTATTTTTGATTTATCACTTATAGTCGACTACATAAACTAACCCAATTTAGTAAAAATTATTTTTATTGCTCCTAAAAATATTGATCAACCCAATATAGTTTCATATCACTCTAATATATCAAACTGTATCCACCAACATGATATATTCTATACCAATTTTATACCTTTTACACAACCCCCTATAATTACCTTAGACCCCAACAATATAGTTGTGAGACAAATACATTTTGAGTATGATATAAAATTAGTTATATTGTAGATATTTAAGTATATATAGAATATTATGGACCTTTACCCACTCATATTGATGAAGCTATCTTATAATTATTCCATGCTTGATACCCTCAACTTCCTCACCAACATACAAGCTTGGCCATTTAAAAAAATGGATCCATGCTTCAATAATTTTGTTGCTAGTATCAATCCTAAAACACATCTTGCTTCCAAAATTCATCCCATTCCATATCATTTCCAAGATCTAAATTATATTTTATCAAGGAAACTATTGCAATTAATTATGACATGAATACCTCTCTTAGACTTATTTTTTGTCTCTAACTAACTTCATCATATAGAGCATGATAAATATAGTCTCTTATTTGAAAAATATTTTGAATCATTTGCTTGGTCATATGAGGACATGCTTAGTATTGAGCCTAATATCATTGTCCATAATAACATCACCTATCCTAATGAAAAACTAGTGTGACAAAAGAAATGGAAATCACCTCTTGATATTTTAAACCTATGTCATAAATAAATCATCAAGATTATAGATTCTAAGTTCATAAAACCTACTAATTACTTGGAATGGGTATCCAACATTTTTTACATTCATAATAAATTCACCATGGTCATTCTTATTTGTATTGACTTTCATATTCTTAATTTAACATGTCATAAATATAACTTTCGTTTACCTTTAATTGATGATATTCTTGTTTATAAGGCTAGCTATGAGATGTTATATCTCATGGATGTTTCTCAAGATATAAAAAGATTCACATTGCTCCAAAATATCAACATAAAACTACTTTCATAGCTAAATTGGAAACCTACTGCTATGTTAAAATGCATTTTGGTCTTAAAACCTCCTGTGTTACATACCAACATGCATTGACCCATATTTTTCACAATCTCAGCTATAATATAGTATAAATTTATGTGTATGATCTTATTTTTAAATCCAAGCATCGTGAAAATCATCTTCATGATCTTACTATTATCATTAATCGACTAATCAAATATAAATTTAGATTTAATCCTTACAAATGTGTTTTTGGTGTCATTTTTGTTAAACTCTTAAGATTTATCATTTACCTATGTTAGATAAATGTATATCCAAATAAAATTAAGTTTATTACTAACATGAATATTCCTTACTCAATTAAAAACATTCGTACCTATCTTGGAGAACATGGGGCAATCTAACAATTTATTTCAAAAATGGCATACTATATCTATTAAGTAAATTTACTCCTAAAGAAGGGTATTACTCTTGAATAGACCAATACATGTAAAAATATTTTTATAATATAAATGAATAATTAATTCACTCTCTTATTCTTCAAGCACCTTATATTTATTTCCTACTCATCATGTATGTTTCATCTACCCCCATATCAATTACAAACAATATAGCTCAACAAGATGAAAAATTTAGAGAATATGCCATTTATTACATTAGTCATATGTTGATATAATATGAGACCTATTACATGAAAATATAATGTGAGTATCTCACCATTTAGTTTTAAGTCAAAAGTGTTTGACACTATATGCTTTATCAAAAACCTATGTTATTGTCCATTCTAACCCCCTTCATCACTTTGCCTTCAAAAATTTATTACTTGGAAACAAAATTTGCAAATGGATGGTACTCTTAATTTAATTCTACATGATAATTATTAAAAAAAATTGAAGTCACATTCAAAGTGATAATTGATCAAATTTCTTCCACACCTACATGAGCTATTTATCACCTTTAAGACATGTTTTTTGATGATAAAATCCTTTACATTAAAGGTTTTAATCAAAATATTTATCTTAAATATTATTTCCATAATCTCACCACTAATCTCAAGGCACAAACCCTAGAACAACCTAAAATTTCAACCTCTAAACCTAAATCAAAATTCATCATAGAATAACTACACAATATTACAATTGAATTAAATAAAGATAATTGGATGCTTCACTTTGATGGATCCAAATGCCTTCAAAGAGCTATGAAAGGTTTTGTCTTAGCTAACGCTCATGGTAAAATTATTCCTCTAGCATTTTTATTAAAATTAAAAGTCACTAATAACATGGAAGAATTCAAAGACCTCATCTCAGGCATGTAAGAATCCATCAACTTATACATCCCATAATTACATGCCTTAGGAGATTCATAAATCACATGACATAAATCTAATGGTTTTTATGAATGTAAAAGTTAAAATCTCATCTCATACCATAAAATTTATTCCACTCTTGATAAATAATTTGCATATTTTTCCATTAAAGCAATACCATAAGTATAAAATTCTATAGTTGATTCTCTTACTTCATCAACCTCTCTTTTTCACCCTCATCATGCACTTCATGATCCATATTTTCTCATCTAAATAATAAAATTGCCTTCTAGTTTACAATCCAAATATGACTCTTATTTTCCATATTGAGGCTATCAATACTTGACAAAGCCCATAGTACAAAAACATCATAAAATTTATCAAGCATACATATCCTCTAGATGTTGATTCTCTCAAAAATACTCAACATCTTAATCAAGATTACAAACACATTCTTATATGTGGCGTCATTTATTATTGGAATTCCAAAGGTACCTTACTTCATTGTATTACTCAAGATGAAATTCCTTCTCTCTTTACACAAACACATGGAGGCATTTATGGTGGCAACTTTAGAAAACATGTTAAAACCCAAAAATGCCTATGTATGGGATATATCTATCCTAATCTTAAAAAATATGCTATCACATTCACTAAAAAGTGTAATATTTTATATCTTAATGATGATCTCATTCACTCTCATATGGTTAAGCTTCAAACCATAGAGTCTCCTTGGCCATATTATATATGAGGATTAGATCTCATTGGTAAATTACCTAGATCATAATATGGCCATGTGTTCACAATTATGCCACTAAATATTTTACCAAGTGGATTCAAGCTATTCCCCCTAGAAATGTCACATACATTACTATCTCCAAATTCATTCTTAATTAAATAATATGGTTGTTAGAGGTACAAGATGATTGAGAGGTGGGGGGTGAATAAATTATCCTTTATTTATTTTATTTAAATTATCATTCATTCATCGTAATTCATTATTCATCATCACAAATTATAAGCATTTATACAAGCATCAATACCAAGATATCACATACAAAACATGAACATCAGAAGCACATCATAACACATCATTTATGTGGGAAACCCTCTAGGTGTATAAAAACCACTCTCAAGACTAAAAACCAATGGACTATAATCCTATAAATATGTCATAAAAATGAGACTTTATACAAGCACAAACTAAACAAGGATCACCCATCCCTTAATTTAGTCTAGCACCTACTAGACCTTTAGCTAGCTCTAACTAGCAAGGAGGCTACAACCCCCTATGTGATTAAGCACCCATTAAACCAACTCATATCTGATGTCCACTAATAATATAATGTCTTATACACATGATGATGAACTTATCTTTCTCTAACACCTTCAAACCATCTTCTCAACCTCATACAAGCCTTTTCTTCTTCTACATCACTCAAATAGACAATTAAGCCTATTTAGCCATGTAAAAGGAAATCTAATATATCACCACCTCAAAAACCACTATTTACGCATATAAAAAAATATAATATGATAGTATCCATTGGTTTTCACCCCTCTATATATCCTTATTATATTCACTTCACACCCTCATACACTAGCTCTCACAAGTCTAGACAAATAGGTCTACAAGACCTTGTCTAAATACAAGAATCATGATCATACACATACCTTTCAGATGTGACACATAAAATAAATTATTTTGAATTAAATTTAATCTCATCACACGTTCCATCCATGTGATACACTATCTCTTGTTCATCCAAGTCACAAGCCTTCATTATCCCTTAGGTGAGACCTATAACAATTAGCCCTTCATAAACCACATGTTACACTCATGAACCCTTGGTCCACATTTATCCTAAATAAACAATTAAAACACATTTAATATATATAAAATATACCATTTGTCACTACCAAAAATTTCCATTCCACTTGGAATACCAACTCACCTTATGAACCAAGCCATTTTAGCCTACTCACTAATAGGCATAGAAACATAAAAAATACAGTCATAAATATCTAAGGAATATAGGTGTTTTAATCAAAAAAAACTAAATAAATAAAATTTATATGTTATCCATGACTCCAAAAACAACACCAAATCCATTTGGTTTCATTATTTAGGCTCTAAGCATCCAAAAACACCTTTGTCACAGCCACACTCAGATATGGTAAAACATAATCAAATTATAGTCAAGTATTTTGAAAATACATATATAATTAGGGACATAAAATTTAATAAAATACATTAAAATCATTCTTTTTGATGTATATAATAACACAAAACTCATTATATGCTCCAACATTGCTTAAACAACCTCAAACTTACTCCTTTAAAATGATCACTTAGATTGCCTATATCTTCTAATAGTATAATCATGTAGATGTTATTTTATAGAACTTGAAAGAAAAATTTAAAAAAATATAATCCAAATTCATATCTTCTATTTAATCTCTATATCACTCTTAAGTAGATAGTTATCTGTTTTAAACATCTTTCATTACTATAATAGACTAATTCTTTAGGTCACTATCTCATAGTATTCACTACTCAATAAGCCACTTTGAAAGCACTAATTCACCTATGTTTGAGAAAAATTACCACTTAAAAATAAATTTGACATATGGAATATTTATTAAAAAAATTTACAAAGTCATTTCATTCAACCCAACTCACTTGGAACTCTTCCTTAAACACATATTTACTTGACTAACTTTTTCTCACTGTTATAATAGTCTGTAGATTTAGTGATAGGACAAAGTGAATGATAAAAATGATTGAAACATAGGTCCAACCATGAAAAAATTACTTAATTTAATTTTAAAACAATTATCTAGATTTCTCTTCCATAATTTGAACAACTAGATCTAATATACCATTTGACTAATATACCTTTCTTTCTGGAAACAAGCACTTTATTGTAGCTTCTACTTACTATCAAGATAAACCATTGCCACTTATAGGTACTTGAGATATTTATATACAATATCAAATCATCATATTAGGTCACCCAATCCATTCTGAGCCCAAACCATCAAGATCTTCTCCATCGGGTCTTTATTAAGATCTGCAAGCACAAAAACCTACTTATCTTCTTAACATTCACTCATAAAGTTGAGGGATTGGTTTCTATGAAAAATTATACTATAATATTATTATTACCCTTACTAAAATAATCCAAAAGGATCAAGTCACCATGAAAACTTTATACGTGCCAATGAGCATTAGAAATTTCTTTTATGGCTATGAAACCTTTAATCTATATGTATAAGTGTCCTTATAATGTACGATATTGATTTGTCTTCATATTTAAGACATAGAAATTGTTAAATCATTTGGAAAAACCTTTTAATACCTCATTCCATGATTAAAATATCTCTACCATCTTGTAATCTCACCTTGACCTTCCATTTTGAACTCACTAAGTCACTATGCACACTAGGTTTAGGAATGTAAGTCAAACTTAGAAATAGAAAGCAATATGATCCTTCTTGTACTATTCTCAACAAATAATAAACATGTCATATGCACTCATTCCATGGTTTAAAAATATCCTCCATATTCTTCCTACCATCAACAAGCTCAACATACTAGGCTACCAAGTCGATACCACCATGCAAGGCTACCAAGCCTATGCCTAAAAATCACCTTGAATCCTCTTGAACTAATATTTACACCTTAAAAACAAGTTAAATAACCTCATTATATTCTTATACATATCTCCTCAATGCCCATGCTATCAACCTCTACTTATACATGCCTTAAGCCTTCATGCTACCTACTCCAAACTTCTTATCTTCAAGCACCTTGAGGCACCCTTAAGTGACTCACTATATTTTTTACATGATCCAACATTGTTATATAGGATCTCATGCCCATATATAATCATTACAACATTCTTGACTCTTTATTTCACAAATTGATGTTCTCTAGGATGTTACATTAGGCCACTTCATGCCACATACTTAATCATGATTATTAGTATAACTTCACTAAGAACATATATCATTTAAAAGACTCTAAATAACATATAAGATGTTACCAAAAGTACACAATATATATTTTATACTCTTAATATCATATTGGTCTTGTAGATAAATAAATTCTCTCTCTCTCTCTCTCTCTCTCTCTCTCTCTCTCTCTCTCTCTCTCTCTCTCTCTCTCTCTCTCTCTCTCTCTCTCTCTCTCTCTCTCTCTCTCTCTCTCTCTCTCTCTCTCTCTCTCTCTCTCTCTCTCTCTCTCTCTCTCTCTCTCTCTCACACACACACACACACACACACACACACACACAAGCTCTCTCAAACTCTCGAGCTCTCTAGCTCTCTATATCAATATTCTCTCACTTTATCAAGACACATTGAAAACATCTATCTCTTTCATGGAAACTAATTATCTCACATGATGCTTTCATTCTATCTCATACCATTTTTCATCAATCTCATCATTGATACTCCTTATAGGGCCTAGATTAGTCTTCTTAAGACATCTCATTGGATAATACCTCAAATACTAATTTTATGCTTTGTCACTATTCAATCATGTCAAACTTTGTCATTATTTCCTTGTACATACATCAACCATTTAAAATCAATGACAACCTCAGCTCTTCAAAATTCTCTTCCTTTGTTATTGATGGAAACACTTCTCCTCTTTTATTTATCCCCCTTTTCCATTAATGACAAATATCACTCCACACATAAAAATCTAATCCTTAGACCTAATCTATCCTTTGCACCACTTAAAAAATTAAAAAAACATAGAAAAAAAATGCAAAAACACTTAGGAGATCATACCTTATCTAATATAGGAATAATCTTTTAGGAAAGCATCATATATACTCCCCCTAACATCATGTAATCTCCTTTAGGCTAACTAAAAGACTCCCCTTTGGTCTTCACAACAAATGCTCACATACAAAACTTTTGAGAATACCTTCTTGGATTCAACAACATGGAAACAAGATACTACGTCCCCTCATGACCTTAGTAGGTAATCAAGAAAAACATGAAGCATGATATATCATAAGATAACTTACAAGAGTACTACTACAACTTATTTTAGATCTTAGGAAACATGATAAGCTAAAGGAAGTGTTGGATAATTTTGGCTTACATATGGAAATTTACCTAGATGGATCAGTTTTTATAGGTCTTGGTGTGGACTGATCAATTGAGCAGAGTTTTGGATGGAATGAGTGGTCCTAAAGTAAGAGAAGAAGATCTCATATTACTTAAAAAGATTTTGAAACACTTTAATCAAGATTAAAATGAATTTTGTTGATCTTTGGGAAGTAGGCTTGGAAATAGTTCTAATATTGAAAAGTGTAAAGATCAATAGGCTCTCATGACCATCATGGACATAAATCAAGTTTCAAAAGTCTCGGGGACTTATTTTGAGCCTTGTAAGTTAAAGCATATGTTTTGAAGAACCAGACCATCATCAAGATGCCATGCATAAATAGATTAGTCAGCCTATTTATGCATTTTATAAATATGCTTAGAAAGCCTTTCAAGCCAAAATAAATGCATGTACATGAAGTTATTCATTCCTTTAACATTATATGTAAAATTTGTATCTTGATGAGCTTGTTATCTCAAGATATAAATCTTTAAATTTAATATTGTAGAATGAAACAAGTGTGGGGATGTCAAGTTTAAGATACATGAACTAGCCATTTGACTTCAAATGTCCTAAGATCAATAGTTGAGATTCAATTATATCAAATATAATGATGCATGAGCATCTGATAGATATAAATGGGTCAAAGAAAATAAGTGGCATGCATTTGATTATAGATTCCAGATCTATGGTAAGCATCAAGTCAAAAAATTCAACATGAACACGTCGATGACAAGTGTCAAGATCTCAAGTTATTGAGTAGAGATATAATGGTAAATAGAGACTTAAAAATGTTAGTGGGTCTAATAAAATCAATGACATGTATTTGATCATAGATTCTAGATCAACAATGAGTGATGAGTCAACAAGTCAGTAGATTCTCAAAGATAAATGAGAAGTTGTCAAGTATCTTAAGTGCATTAAACTAGTAAAAGATCTATGGCTCAAATTCATTTGTAAAAATCAAGATAGACAATGCATGATAGTCAATATCCAATGGTGCTCATCTAATGTGGATCAAGATTGATGTTTAGTATCAAATTTTGAAGATAGTAGGTATAGGTAGATCAACAGTGTTTATCCAAATGTAAGTACACTGATGATCAGTATTAAAGGTCAAAAGACTAGAGATTTGAAGTGGATAACATTTAAAACCTAGGTCAAAACAAACACAAATATTTCAAGGATCATATCATCCATTAAAGCTCAATAAAACATCATAATTAGACATAATTATATAGTGAAGGGTTGTCAATAAAAAGGTTTCAATGTCATGAACCTCTTGTTTAATGATTTGGAACATACAAGGTCCATCCTTTGGGTTGTAATATTGTTTTGCAACCATGATCTTTTCTCTTCAAATAAGGATATATGCATACAGGCATTCTCAACTTCCATAAGGTCTAGATGTAGGATATATCTATTTAGACCTACTATACAGATCGAGAAGGAAGTTATGTGACCTATAGGCTTTGCATTGATATATAGCTATAATAAATCCAATAAAGGAGATTGGTTTTTAGTCTATAATAGACCTATGATTAGATATTGATTAGGGGAAGATATGAATGGTTATGAAGTGCCTCATCTTCCAATATGGTCTTAGCTCTGATAAATATTCACTAAAAGTAGACTTGGGCATGGATTCATCAAGTACATTGGGAGATGGCATAGAAGATCATGACAAAGAGATCTAGGGATTTAAATAATATAATGGAGCATTTAATATTGTTCAAAAGCTTTAAGGATCTTTCTTCCTAGTAAGGATCATGACTCATCATCTATTAAATTAACTCTTATCTTCTAGTGGATCTCTTAGCCAATGATAATAACTTGAAGACTAGTTAGAGCAAATATAAGTTAACTTGTCAATAAAGAATTGGTGCTCATTAGACTGAAAGGATAGTGGACCATTCATTGAAAGATAACAGATCATTGGTTGTTCATAGTTAGCATGCTCTCACTCTCTCCATCCCTTTTATCTTATAACTCCTATTTTTTCCCATTTTCAAAAGGCTCTCTCAAATTTTAGGACAATCCCTCACTTTTCATAAGAAGTTCTCTCAATTTTGTAAGAGTAGAAACTCTTATTTCATAAGGCTAGACCCTATCAAAACTTGTATGAAAGACCTATTGAATGTAATAAATACTTTCTTTTCCTGTCTCTAAACTTTTGAACTATGTCTAGTAAGCTTGTGTATGATGGCATTATGAAGGAGAATCTTCCATGCCCATTGTCCTTTCTTGACTATTTTAGAGGGTGTTTTATAATTGATTGTAGGTCTAAATTTGTGTTCTTTTTAACATAAATGTAATCTTGGTGTGAGTCTTAGAATTCCTCTTGGTTTCATTCATTGATTTCTAAACCTAGGGTATGAAATACTTATATAATTAGCTAGATTTTGAGATTGTGTGAGCTAGTACTATCTGATGCTCCTTCATTGTATATTTCATGCTTGTGTGAGTTCTCATTTAAATTTTTACATCACCTTTTTAGCTTTCTTAGGCTCAATACAAACATTAGTTTAGGTGATTCATCATAAGAAAGCTGACATTCTCCAAAGGTTCAACCCCACCATAGGTGACCCATAGCTTGGGGTTGTCCTAATAGTTTAGATCAATTAGTGAGAGCCTAAATAACTCCCCACCAAGGGTTCAATTTGATGATATTATAGGAAGATAACCTATCAGACTTCAATGAACATCTCCAGAGCTTCTTACAACATGATAATATCATTCTTGAATCACTACACTACCTTAGGTCTTCAAACAATATCATTTTGCCTTCAATATTTTATACCTCTGCTCTATTTTTGTCTTCTAAGATACCATATAAGATCAAAAATGTATTACAATCATGTCCCAATTGATGAAAACATTGAATATTCTACACCTGAGGTTAAATTTGCTCCATATATCAAAATTTAAGTCATTATCATCATGAACATATACCTTAGGGATTATAGGCACCAAACCCTCAAGACATAAATTTTCACCTCTTAAGCTTGTTATTCCATTCAAGAAAAAAAATGACCAACCAATAGAGAATATAAAGGATATTCAAGACATTCATAACCCCTCCAAACACTCAGGATAATCTTTTTCAGTCTCTAATAATAACAAATAACTCACCTTGACTCATAAGTCTGATAACAATAAAGCCCTTCACACATAGTCACCTTTCATGAATATTTTTTTGAAAAAACACATGTTATCAAAAATTATTAAATGCATAAATTAGGGAAACAAATATTTTTCAACTATTTAAATTCTTTATACAAGCTCTAATCCCATTCTACCCAAATTGGGTCCACCATTTCAAAGATAGACTACAACAATTAACTTTGGTCCATATTTATTGCACATATATAGACACCTAAACCAAACCACCACTTAGAGGATATCTTACATAGTACTTTATATATTTTATTCTTACCTCACCTTGATTTGACATCATTTATGACTTCTACAACCTAAACTTTGAAAAATAGTTTCTTCACAAATTTGAAGTTTCAAATTCCAATGGTCATATTTTTATACAAAATTGGTTATGGAAAATAGATAAATATGCCTAGAAGGCCAAATTTGAACCAACATAACTTTTTCTAAACTTCATATCAATACCTAAAATTTGAAACATATTAACTAGGCACAAACTTGATCAAATCCATATGACCATTTTCTTATGACTCCTCCACATGTGCAAATTTGGATGTCAGTAATTTGATTGCTCAAGAAGATCTATCAAGGTGAAAAGTCAGACCTAGATCTTCACAAGAATTATCTAATAAAATATTTTTACTTCCACAAGTTCCTTAATAACTCTTAACACCTCATATGACCTATGAAACACAATATTCTCTAACATATCAAAATATCTTTCTAAGAATACCTCTGTAACCTCACATGCTTCTAAAAATTGAGAAAAGTCTCCATAATGCACAATAAAGACACCCTTCTCTCTCATTACTCTAAAATTTCATGAACTCAGGAGATTTATAGATCTCCATCATCTCACTAGACTAAAATTTCTCCCTAGGTCTTCTCATAAGATTAATTGGCTCATCCACCTTCTTCTCTTCTATGACTGTAGATAATAAGAACTCTTGGAAAACATGAAACTCCTCCTTATCTAAAACCTCTTCCACCATGTCAAAAATTCCATCATGATCTTTCAAATAAAATGAATTTGTCTTATTACACTTCACATGTTTAGGTATCAATACCAAGTTTTGATTCTTTTTTTAGTATTTTAGGAATATCTTAATTTTTGTCAACACTTGAATTCTTAGAATTTCATTTACATGATCTTGTAATATGTCTTATACAATGACATCTAAAACATATAAAAATATTCATACCTTTTGATTGATTAAATCTAAGGTCCTTCCTTTTCTAAAAAGTTCTTCTTTCAAGACTCCATGAAGACACATTCTTTGATGTCCTCCTTTTATATCCCCTTACCTTATGTCCAAATATATGACAAGCATAAAAATTAACTTTAAAATAACTAGCATACCTTATAGAATTTGATTGTCTAATTGACCTTATTACATTGATATCTATGTTTTTATTCTCCTTGACTTACTTAGGGTTTTCATTCTTCTTTTTTAGCTTGTTTAACTTGTTTACAACCTTCTTATTCTCATTCTTTAAGAACTCTATCTCATATTTTAACAACAAACATTATTCTTCTCTTGAACTCTAAATTTCACTTACAACCCTTAATTTATATTTGATAACTTTCTCGTCTTATTTCAAAGAACAAACCTGATCTTTAAGTTCCTTGATCATAGCCTTAAAATATTGATTCTCTTTCTTTAATTTCTTAGCCATCTTATGCTACTTAGGATCTCCTTTAAGCTATTAGGCTTCCTCCAAAGGATCTACTCTGATATCAATTGTTAGAGGTACAAGATGACTAAGAGGGTGGGGGGTGAATTATTTATCTAATTTATATTTTATTTCACTTATCATTCATTTATCATCAATCATGAGTCATCATCACAAAGTATAATCATTTAGACAAGGATCAAGACCAAGAGATCACATATAAAACATGAACATGAGAAGCACATAATAACACATCATTTATGTGGGAAACCCTTTAGGGGGAGAAAATGCACTCTCAAGATTGAAAACCAATGGAATAAATTCCTATAAAGATATCATAAACATGATAATTTATACCAGCACCAACTAATCAAAGAGCACCCACCCCTTAGTTCAGTCCAACACCTACTAGACCTTTATCTAGCTCCAACTAGAAAGGAGGATACAATCCCCTAGGTGATTAAAACCCCATTAAATCACCTTAGATATGATTTACACCACTGATCTAATGTCTTATACACCTGATGATGACCTTATATTTATCTAACACATTCAAACCATTCTCTTAACCTTGTACAAGCCTCTTCTTCTTCTACATCACTCAAATAGATAATTAAGCTTATTTAGCCATGTAACAAGAACTCTAATAAATCACCACCTATAACACCACTAGTAAAACATATTAAAAAATTTATTATTATATTATCCATGGGTTCAAACCCCTCTACAAATCCTTCTTCTATTCACTTGACACCCTCATACACTAGCTCTCACAAGTCTAGACAAATAGGTCTACAAAAATTTACTTAAATACAAGAATCATCCTCATACACATACATGTAAGATATGAACCATAAAATACCTTACTTGGCCATAAATTTACCCTTATCACATGTTCCATCCATGTACTACACTATCTCTTTGTTCTTCAAATTCACAAGCTTTCATTATCCCTTAGGTGAGACCTTTAGCAATTAGCACTTGATAAACCACATGTTACACTCATGAACCCTTGGTCCACCTTTAGAATCAACCAATGATTTAAATATATTTTTTTTAAATTAATCTAATATAACCTTTATCTATCCCATAAATTTCCATACCACCTAGAACACCAACTCACCTTATGAACCAAGCCATTCTAGCCTACTAGCCAATAGGCCAAGAAACATAGAAAATATAGTCATAAAGAAGTAAGGAATACATGTGTTTTTATCAAATAACCACATAAAAAATCACATTTATATGTTATCCATGACTCCATAAATAACACCAAATCCATTTTTTCATTACTCAAGATTTGAGCATCTGAAAATACATCTATCACAAACTCACTCAAATCTAGTAAAGCATAGTCAATTTATAGTCAAGTATTTTGACTCTCCATATCTGATTAGGGACATAAAATGTCATAAAATACACTATCATAAGTATTTTTAACTTATATAACAACATAAAAATCATTGGATTCTCCAACATTGCTTAAAATACATCAAACTTACTCCTTTATAAGGATCACTTAGACTGCCTATAGCTTCCAACAATACAGTCATGTAGTTCTTTTATAAAATTTGAAAAAACACTTTCAAAAACTATAATCCAAATTAATATATTTTATTTTATCTCTATATCATTCTCAAGAATATATTTATCTTATTTAAATATCTTTCATTGGTATAATAGACCAATTCCTTAGGTCACTATCTCATAGTATTTACTACTCGGATAAGCCACTTTGAAAGCACTAGTTCACCTATGTTTGAGTAACATTACCAATTTAAAATAAATTTAAAATATTTCAAAGGTATTAAAAAAACACCCCAAGTTATTTTATCCAACCCTACTCACTTGGAACACTTCCCTAAACACAAATTTACTTGATTGGCTTTTTCTCACTATTATCATAGTCTACAAATTTAGTGATAGGACAAAGTGAATGATGAAAATGATTGAAAAAAATTTAAAAACATGCCTAAATTAATTCATTTACTTGTGTAAAAATTATCTATATTTATCTTCCATAAGTTTAGTAACTAGACATAATGTACCATCTGACTATTATGCCTTCTTTTTTAGAAATAAGCACTTTACTGTAGCTTTTAATTATTATCAAGACAAACCATTTACACTTTTATGTACCTAAGAGATTTATATACAATATAAAATCATAATAATAGGTCACCCAATTAATTATAAGACCAAACCATCAATATCTTCTCCATTGAGTCTTTATAAGCGTTTGCAAGCATAAAAACCTACTTCTTAACATTCATTCATAAAGTTTAAGGCTTGGTTTTTCTACAAAATTATACTAAAAGCTTCTTGGGACCCTTACTCAACTACTCCAAAAGGTTCAAGTCACCATACAAACTTTAAACATTCCAATGAGCATTAGAACTTTATTCTCAAGCTAGGAAATCTTTAATCTACATGTACATGTGTCCTTCTAGCATACTATCTTTCATTTTATTCATCCTCCAGACCTACAACTTGGTCAACACATTTTACTAACCTTTTCAAGCCTCATAATAACCTTGTAACACCTCACTACATGCTTATAATATCTTTTACATCTTATAATCTCACCTTGACCTTCCATTTGGACCTCACTAGGTCATTATGCACACTAGGTCTAGGACTACAAGTCAAGATTAGAAATAAAAAGCACTAGGATCCTTCTTGTACTGATATTAATTCATCGTCAACATGTAATATGAACTCATTCCATTTTTTACATTTATCCTTCATGTTCTCCCCATCCTTAACAATCTCAACATACTAGGCTATTAAGCCTATGCCTAAAAATCACCTTGAATCCTCTTGAACTAATTTGACCACCTTAGGAACAAGTTAAACAACCTAATGTCATTATTATAAATAGTTCCTCATTACCCATGGCATAAAACTCTACTTACAAATGCCTTAAGACTTCATGCTACCTACTCCAAAATTATTGTCTTCAAGCACCTTGAGGCACCCTTAAGTGACTCACTATCTCTTTTGCATGCTCCAAAATTGTTCTATAGGATCTTATGGCCATTTATCATCATTAAAAAATGATTGACTCTTCATTTTATAAATTGATGCTCTTTAGGATGCTACATCAGGCCACTTCATCCCACATACTTCATCATGACTATCATGTTGACTTCACTAGGAACCTATAGCATTCAAAATACTCCAAACAACATATAAGATGTTATCAAAAAGACACGACATCTTATTTGATCTTAAGACCATATTGGTCTTATAGATCAATCAATGATCTCAATCTAGATCACTCTCTCTCTTGAGCTTTCTTTAGAAATATTCTTTCACTTTTTCAATCAAGACACACTACAAACATCTTTCTTTCATGCAAACTAATTGTCTCACATTACACTTTCACTACCTCTCATACCTTTATTCATCCATCTCACCATTGCTACTTCTTACAGGGCCTAGAATAGTCTTCTCAAGACATCTTATACCATCTCATTGGCTCATACCTCAAATATTACTTTGATGCTTTGTCACTATTTAAGCATGTCAACCTTTGTCATTAATGACTTGTACATATATCAACCATTTAACATTAATGACAACATCAAATATCCAACAATGTTATTTTTTAATTCCTCACACCATCATCTCTGATAATGGTGAGAACTTAAAAAATAAATACATGAATAAACTATGTGCTATACTCAAAATCATATAAAAATTTTACACACCCTAGCATCCTCAATTTAATAGTCAAGCTAAAGCCACTAACAAAATATTTAATAATATATTATAAAAGATTATTCAGTATTATTGTTTTGACTAGAATCTCAAGCTTTATACCATACTTTGGGCTTATTGTACTAGAATTTACACTTTTATGGGGTTAACTCCTTTATCTTTAGTTTACCTATTTGAACTTGTTTTACCATTTATAGTTGAGTTACCTTCATTTTTCATTTCTATTCATGACATCATTGCTGATGAAAAGATTCATGAAGCTCATCTTCCCACCTTATATTTTCTAAATGAGTTATGTATGGGTGTTTTATAACATAATCATGAATACAAATATTGCATCACTAAGCAACACAATACAACATTAAATTTCATACTTTTAATGTTAGATACTTAGTTTTTAAGTTAGATTAAACTCATGATAAATAAATAAAGTATGCCAAAAAGTGGTGGGACCCTTACCTAGTCAAAGGCATTTTTGGACCTAGTACTTAATATTACAAAATAATTGAGGGCACATCTTCAAGAAACTAACCAATGCTCAATTTTTGAAGTAATAATTTACTTAGATTCATGTTATATCAAAATTTTACTTATTTATACTATTTTCCATTTATATAATGTTTTACTTGCATGATTATAGTTAATTTTATATATTATAGAACTAACATTTATTATAGGTTTTACTTAAGAATTTATTCTCTACATCATAGCTATAGATTCACTTCTTTACGCACCTTTGGGTTTTCTTACGCATGAGCCTTAATTTTTAATTTTGGTATTTTTGGATTTTTTTCTTTCTACACAACTTAGTTTTTAGTTATTGATTTTGAATTTTAAGACTTCATAAAGGTTCCATCCATTCCTCAAAAACACCCACCTTATTATTCAGTCAACCTTAGAATATTTTCAATTCTTTGGTTCATTTTTATCATCTTTATGTACCCTTTGATTTCTTTGATTTTTTATGCCTCTTAGAGTTTTGGTTTGTGATTTGAATGGTAAG